>RPOG01000355.1:0-423369 GCA_008086565.1 Thalassoma bifasciatum | reverse complement strand
CCCCCCGAGGGGACAGGTCCCTTCAGTAAACGATAACAAGCCGGGCAACATCATTAGGCGGCTGCTGTGTGGCAGCAGCTCCTCGGCGTGGAGTGATAAGCAGAAACACTGAGCTGGGGAAATGCTTGCAGTGCACTTAGAGGTGACAGGGATAATGTGGGCCATGCTCTTGTTATTCTCTGCAGAGCGGCACATCATTTGTACGCTGCGGCTATAAATAAAGGTTTGTCACAAACCGAGATATGGAGTCTGTATGAGGCAATGAGCTGCAACCTCACAGAGAGTTATGGTTTGGAGTTGACCCTGTACTAAACTCTGTCCCCTGAATACAACAACAGTCCAAGAAAAACAGAGAAACAAAAGCTTGGCATCATTTCAACATTCATACCTGGTTACCTTTGCAAGTTGGCACCAGAATAACTTGTAGGTTTAAAATATTAAAGAGGGGTATTCTGCTTTCCTCATGTTTTAAACATTGATATAAAGTAACAATGTTGGATGTACATACTAAATGTGAGCAGATTCTCAAATTTCTACATATCCATATTGTGTAGAAATCTCTGAATCTGTCTGTAAACTGATCAAAATGGCCCTTTAAAGAAACAGTACGAGATTCTAGCAGGATTTTCATGAGGCTTGCTGAGGTTATCATATAAAAAATGACCATAGCATGTTGGTGGGGGTGGGCCTCAAACACCAAGGGTTGCCCCTCCAGAAGGCTGGCCAATCAGTAAAGGGGTTTTTTTGGCGTGAAGAGCCTTAAAGAGGCAGCAGTTGCAATAAAGCGTGTCAGACAAAGATCAAAACAAGGAGTTTCAGACATTAGTGTGAGATTTTTTTTTTTTTCCAGCTGTAAACCATGTAAGGGAGGCTGCATGGTGGTGTAACGATTGGCATCTCTGTTTGGAGTTTGCATGTGTCTCAGCAGGTGGCCCCAATTATCTTTTCTGTCTTTCTGTCAGCATGCTAAGCAGAAAATTTTAATGTAACCTTTAAGTGACAAAATCTTGATCTGTGTGATCAGAGTTGTTAGCCTTTTTTTTTTTCTGTATCGCTAATGTTATGAATAAGAGCTGCAGTTTCAGCCTGAAAAATGGCCTGCACTCTATTGAAATTACCTTGACACATTCATGCTAATGATAACTGACGTGAAATCGAGAGACCTTCACTTTTCTTCCTGTAGACTTCTATGCAGACAGAGAGAAAAGTGCTAAACTGATGGAGCAATATGCAGTGTGATAGTAATGTGGTAACCCAGGGAATGGGAATATTTGGTGATATCTAGCAGTCAGATTCTGAACTCAAATGCTTTCTTGCTTGCTCCTCCCATTTATGAAGCTATGGTGGCCTGCCAGGACAAAAAGCTAATGAGATGAATAAGAGGAATGAGCCTCAATTTGCCAAATTAACGTCACATACTGCCACTTAATGCATCTCGTTCCTTGTTTTCAACCTTGTGCAATTCACGTAACATACAACTAAATATAACAACATGTATGGAAGAAGTTTGTAAACTTGAAATGTAATGAAAGAAACGTTATAAATCTCCAGATGGAATACCTAGTCCATAATCTAACAAAAGCGCTGACCCCCAAATGTAACAAAATGTTACTTTAGGGGCAAAAATGTATCGCATTTTTGGTTTTATTACTTTTAAACAATACGTTGGGCTTCGCACTTTTGTTACATTTTTCACCAGTTGATACATTTTGAGTTATTGCTACAGGAAACATGGCAGTGGGGGAGGACCTGGTCTGCATTTATAAGTATTATATAATGCTGCACAAACACACTGCAATTGAGTTTTTTTATCGTAACAGTATTTTACTGTGATAGTTGTAAAAACTTAATGGGAAACATCTTTTCTGGTACATAACTGTGGACAGCAAATGATGGTGGGAAGAAATTCAGTAATGTTACTTTAAATTAAGATACATTATCGATAATTTAAATATTTTGAAATTTGCAGCAACTTTTTTTCCGGTTTAGTGTGTTCTGTTAAATGCCATTAAAATTGCATACTGCACCTTTAAAATTCTGACAAAATACTGGATTAAGTGAGCAGGTTTTCCAAGCATCTTAGCATTTATTTTAGAGACACAGTGTTTGGCTCGGGTTTTCCATCCTTATCTCCTTTTTCAACTGGCAGATAGTTTCCTCTGCAGGAGCGTGTGCTTATGTGTGTCTGGTGTGTGTTTGATGTGTGTTTGATGGGATGCGGTCAGAAGCAGTCATTTTCACACAGCCCCGAAGAAAAGTTTTCTCCAAAATGTCAAGCCATTCAGAAGAAAACAACAGTAACAAGCACCATCCATCGACTGACAAGCTGACAAGCAGCTATTAAACCGAGCTGAACCTTTGGCGCCGACTTGCAGCACAAAAATAGTCCGAGATATTATCTAACAGCCATGACGGAGGGAGAAAACACACAAACAGAGCTGTTCGCCAAGGGGATGTGAGATCTCAAAGGGTAAATTTGCTTGCATTGTTTGCTTAATTAGGCAGTGCGGTGCGTTTTTTTTAAAGTGGGAGAAAACAGATGGACTGGAGCAGCTGTAAAAGATGAACAAAGGATGTGCAGAAATCCACATGGAAGAGGATTCTCATCTCAATGATTGGCATACTACTCCTGAAATGAATCCCCAAAACATTAACTCGCCTAACAATCTATCTCTTTACCTTGACCCAACATGTGACCCCGAATAATCGAACACTTCCTGTGTGATTCAGAAATGAGATGATTACTATCTCACGGTAATTTACCATCTCAACATAAGACAGGCATCAAATTGAGCAGCAGAGTAATTGCCCTTGTCTCAGGCGCTAGATTGTTGGTCTCGTGGAAGAAAAAGAGACAGCAGGCCTCCTTCATTTGCCACAAGATGAAGCTCGCTCACAGAATACACCGCGAGGTAATTGAGCGATGAATTACTTTTGCGTCAGCACCACTTGACGACACTGATTCTGATGTAGTCATATATTATCTCCCCCTTTTAGGGCAATTTATCTCTGAAATGACATCACATGGGAAAAGCACATTCATCCCTCTTCATTTTTGTTTCTACCTCAAACTTCCTGAGGGTCAGCTTCCAGAAGGTGCCGCAGCATCGTGCTCCTTCATTACTTAGAGACACGTCTTCGACTTGTGGTACTCCCCAAAGAGCAGAAATAAATGAGTTTCACGTCAAGTAACACAATCAGCCTAGATCTTCCAAAATTTGATTATGCGAGCTATAATTGAGGAGACACCTCTACCTCGGATTATGCTGGATGAAAAAAAAACAGAAAAACACATTTATATAATTGGCAAAAGATGGAGAAATAGATGTCTAAATTGGAAAACAGGGAGATAATTTAAAACTGATGTAAATTAGATGGAAAGAAAATGTAGCAGCCAACAAGACAAAAAGAGGACAATCTTTATTTCAATCTTTCAATCTTGTAATAAAGTGTGAAAGTCTCAATTCCAACTCAAGAAAAGGAAGTTTGGCAGAGAATGGTAGGCAACTACAAAGACCAGAAGGCAAGGCGAGGGCATGGTTTCCTGTAAGTGCAGTTTCACAGTAACAACACAGATTCACACTGTGTATGAGAAAAAAAACAAACAAGGAAGCTCAGGATGAGGCGCCTGAGTCCAAGCAACGATGACGATCTGCCTAAATAAAGTGGTAACAGCTCCAAACATCCATTAAAATTCGGAAATAGCGTCTTCATTCAAGGCCCACTTAAGAATCTAAATGCTCTGCTTAGCTGGCATTGACTTGATACAACTACGACTGTCTGAAAAATGATTTACAGCAAAAAGAAAAACTCAGAATGTTGATTTTAGAAAGTACAGAGTATGGTGCCGTTGCCAGGGTTGCAAACAAACTTAATGCTCATTCATTACCAGGCATTCAAAAGCCCCCCTCAAGAGAGAGAGACACTTATAGAAGCCGTCATTGCTCATTTCAAACTTATAATTACTTTGTAGATCTGTGCATTAAGTGTAATGCATGAATGATTCTGGGGAATGATGTTTAAGAAAATTTGTTTCCATTGTTGTAAGATTGAAACAAATATATCCAACTAAGTCCAATAAACCAGAGGCAGCAGCTTTTTAGCTTAGCTTAGCTTCGCAAAAGACTGAAGGTGAGAAGAAATAGTGAGCATTGCTTTCAGAATCTTAGATTTCGCAATAATAAAAAAAATAAGCGTCAGATAGTAGAACAGCTTACTTTCATAAATTTAAAGCTCCTGTGAGAATTAGTTTTGACGCCCTCAAGAGACAAAGTGTGACCTCATATTCTTGGCTAGTTTTGTCCCAAGCATAGGACAATTCAACTCTCAGTAAATTTCATCCTCCTTTATGTTACAGTTCAACTCAAAGGGAGATTTAGTTGGACACCTACCCCCTGCAGGCAGACATTCAAAGCTTTAATATTCATCATGGAAATGGTCAAGTTTGTTTTAATAGCCTAAAAAGAGGCACCAATACAATTTTAGTCTGTTCTATCATCTGCAAAAAAAAAAAAAAAAATCACAGGAGCTTTAACTCAAAGAGGTTTAAGGAGGTGGTTTCATGAAATCTTTATAGCTATTAGCTTTAGAGTTGCTTTTACATGCCTGAAGTTTATTTGAACTCATCTCAGACTGGTACTTTTTCAAACACTCTGAGAGACTCCTACACTGTTGCCATAGAAGTTATGTTTTCTCCCTTGAAATAACACACAATGAACCATTAGCTTACGTTTTGGACCACAAGTGAGGTCTTAAGAGTTAGGAAAGGGAAAAAAAATCCCCAATGATGGAATCTTAAAGCTCCTGTGAGATTTGATTTTGGTGCCCCGATTGAACGAACAATTAACTCTAATTTTTTTGGCTATGTTGTCCCAAATGTGAAAAAAATAATCCCTGATTAGATTTCACCTTCCTTTCTTTAAACAGTTAACCTCAAAGGGAAATTCAGTTGGACACCTACCCACCACCAGCAGCCATTTAAGGCCTAAAATTCATCATACAAATAGAAAATCTTTAAGCTTCTGATCCAGTTTGTTTCAAAAGTCCATAAAGATGCACAAACATGTATTTCAGCATGTCCCATCACCAGCAAAAAAGTCATCACAGGAGCTTTAACTTAAAGAGATTTAACTGTTGCCCTACTAAAAAGTTGCATTCCATGTTTTAAAACAACAAACTATGAAGCATAGAAGTAATTTTTTGGACCACAAATCTGATTTGGAGAAGAAAACAAAATTCCCCAGTGACAGAAAAAAAGAGCAAGATGATTGAATGAAGGAGATTCATCGACTAATTATGTCACAAATTGAGCAAATCTCACGTTGCTTCTGTGTAATTCTCCAGTAACTTCTTAAACATGTCATTCAGAGCAGCCTCAAAATTTGGATCTTTGCCCTTTTTAGTATTGGCATCCAACATTTTAACCTCAAACTTATTTGTAAAATCTAAAAGATTCATGACACCATCCCTTAAATACATTAAATTTACAGTATCTTGTACATGGAGTTCAGTGTTCTTTGACAGTGTTTCCTTAACTAAGCTACGAAGCTGCTGATACCTTCTAAACTCCCCTCTGAAATGACTGATTTCCATTTCTTAGCAAACCTTTAGCACAAAATATTCCATTATTCAAATTTATACTCTGCTAGACAATAGTTATGATAATATTTCCTGCTAAAGGCAACAGAAATGATGATTTAAGGTAGGAGACTTTGTACAGTGTTTTCATTTGTCTGTGCTCTTCATTGTTACATACAGAAAAACAGTTACATGATAGATTTTCAGGCACCAATTGAAAAACAGAATGAAAAAAATGTTTTCGTTGGAATGGAAATGTGTCTTGAAACCAACCCCAAAATCAAATCCTGAGATTTTTAGAGTAAATTACAGGATTTTCATAGTCATTTTATTTCTTTTTTCTGTTTTAACATACGTGTAGCAAGTTTACAGCTGGTTCCAGACGCCCCCCCCCCGCCTCAGAGTCAGCGCCATCAGGTCCTAAATCCAGCAGGGTGCACTCTACTGTGCGTTTTTCATAAAAATGGCATTACACTGGGCATGGCAGATTTTAGTAGCACTTGCTCTTCTCATAAAATAAAGTGGCCACCTGCACCCCTGAGGAAGCCATAACCCCTATTTGATTTCAGCTATTACACTTACTTTAGCGCAGAGGCGTCAGAGCAGGATAAAGATGGATTTGTACACCTAGAAAGCTGAAAATCAGAGTAAAAAATATGCTTTTTTGTGCCTTTGTGACCAAAAAGAAGCTAAACTAAGCAGCGGGAAGATGGTCCAATATTTCATATGCGCGCTTTTCTCCTCAGTGCATCAGGATGTAAACTTCATCCTGCCTCATGAATTCAGTGATAGTAACCGGTGATGGAGGACAGATTGTAAAATGGAAGCAGACAGACAGAGCCAGTCTTTCTGAAGAATACGTCTTGTTAAAAGCTGCAGGAACTACTGGAGCATGTTATGGGTGTCTACCGTACAGGTACAACCCGTCCACACTCAGATTTTTTTTTAACAGGTTGGGTTGATGTGAGAACAGGAAAAAATAAAAAGTGCATTTGCCAGATTTCAGCATCAGACAGACTGAAACCAATTACTGCTCCAGCTGTTCTCCATCAGCTCTGTTTGTAAACGGACGCTAACAGCTAACAGGTGGCTGAGTCGAGACGTAACATGAAATGCTCGGCACTTTGCATTCCTTAAAAAACAAAAAAGAACGAAAATTTTAGGCAATAACATACAATAGAAAAAAAAGCACGATTCAGTTATGGCGGGTTTTCCTTCTTGGGCACTTCCTTTGCTCGCTAATCGCTAAACATGATGAGCGGTCACTTTGGGTCGGAGACAAGGGGGAAGGAAATGGCTGAGTCTAAGGTGGCGAAGTTTATCTACGGTCTACTACGTCTAATATTGTACGCTATCAAAGTAAACAGAACAAAAAAGAAGGTATGAAGGCATTGAAAGGGTTAAAAAACAGTTGAAGGGCAACATCACATGAAGGAAAGCACTAGTCTGTCGAATTGTAATAAATAAGTTGTAAGTTTGGTTCACAGTCATCCCTTCTTGACTTAACGTTTTGTTTTATGCTCTGTTGTTAAAAAGGCTGTTGGTTTTAAATGTGACCCCCCCACTGACCTGACAAACTGACACACAGAGCTGAAAGAAGGGAGAAAAGTCTGTGCTAGAGGGCTTTGAAGGAGTGATATGAAAGACAAAGAAGCAGAACGGTGATACATTGATATGTCTTTGAGTTTCATGTCACTGAATTCGACTAGGCCTATCATCCTCGATCCGACCGACGGGGAGCCCCCCTGTGTTAATCGGTTTTCTTCTCCTCAGGATCCTTCTCTCCCATGTCGTCCTCATCGTTGTCTTCCTCGTCTGGGCCCTCCAGCTCGGCAGCGCGCTCTCTCTCCTCCTCCTCCTCTTCCTCCTCCTCTTCGTCAGTCAGGCCCTCCCTCTTGAGCGCGTCAATGTCATCCGGGCCGTCGTCGGACTCAGCTGTGCAGATGCCGTAGCACATCAGGCTAATTACCCCCAGCGGTAAGCCGAAGAGGAAGCAGCCCAGCAGTGGAGAGCTGCGAAACACTGACTGATGTGGCGACGAGAGAGGAGGATGAGGGATGGGAGATGGCAGGCAGATAAAAAAAGAGAAAGTGTTACAGACATAATGTAATAAATGAGAGCAGCAAGAGAGGACAGGGGAGGTTTTTTTCTTCACATGTAGGTATTATGCAGGAGAAGTTAAACATTTTACCATTTTACAGAGACAATTTATACTCTAAAGCCCCCTTTTTATTCACGCACTCCCGGAAATTTCTCAAAATGTCAGGAGAGCAATTTTTTCAGAATGCTTATTCACACACGTCCCACACAGCCTGAAATTTTCTCTCATGAACAAGAGGCATGTCATGCCAAAAAAAGACACTTTGCATTATAAGAATGTCATTTACCCCTGTAAATTTGGGGATTTTTACATTCTCATAATAGCTAACCCTGTTCCTTACACTACCTTTAATAAGAGGCTGGAAGGAAAAGGGTTCAGTGGGGTTTGAGCGAAACCTGGACTGTTTCTGTTCACACATGCAACCAAAACTAGGACATTCCAGAATTTAAAGGAAAATATATAATTTTTTTCAATTAAAATGATTAAACAGTCTCAAATTAAAAGCTTCTTTTCATGTTTGCACTCCTGGGAATTTCAAGAAAACTTCTGGAGAGCAAGTTTTCCAAAATGCTTAATCACACACGTCCCGCACAGCCTGATATTCTTCTTAATGCACAAGAGGACAAGACATGGTGTAAGAAGGACATTCTGGGACTTTTATCTTCCCAGATCAGCTCACCCTGACTTTTTTTATGGTATGTTTATGTGCACGAAACCTGGACCATTTCTGTTCACACATGAAGTCCAAACCAGAAAATTTCAGGAATTTTCAGGAAGTGTATTCTTTTGGGGAAAAAAAACTAAAATCATTTAACAGTCTCATGTTAGTCTTTTTCTTGTTAAACTTTAGCCCCCTATTGGTTACCTTCTCACATTAGCTCAGCCTCGCTATTTATGGTAAGTTTAAACAGGGACTAGCAGATAATGGGGTTTCAGGATTTTGGAGTATGGGTCGAAAAATAATCATGAAACATTAAAACCAATGAAAAATCTTGTTTCTTTCAAGTTTATCCTCCTTTGGCCACAACAGGGGGCGCTAATCCAGCACTGACGTCCTTGTCAATGTCACATTTTTAATGGTTTTGCAGTGAAATAAAAACATTCAGTCTCTTTGAATTCACTTTGTTCTCATAGTTAGGAGCTCTGACAGAGTCATTTCAGATCCTACTTTGAACACAGACCCACAAAATATTTGTGTGGAAAAAAAACATGAACCAGCTTTCATGTTTCTCGCACTGGTGCTCCATTTTTATTCATATTATTCATTCATTTGCATCGGGCCGTTAAGCCTGGCGAGCGTGTTCAGCAGCCAGGTCACAAATCATTTGCAGAAACTCGGCAGGCTTTAATATTTAAGTGTTAATTAAATTTCAGTCGTATAATTTAAAGTGTGTGTGTTTTGTTTTATACTGTTTGTATAACAGCTTGTCTCGTTTGTTTATGATTAGTTTTGACTTTTCAGAGTCGCCTTTTTATGTATAGTTCTCTGGGGTGTGTTGTACTATCATAGAGTACAGTTTGATCTACAATAAATGAAGAAACATCACAATTTAAACTCAAATTAATCGCCTGTTTGAAGATGTTATCTGCACCCACAAACTTTTTTTTCTTTCGTTCCTCAGATGACTGGCTCTTAATGGCTTGTTAAGTTCTAATAACTCCTCTTTTGTGTTATCTGATGTCTTTATGTACTTAAAATCAACTGATAATTGATCATAATTAGTTAGTAGATCATCAAGACTACATATTGTGCTCTTCTCACTTGACGAAGGCCTTTGCTTCATTTTAACCTTACGTTAGCATCTGTTAGCTGTCAGGAGTTACGAGCCAAGCGTCAAGTCAACACTGCAAAATTCTGACAATTGTAACTGCTACTTCAGTGTTTTTCCAGGATAAAGACTCCATTTCCCATGAGCACTATGACTCACTGTCGAAACATCCGACTCTTACCAAGGCGTACGTTTGTTTTCAGGAGATTTTTTTTTTTTTTTTTAACTTTACTTTCAGACAACCTTTCCCATAATGCAAAGTGACAAGGCAATGTTGCCATTTACAGCAATGTAGGGTTATTGTTTGAAATGTGCAAACTTTGACTCAAATTGTGCTTTGGTTTAAACACCTAAAATTGGATTAACTACAATTATTGGCTTTTGCGGCTTGGTTTGTATGTGGTTTACAAAATTTCCTCACCAAGCCTTAAGGGGACACTCAAAGAACTGCAGTTTTTTCCTACTAACGAAATTTTTTTCAGATTTTTGAACGAAAAGTTCCCACTTGGTGAAAACCTGGCACTTGAGGTCCGCTGAAAGTGAAAAAACCATCTGGATTCAAAAACAGAAAATAGCGATAAGCTAGGATATATATTTGGGCTATTGAGTCACATGCACATTGTCGACCAAAACAACAAAATGCTGAGTCACCCTCACGAGTCAGCGCAAGAATTACCTTTCCAAAGCTTATCTAGTTACAACTTCAAGTATTATTCTATTGTTGAAGCAGTTATTGTGTCTAATTGATATTGCAGCCACATGCAATAAGCATCAGTTGATATCTACTTCCATTATGCTGTAATGCTCCAATAACTACCTGGATGGAAACAAGCACAGATGAGATCTGGTAGCATAGCAGGGTTTGAAGGTATTCTAGTCTTGAAAATGTCAATGAAGTTGTAGGTAAATAACCACTCAACAGGTTGCTAGCTCTACTAACTTTAGCCACACTGAGGTTTGACATACAGACTTTGGGGCGTGTTGAATAAAATGCACCTACTGTCGACAATTTTCTCAGAATTCCTGTTATTCTTGGAAAAAAAAGGAAGACCTTTGAGGCAGTTCATTGCTTTTGAACATCCATTGGTGAAAGGAGGTTCAATGTAGCTTGACATCCTGTTAAATCAATAAAAATCTAAGACTTATCTCTCAACACCTTGAAACATCATCCAACTTTTCACAAAGGGTTACTAAAGGACAAGTCTCCAATTTCTTCTTCAAAGGATGCAGTCGAAAATTGCGTCATTTGGCCTTTTTATAGCAGGAAGCATCAGTTGTGCCTAATATAACAGGAGTCATCAGAGACAATGTACCTCGAAGGGGGCACTCAGTCACAACTTCTGTCATCTGCTGAGCTGAGAGGAAGAGAAATATTCTCATCCCCTCCAGTCACTGCCACTGCAAGAGGGATGGTAATTGCCCCTGCTGTGATGCTACATAAGCTAGTGATGGGTATGCTATGCTAACAGAGGTGGCTATGAGTCATTGGGCCTAATGGCTGCTTCCTCATGCTCCTGTCAGACGTGCGTTTAGATGGGCTCTCTGGGGGCAAGGAGATGGCTGCTGCCTATCTCCTCTGTGTCATATCATGGCAGTGTGAGCCGGAGTAGCCATGGTGATAGTTGCAAGGCGCTAAATTAGAGAAGCGAGAAGAAAAAAGCATTCCCTGTCTCTTAGAGGTACAAAAGCAAGCCTCTGTGCAAAATTTCGATTTCAACTCTGGTGCTAAATGCTTATTGTTGGTGGTGGAGGAGCTTTAAAATGATGCTCTCACGCAGCTAAGAGAATGTAATTATGCTTGATTGTTTTCCTCTGAGTCCTGATATCTCAGCAAGCTTTCCCCAAGTTAAAACCACGACCAAAATATTTTTACAGAACTCTTTCATTTCTCTTTCTTCCTACATAAAACACTAATTTCCTCTCTGCATATCTTTAAGAGCATTGTTAAGCGCAGCTCTACCCGTGGTTTTGGAGCGAATGTGGCACACCAAGAAGCATAACAACGCGGCTGTATTTACATTCCTATCACACCCTCGGTAAAAATACACCCACTCTCCTGAAAGAACCAACAACTTAGAGAAAAGTGGGAGGAGAAGCGGCTCAGCCTCCTGACCCTCTCTGCTCCCTCATTACTCCACCTCCTCCCGCTCTGCCGCCTGTTTCTCTCTCGCTGGTCGGTGTTTACCGCCGGCATTGCATATTCTCAGCTGAACTCTTCATAACGTCCTCTGAATGTTGTTTTACTCCCGCAGGGAAAGAGCAGGGCACTCGGGCATTTGTATTACAGTTTTACTGAACTTGGCGCAGGTTGTATATATAAATATGTATTCATATATACAGTATTTACCCCCAATTGGCAGAGTCAAGGTGAAGCAGGGTGTGAGGCATTTTAACAAGTGCAAGGGCGCTGGCAAATGATCGGGTTTAAATTTAGAGTGTAAGAAAAAAAAGAGCAAGGACAAATGAGCAAACTAATGTAAAACAAAGTTCTGAATAAAATACTATGTAAACAAACTCATTGACATGGACAAACTGAGTTTGGATTATCACCCTAATCTGCATTTTTAGAGTACTTAAGCTCCTTTCAGTTTATTGTTTTAGTTGGTTAGGGATGACTCGTGATTTTTGAATATTGAAATTTTCATTGACATTTAAAGAAAATCAAACAGTTCATGTGACTATTTCCTCATCTCAAAACTGTATTTATTAAAACTATCTTTACAAGACTCTTATAGTAATGAGATGTAATCGCCAGATGCTGATTTAGTATATTTTAAAACTTTTAAAAAACTAATTGGGTGCTGGTGCGCCCATTTCACAGGAGCTCTTTAAATTACCGTACTTCCTCAATCATCTGGGCTAGCAAGAAAATTTAGAGGAAAAAGATCAGTTTTAAATCCATAATCAAAGTCTTGGGTACTACGAAGGACTCCATGTGCTACGGCGTCCCAATCCCAGACAATGATTAATACAAGCTGTTGTCATTACAGCACAAGCGTCTGTTGCCTGGACAACAGGTGTGGAACTGTGAGATTCCTGGGAAACTAACAATGAACAAACAAACAAACAAACGGACTCACTAACTAAATAAAGTGAAGTGCAAATTTTGCTATGCAAAACTACAAAACATAAACAAATCCTATCCTTTTGTATATCACATCTTATTAGCCTACAAGAGCTTTGCTATAATAAATGGATCTTTGTTTCTTATATCTCCAAGGGGAAACTATTTGATTATTTTGCCAACAGTTACTGGTGACTTTCACAGTACCACAGAAGCTACTGGTTTGTGAATCAAAGTGGAGTTAATAGCAGCTGAAAAGCTTGATATTTAGCTCAGGAGATGGTGGAGACCAAAATAGAGCTATAAGATTATGATAACCCATCAAAGGTGGTGTTACAGCAAAAGCTCATCCATGATACCTTAGGTAAAGCTCGACTACTTTACCCTATGGATAGCAGGACTGGAAACACCATGATTCTTCAACAAGTAGTATTAGAAAGATTTCCATCTATGCACAGAAATGTTAGATTTTTGTTTTTCTGGATGCAATGGAAAACGTCATGAAGGAAGGAAGTTAAATCTACTTCTGTTGAGAAACTTCTCTAAAGACTTTGAATCTTACGGTGGATTTTTCTGTATCACATTAAATCTGTAATAAAAGTAAAATCCTGTTTGTGATCAATAAGTAAATGTTTGAATTCAACAGTATGGGGATCATTTTGTAAAGCAGCCTGATATGAACTCACCATAATGGTTGATCTTGCATCAAAGGCCACACGTTTGATCCTCTGGATGATGCCATCACCTCCATATGCCTGCAGGGAGACAGCATTTGATATGTGTGGTCTGGTGTGCTTTCAAAGCCTCGCACACTTCATCGTTCTGGTTTTGATGCTATTACTTTGAGACTTTCCCTTATAAACAAAACATATGTTGATAAAAGCTCCTCAGAGGAGCGTCAGAAGTAGAAAGTATTGCTTGATTAAGTGCTCGACTCGTGTTTGTTTACTGTCCAGCGGGTCCCGTCTGCCTGAGCTCGTTTATTGGAAGCAGCACCTGCACTGCCGATGACTGATCTGTCCCGACGCTAATTCATCAGGACGGCCAATTAGCGAGCAATGACTAAGCATGACTTGTGTGAACGAGCTGGAGGTGGGCAGGGGAGGATTTCTGTGGAAGCAGCTGTTGCACAGACTTGGGCTTATGCTGTGTGACGGCTGCTTAAACACTTGGTGCAGAAGGTTTTTACATTTCTATAAAGATGTTCTTTTGGAATTTCAAAGGAGCAAATGATGATAAGGATGAAAGAACGAGTCACAGGACCTGTACGTGGAGATATACTCTTTTAGAAACATCCTGAATGCTGCAGAAGAGACACCACAGCCTGTCAGTTCTGTCCTCCTCTGGCTGGTTTGTGCTTTACGCCAGGCTAAACGCTCCGTCTGTCTACCTTAATGTTCACACTTTGCAGGCTTCTTTAGAGAAACACAGGAAAAGTTCAAGAATTTTAGTCATGCATGGGGGGGGGGGGCAACTTTCCCAGAGAGAAGATGAAAAGAGCTCCCTTGAAGTCTTACAGGAACTTTTTTGCACCATGTGCATCATTTTTAATGTATTTTAATGCTTTAAACTCAGCTTTTCCTCCACGAGGCACACCAGCCTTAAGATACCTCGTGGCAGTCTTTAAGAGCCTGATTCTGTCCAGGCTTTGGCAGGAGTCAGTGTGCAGAAACATGGTGGTTTCTGCTTCTGTTTATTTGGTGGGAGGAGGTTTGTTATGCCAGGCAAAAAATAGCTCAGACCTTTGTTGGAAAAAAAGGAGAGGACCTCTGGCTGTTTGGCTTATGGTTTCATACATCTGGTGACTTTCGTGTAGTGTGCGGAGAGCAATGACATTTCTTTTCCAGATTAGAACACAATGCAGAGTCGTGTAGTAATTTGGGTGTGTGACAGAGGAGATGGAATTATTTCAGATAATCTATTCAGAAGAGACAGCAATATGAAATCTAAACATGCAAGAGAAGATTGCAAAAATACCTCATCTGGGCGAAATATTTTCCAGGGGGGGGACTTAGGATGCAAGGCAACATGCCTGATTAATGAAGACTACTGGTGTGATTACAATGGTACAATACAAGAGAGGGAGGGGAGAGGCTGTGCTGAGCTGAATGCATAAACAAAAGTAGATGAGAGAAGGGGAAGATGGAGAGATCTGGACCTGTGCGGAGCCGTTCAAAACGCTGGTGATGAATTGGACCAGCTGCTCCATGGTCTCGATGGGCTCGCCAGGTAAGAAGTACTGCTCATTGGAGGTGTTGAGGATGATAACGGAGGGCACCGTCACCTCGCTGAGGAAACAAGAAACAGAAATCTACTCAACCTCTAGGCTGCTATTATCAAAGTGCATCACTCGATAGGAACAAATTGTTGTTTCTTAAAAGAACAAATTGTAACACAGAGATTACAATAAAGGGATAAACAAACTCTTTGTTCTCAGAAAGTGAACTTTTCCCATGGGGCGTTCTTTAAAGAGAGGAGTCTGCAGCCTGGACTATTTCAGAGTGGCATTTCTTCTATCTTTTATGCAAACAGTGTGCAACTCAGGGCTTTATAGGTCCGCGCCGGTCACAGTTAAAGAGACCTCCGCAAATTACAGCTGACAAGGGAATCGCAGGGAGTCCAGTGGAAAGTGACTCTCACTAAACATACACAAAAAAAACCCGGCAGTCCAGTGTTACCTTATTTTAGAGACACAGACTGCACACTCAAGCCTGCTTACTTCCACAAATCAGCAGAGGAATTACAGAGCTCAGCGAGATAACAAACAAGGTCATATAAACAAGCAATCCCTCTTTCACATGTCTAGCACAAAGCACCAAAACCCAGGCTTAGATAAGGTATCCAAGTGCTTAGAAACACGCACACACACACATGCTGAAGCACACGAACAGTCTATCACAGCCCTGCCACACTCACATCCCTGTGGTGTTACTCAAACCGGCAACAAATTTCACACACACGCACTCGTATCCATCACTGTCCCAATCCACCACCCAGCTGAGATCAGGAGTGCAAACACACACGCCCGAGCAGTCGACTCATCAGCGCCTCACAACTCTGTCCAGCTGAGATCCACAATTACACACACACACACACTCACACACACACACACTCACTCACGATGAGTGTGCGTTCCATCTGACATCCAGCCTAGTCCAACAGATGGCAGCCATTTAAAATAAATATGGATTAGCTGTGAGTGGAGGCCACTGGGGTTCGCCGCCCATAATGAAGGGTCATATACGGTGCTATAGCATTAAAACAGGAAGTTAGCAAACATTAAATTCATATCCTGTCAGCTGGGAAAAACAGCTGCTACATAATCAGGTCTAATTATTATTTTTATTCATATTTATGAAGAATACTAGAAACATTTCGGATTATATAACTGAATAAATTTGAGTTTGTGTTTGCTAGATAACAAATTCTGCTTTTTTTCCAGCTGTGATTTTAGTTTCAGGCTGAATCAGAAGCGATTAGTAGAGATTAGCACGAGCACAAAATTAAATTTGACCACACATGGAAAAATACTTCATTTATTGACTGGATTATTAGGCTTATTTTGTTGTTTGGCAAGAATTAGATGAGATATTAACACGTGTTGTGGTGCATTAGTTATATGGCAAGCTATAGTGCACTTAGCTAGCCTCGCCTTTTCTAAAATGATAAAAGCTTCTATAGTAACAGAAACCTCAATATATAACTTATCAATTACAGTACATTTCTCCATCTACTTTGTCTGTAAAAGATTAAAAAATGGACACTTGTTGCTTCAGGGCAAGAAACAAAGATATATTACTTTTTTGGCAAACGTTACGGTTGTGTTTTAGGCTTTCTGACAGAGACATAGTGAGACAGAAATGAGGTTTTTTCTGGTTTTTTGCCATTTAGCTGTTCTTAAATTTTCTGCATGTGTACTGGATTTTGTGTTTTGAATCAAGGTAAGATGCTTAAGGTATATCTAAAGTTAGCGCCTGCTCTAAACCAAATATGCGCTACTGTTTGTTGGACAGGTATAATTTTTTTGAGGGTTTTTATTCATATTCCCCATAAAGTAAACTTCTGACTAGCTTGATAAATTGTAGCTCCCTAGCTTGAGTAACAGGCTTTTAGAGAACAAAGTGTGGTCTTTTGGTGTATGTATCATTCAGCGGTGCTCACATGATGTTACCACTTACGTATATGATTCTTTCAAGGACTTTATGTTTCAAAATAAGTGACGCTAACTAGCTAGCTTGATCATTTTACAATTACTAGCCTGTGCCATAGACTTTCAGAAGTGTTTTGGATAAAAAGAGCTAACAGGCTATATTGAAAGTTAGCATTAGCACTTCACTTATCACTCATGTGTACAAATTGTAAGGACTTTTTCGTATTATTCCCAGAATTCAAACAAATTATTGACACTTTCTTTGGAAATAATTAAGAGCAAACATCTAAAATAAAAGTCTGCATGCATTGCTACAGATCAAGACATGTTTGTGTATTTTCATGTTTGAGTTTGTGTGTGTGTATATGTATGTGTGTGTGGGTTTTCAATTACTTAATGAGACTCCAGCTCATTATCAGCAGTTCATTAGTTCTTTTTTCCCCAAGTTTTCTTTTCACTTTCTGTTACCAGGGGCATTTTTCTCAGCTTTAATTATTGAAGAGGACTTAATTAAAAAACTTAACTGTAAACTTGTTAGCGCAGGCTCGCCATTGTTGCTAGTTAGCCAAGGGAATGGCTTTCATTTCCCAAAAAACATTTATTAGAGATTCCACAAAAGCAGTATTTAGTATGCAAATCAAATGACGACTGCTTTGTGTGGATATAATGATGCTTCCAGTCATTCAACCTTCACGGATACAACTCCTCACTTCCCACATGGGCTTTACAGTCACCTCACATCCCATCCAGTTCCTCACTGCCCACAATGCATTCTATATAAGGGGTTAGCAATAATCCCACATTTAAACAGAGACAGAGACAGCCTCAGGCTTATAGTGGTGCTCATGTTGTGTATGTGTGTGTGTGAGTGTGTGCTTCCGAGTGTGTCCATGTGCCTCTAGTGAAAGCAGAGCCAGCCCTACGCCAGACAGACCGCTGCCAGAACACAGTAATCGCTGTGATGACAGAAAGAGGGATAAAAAGCCATCAGATTTATTTCCACGGCCCTCCTAAGGGAGAGAATTAGTGGACATTGACAGGCCAGGATTTCATTCCTCAAAAGAGGGCAATTAATCCAGTGCTGCAGTGGCCAAGACCAGCCCTGTTAAGCTCAAGGAAATACATATTGTAAGTACTCATGAAAACGAGGAAGGCTAATCACATCTTTTATCCGGAAATAAACACACTATCAGTCAAATTTTGGCTGCGCTGAGAATCTGATCATGAAACGCCGCCATGCTTCCAAAATCGGACACCGACTGTACGCACTTTTAATTACAGAGGACTTTGGAGACCATGTCAGCTATAATCTTTTTCATACAAACAATAACATGCTTAAATTGAAAGAACATCCTGTAGCGGTCTATTACGCTCACAGAAGACACCCACAACATTACACAAAGACTCATAATTAGATACAGTAGGTTGGTAGACACAAAACAGACACGCCAACTGCTTCAGCCCTGCCGGCCTGTAACACTAGTGGGGCTCTGTCTAATTAAAAGTGTGGGATGTCGGTTGCAGAGCCTTTCAGAGTAAGACACACATGCACTCAGCCCGGCCTGAGCGCAGCACTCCTCGGCATCATTAGCGCTGATCTTTGACAAGCTATTAAAACACATGACTGCCATAGATTTAATCCATGTGTTGCTTCATCCTTTGTACATCCCTCTTACTATCCCCGCCCTCGCATGAGTAGATTTACAGCAGCTTCTACCACCTCTGCGCGCTCTTTTTTTTTTTTATTCCTAAGCCATAGCGTGTGACGGCGGAGGGGTTTAAATTGCCGCGAGCGCTAAAACTGAAATGACAGACTGTCGGTGTAATTGACTTCTCCACAAGAGCACGTCTTGTACGGCAGGAGTCGGCGTCATGAGTCGGTTTCAACCTGGTTAAGCAGCTGACAGGAAAAAAGTTGAGGTAAAGAAAGAGAGGGGGGATGACATAAGAAGAGGAGAAAGAGGTAAGTCGAATGTGAGAACTCACCCCATGATAAGGCTGTTGATGTAATCGTTGCCGTCCATGTGGCCGAACTGGAAATCCCTGCGGGGAGAGAAAGACAAATCTGCGGCATCAGCAAAAGAAACGGAACATCAATAAACAACATATAAAACACTAAAAATAGAGGTTTTTACGTCTCTGTGGGCTTCATAGAACTGGGACGCTGACTTCTCTGCACAATAGCACAAAGAAAAGCAGCAAAATCCCAAGTTGCAGCATGGAAAACTTGGATTGTTTATGTCCCAGCAGGAAATAATACAAGCATATACCCAAAGCTACATTTTTCCCAAGCTCCTCTTCTTCTTCTTCTTCTCCAACCAATGCAGGTGATTTATCTGAACGATAAGGCAGGAGGAGGAATTCAATTTGTATCTCATTGTGCTGCACTATGTCTGAGCAGAGTGTATTGTGGGTAGACGAACGGAGGAGGGATGCAGAGGGGGGAGAAGTCCGGAGACTGACTTCCTCTGAATGACTGATTACGGAGGTCTCTACATATATATTATATTCATATTGAATCATAGCTGCAGCTCGCACGTTGTTCCTCCCCTGGGGTGCTGCGCGTACTGCCTGAGCTTTTATCAATGACATGATTATGAAGAGGCCGAACTCTATAATAAATACAAAGAATGTGATGTGAGGAGAAATCAGTCATGTTCCAGATAATCACGCTGACAGTAGAGGGCCTGAGTGTGAACAAAGCTCGTTAAAAACTCTGTTTGAAACATCTCGCATCTGTATTCTTGAATCTTCCCTCAAACATACATATTCACAGGGTCTGTTTCCTGTTTCTTCAAACTCCCACTGAAACTTCTACGCCAGACCGCAGAGCAGCCGGGCCAACAGGGCTGAGTAACCAACTGGGAGAGTTGCGTGTGTGAGGGGAAAGCATGGAGCAATCTGATGGCAAGAATGAGCAACACAGATTTCCTGGAAAATACTTCGTGATTTCTGCAGAAGTCGGAGATATTGGCTGTTTAGTCGAAGGTTCCCTCTGGGGATGTTGAAATGTCTCAGTGGGTTATGTAACTCACAAAAATCTGCTGATTTTCTTTTGAGTTGAACTGGATTTACATTCCGAGAAAAAGAGCTGAAAGTCATACAAGCCACTGACCAATAACAGACCATGTTTATCATAGAAAAGGGAAGTTTGACAGAGACTTATGCAATCTACTTCATCAGCATGTTTCAGCTTCTAGAGATGAACTTTTACATATCTAAATCACTCATCAGCTTTGGTATCAAAAACGAACATTTCTATAGTTTTAAGTGATTTAAAGCTCCTGTGTGGAGCCTTTTTTTGTCTTGATTTTGGTGCCCCTTGTGGACAAAGTGATATCTCTAATTTCTGCACATATTTGCAGTACAAATCATTTCTACTGTTTAAAGTCTCTTTCTGCCTTCACGTGCTGTTGGTCCTGGGGGGAAATGTAATTTTTTTGGAAAAGTTTCTTTGATATACAATTAAACATTTCTTATCTATAGTACTTTTCCAGTTTTTGATATACACATATGTAGAATATTGCATATCTTTCTTTCAGTCCCTTCTCACATATATAACATTTTACATATCCATTACCACTGTTTACATCCAAAACATTCATTTAACATCCACATACATTTGCATCTCATATAAGGAACTAAACTAAGAACAAATAAACAAAGGGAGTTTGCATTAAAATTGTACCATTTAGGAGAGTAAACAGGTGTAAATCATGGTGGAATAATATAAAGTCTGCTCTAAATGAGGGAATAAATTCAATGCACTTATTCCAGATAAAATAAAATTTAATGTTTTGAGTTCTCAGGATATAATTTAACTTGTCCATTTTAAATATTTCTAATATTATTCTGAACCAATCGTCCCTTGTAGGTGGTACTGGATTTAATTACAGGAATTAAACTACACTACAGCAACCGTCAAACACTTAACATTTGGTTTAAACTACTTTTGTGGGTCATGACAACTATTAACGATTTTCATCAGTTCCCTAAGCAGGATAAAAAAATCTTCACAGGAGCTTTAACTGGCTCTAAAAACCAAGCCAATGCCTTGTTTGGTTTATGGGGAAATTCTGGGAAGTTCATCTTTGTGTCATTGCTTTGGGTCATGTTTTTCTTTTGTTTCTGAGTCAATCTACTGGTGGTAAATATCTTAACTTACATCGCAACAAGGTAGCAGTCAGAGCTCTAAATCTGTTGGCTTCACAGTGAGTGGTGTCCTTTGTGATACACAGTCTATGATGGTAATTGTGCTAACGTTCGTTTTAACTACAACATTCTCATTTCTTCATCTGAGTTTTAGCCTCGAGCTCAACAGTTATTCACTATTTAGCTACAACCAGCCTGTCTACTAAAACTTTAAGTGATGAGTATTCTTTTCTGTTCTTGTTTCAACAACTGTCTGTTCTGTAACTAGCCCACAAGAGCCGGGACAATAATGACTGTTGCAGATTTTCAACCCACCAGCTGACGAAATCAGACATTCCCACAAGTGCAATTTACGCACATGTAGGCATGTGGATGAGGGGAGTTTCACCCACTCACATAGAGACGAGCTCCCTCTCAGATCTGAAATGCTAATCCACAGCTCTGTAAAAATGCTACAAACGGTGAGCTGAGCTGAACACCATCACACTCAGGGCGACATCACAGCCCTGCTCTTCACCTTAGATCCCCTGACTCCAACCACTGGTTACAGCAAAGGAACCTGCGACTTGTAATTACAAGTACGTTTAGGTGTGTCGGAGCGCTGCAGGCGGCTCTGATCTCAGCGGGGAACTCCCATTAAAAATGTTCAAAAACATAGGAGAAGTGTTGTGGATAGCTGTCTAATTGATGATAGAGATCTGTGTAATTCAATCAGCCCTAATGGGAACGCCTGGTGAGGGAGGAACACTTTGATCACGGCGGTTTGAGATGCACCTCGTCTATCTAACGCAGCAGCGCAGTCGGTGATCGGGCAGAGTGAGGCGCTAAGCACAACATAATGACGGGAATGTGAGACATTTCTTATTAATCCTTTTGAGGAAATCCTCTTGTCTCCTGCTGCCCCGCTGGGAGTGTTAAAATCTGAGGGTCAGACACTGAACAGCAGCATTACAGCTGATTTGAATGCAAGCTGGTTCAGCCGAGCACATGTTTGTTATAAGCCTGGTCCCTCAGCTGGAGGATGACCTACCTACTGTACTCGCTGCATCCACACACACAAGGGATTTGTGTGTTTGTTTCTGTGCATTGTAGCTGTTTAATACCAGGGTTAACGTGCACATATGTGCTTCTCTGTTCCCACGTGGTTTGTTGTTGGGTTTTTTGTATCATGTGGAGGGAGCTAACCGCCTGCAGAACTTAACCCCAAGTCAAATATCCACAGAAACTACACAACTTCCTGTTTGTATGCTATTCTCACATATCTCATTGAATCCTCTCATTTTGAAGTATATTATTGTCGTTGATTGTCTGTTTCATAAAATTTTAGCTTTAACGTCAATGTAAAGGTGACCATTGAAATCTTGAACTTGTTAAATCAACTTTTCTTAACATTGTTTCATATTAACCAACAGTGCTGAAATAATTGTCTCTCGGTAACTTTGGCCATTGTGAGGACTGAACTTGAACAAGTTGTAAAAACCTCACCACTCGGGAGCACCCATTGAATAACTTTTCTTTTTTTTAAATCCATTTTATTTAATATTCTTTATTTTTTTCATTGACTGTGTAATAAGTGGACGTAACGACTTTGGCTCTAACTGAAGCTTCCAGCAAATGCCCTGCCCCCTGGTGTCTGGCTGCAGTATAGGTCATAAGCCCCGCCTCCCCATGCATTCCAGGTATGAGCCGGGGAAACTTTAAAAAATTACGATACCTCGTAGAAACGTTTTCTCATCCTTACGCTAAGGTGGTATGACGATGTAATTTGGCTGCATTGTGCTCAGGTGTTTTTTTACTGAGAAGTTGGTTTTTCATTAGTTATTGTACTTTAAAAACCGTGTTATCAGTTTCGTTTTACGATAGTTGACAGCTGCCGTTAGTGAGTAGTTGTTATCGGGGATATAAGAAACTTCGGGAAAGAGAGCCAAAGGGAGACTAAACCTTCTAAAGAACAAGAAATAAATATTTTTATTTCTCTTTTTTACTTGGCTCCACCGGAAATTCTCCACTGCGCAGACTCTGGCTGCACAATGGTTAGAGAAACAGGGTTTTTTTGGCTTCAAAATCGTAGAACGTTGACAGGCGGAGCCACGCTGTCCATTCGATATACAGTCTATGATTTTTATGTGAAAATGACCAAGCAGCTCTTACGGACATTTCTCAATATGAATGCTCTAACTTTTTACTGGTGATATCTGTAAAAGCCAATCACATGTTGCGGTCAAACATCCTTGTGCCATCAGTACAGACTTACGGCACCAAACTTTGTTGTACTTCAATTGTCTCTAGACTGTAGTATGGATAGTGTGGCTCTTCCTTTTACCACGTTTTGAGGCCAAAATACTCCAGTCTGAAGCTCCACTATCCGGTTAATTTGCAGCCAGAGTCTGTGCAATGGAGAATCTGTCTGGTTCTGCCAAGGTAACAGAGAAAGTCTGTTTTTTATAATCTTCTAATCTTCTCTTGGCTCTCTTTGCTGATGTATCTTACCAGTCCCTTAAGAACTGCACAAGAACAGCAGCTGTCAATCATTGTGAAACATGGCACAAAACCCCAACATCCAACAACTAATGAAAAGGAAACTTTCCAGAAAAAAGATGACTAGAGCATAATACAGCCCAATAATAACTTCAAATTACCACAGCATATCAGTGTGGGGAACATTTCTATGAGGTGTATCTATTTTTCAAAGTTTGACCAAAGCCCCATTGAAATGAATGGGAGAGAACAAGTATTTTTTTTACAGCTAATGCTTGATATCAGATAATGAGTGGTCAGTTTTTTGCAGTGTAAAATGCTGCGTATACATAATCAAACTCTGCTTCTCCTTAAGAAAAATGTTTATACAAGCAGCCTGTGCACAGTCTGAATGTAGTTTGGTGAGACATTTTCTGTCATGTAAATGATTAATTTCAGTGCCACAAACATTTGTAAAGGTTCTACATGGATGGAGGTTATTATTTTATTTAAAAAACAGAGATGAGACTTGATTTTGTCAATATGTTGTGTAATGACAGCATTAGAGATAAATTCTTCGCCCAATCCAATATGCTGTTAGATTTAGATTTCGAATACTGTTGTTTCCTTTGTTGTCTTTTATATTTCATTTACTACCATTATTAAAAACCTACCCTGTATATGGTACCGTCTATTATAAATAATAATGAAAGCAATGTCTGAAATTCTACACTCTGGGTATAATTCTTTTTTCTATCCACTTCCTGGTTTAATTGCTTCCCCTGCAGTTAAAGAACACGTTGAGCCTCACGGCCTGTAACATAAAAATACACTCTCTGGTTGTTATTTCACAATTGGAGCCTGAGAAAAACACAAAATTATGCACTAATACAAACCAGAGCGCAGCGTTTGACTGACAGCTGAAAAGAACACCTATATTTGGAGGTTGACATTTTGCATAATTACCTTTCTACTGAACCTCAACGAAACAGACGTGCCCCGACAAAGGCATAAACTTGCTTGCAAGAAGACAGGCTGCAGCTCCCCAGCGAGTGCACCATCCCAGAATAAATGTATAAATTGGATGTTCATCTTTCACCTCATCGTGGAGCCGTGCCTTACCTGTTAAAATGTTCTCTGTATTCCTTGGCCACCCTCTGAATCAGGGTCTTCAATCTAAAAGCAAATGAGAGGAGAGTGAAATACCACATGAGTCGATGGAGCCTAACCTTTTTTTAGCCGATGTCTGCAATTTGTGGGGAGGCTCGAACAATAACAACAAGTCTTATCTTTATTTGAAGGCTGTGGTCACCATGGGAGTCTTTTATACGGAGCCATGCTTTTTAATTTCAGTGCTCTTTGTACCTGCCACTCTCCTCCGTGGGGTCCTTCTCATCGATGACTGCAATCGCCACCAATTTGCCTGTGGTGTTAGACAGGGATTACAAATCACAATCATGCACACAGAAAAGAGGAGGTTGAGGAGACAATGGCGGGCAGATAAGAGCCTCTGGAGGAGACGAATCACCTCTCAACAGCAGGGCGAGAGAAAGAAAGAGGGAAAGAGGGAAAGAAAGAAAGAAAGTGCTTTATTCATTCAACACTCAAACACTGAGCTAGCTTTCTGCTCTGTTTGAACAGGAAACAAGTGGTCACTTTCAGGCTGAAGAGCCATTTCAGCTCCGTTCAAAAACCCAAACCCAGCACATGACAAATAGGTCTACTTAAAAACAAAAAAGGACTGTTACACAACTTGAAAGCTCTGTGTGTGTTTGAGACAGGGATGGTTTGAAAGCTAGACACCCTTTGGTGTGAGGGGATGAGAGAGCCAGGCTGCCCCCTGGTGGTCATGACGTGGGCTTGGAAGAGTTTGAGGTCATGGAAAGAGAAAAGGGCAGTTTGGGATCTTGAGAAGTGATGAAGTAGAATTAATATTTCATAATTTTTCAAGAGAGGTTCTGACGTGTTTCCTACTTTGCATCTGTTTTTAGCCTCAGCAAAGATAGAGTGAAAAGTCTGCATTTAATTGACTTCTGAAAACTCAATTTTTGGACCTTAAAAAAACTCATCTCATTCAAAGACATGTTGCAGTATTCTCACTTTTTTATGTTCGTCTGTCGAAAATTCTCCACATTCTCAGTGCTTCATACTTAACTGAAAATCTGATTCTGTTCCCACAAACTCACTAAGACTGACTCGCTAAACTAGCTTGTTTTAACACCCTGACGCCTCAAACTGTGCCGCCTTTGATCAGTCACACACTGTTTATCCAATTACAACGCTTTAGAGACTTTTCTGTGTTCAGAACTGCCAACACCGAGCAGCGTTTATGCTTTCTGTACAGACGGGTTTCAAACTGACAGAAAGAAACGACAAAATCTACCCATTGAGCTTTATTGATCAGAGTAGAGCGAGCATAAAAACGGGAGAATCCTCTAATATTAGAACGCACCAGTTTCACAGCACAGAGCATCAATTTACTGCCTTTCAGAGACAGTTAGTGTTTCACTCCTGAGCTCCAGTCTTCTGTGAGTGTGTGGGTGGGTTTGAACGGACAGGAAGAGGAGTCTTCTAGCTTCAAGTCAGAGATCCCGACACACCAAAATAAAAAGCTGCCATTGCCCAATTATGATCTTTTTATCCGGATGTTGTTCTAATGTAAATGACATTGTATGAATAGATCCATATAAACGGGAAGCCTATATTTACAGATCATAAAAAGAGTGTGGAATTGTACTCATTAAATGTAAAACTGCTATGCAAACAACTTCAAAAACAAACACTGGAGTCTAAACTTATTTTACAGCTGTAATGCAGCTCACTCAAGAGTGGCAGCAAAAAGGCGACAGAGCAGAGTAAAGGAGGAAAGAGAAGGGTCAGTTACTAATATTTTGCTCAAGCATGTGAAAATGGCCCAAGTGTTGGCGACAATGTAACTAATACTATGTTAGCAACAGTTAGGAATGTCCCGATACAACCTTTTTACTTCCGATATGATACCAATATTGCGGCCCTGAGTATTGACTGATACCAATATTGATTCAATACGATCTCAGCACCAATGGTGTGACGTTCAGCTCTATTTCTATGTCTTCAAGGCTTCAATATCCTTTAGGGTGGTATTTGGGGTAGCAAGGTTTAAATGTATCAAACTTCCCAAGTTCTGTGCCAACACAGGACACTTGTGCATGAAAAGTTTTGTACTCAGCTGCAACATTTTTTTTGTACTTTAATAAAAAATACTGCCACACAACCCACATCAGTCCCACTCCTTGCTACTTTGTCGGCAATTTTTCCTAAAACCATTAGCTCCACTGAAATCTGAGCTCTCCTAGTAAACAGGTAGCTAACGTGAGGGCAGAAAGGAACGTTTTTGGTAACATTACTTTACAGGTATGCAAACTTCATCAAAATTAGGTAATAATTTGACAAACTTTCTTTTTATTTATTTGAACTTTTTGACTAATTTCAATATGATTGGGTGAAAACAAGCACATTACTACTTTAAAATTATGCCTAAATTTTATTCTAAGGAAGTCACAATTGGCAAGTCACTGTTGTGGTTAATTTCTTTGAAATTTCCTCCAAATTTCGAGGTGAATTGAGGAAATTTCAACTATTTATTTAAATCAAATCACAATTCGCCACAAAATGTATTAACAAAGATCCCAGTGTCACTTTGTTTTTGTTGTTGTTTGGGTAATATGAAGTTAGGCCCACAAATAGCTATAAATTATTCACATATTTTCACTTACAATCCTTGACTTAAAGTAAAGTGTTACCATGTTTTTTTGAAAAAGAGCTACACATCTGCATGAAGCAGCACATTACAGACTACAACAGAAGTTTTCACCTAGTAACAGAGATTTAACCATTTCCTCTATGGGAATCACACTAAAAACAGAAAATGTTTTACAAGGAGAGGTAACCTATATTCTGAGTATTACGGTATTTGGAAGTTATTTTAATACTGAAAATTAGAGTTTAATGCAGCGACCGCATTGATAGTAATTTTGAAAATCAATGGTCAAGATCAAGTAGATTGTGAAGGGTTTTTTTGCATAAAAGGAGAAAAGTGAAAAAAGTGTTTGAATATGGAAAATCTAGGTGACAAAATGGGATTATTGATGGGAAACTGTGTGCACACGCCACCTGTTTCCCCGAGCTCGTACAGAGTGAATCCATCAATCTGCAGGTATCCTTGGAAGCGCTCCTTGTTCACCCATGATGACAAACTGGCGTCTTCGTACTCTGCAACACAAAGAGACGAAATCTATCAGAGACAGACACGAACACACACACCCCAAAAAAAACAAAAAAAAACCAAGAAACACATTGACATTCAGCTCAGAGTCGTCTACATTAAGAGCAGAGCAGAGGAGTGTATTGATGCCGGGATTGTGAGGAGACCAGCGTGTTTACCACCTGTTTGTTGTCTGGGGGGAATAAGAGCGAGACTCAACCAGTGTGTTTGGAGACAAAGGTCAGTTAAGCAATGATCAGAAATTGTTTTGTGGTGGAGGGTGCAGCTCGGTTGAGGAGTCAGGGAGGTTATTTCGGGTCTGGAACAACAAAACATAGTGGATCTAATACGAAATAAGCAGAAAAGCGTCGGTTAAGCCAACGAGAAACCACATGAAACACTCTTCTACTCCGGGTTCTCCTAATTAAGCGCGCTGTAAAAAGATGAATCTGCTCCCTCCTAAATGAGGGAAATTAAAGCAGTGTATTTTCATTCACAGTCGATGCTGTTTCCCTGTTTTGCCGACTCACTTGACCTCGTTTTCCCAACCATAAAGCCTTTCTGTCTCCATAAAAACACATTTGGTTTGTAAATGACTCTTCGACACGTACATTTTCAGGACGCAGTTCTTGGCAGATTTTCACACATTCGGAAATGGATGCATTATTCAACGGATGCATTAGTGCACGAGGAAAAAAAATGATAAAGTGCAACAAATAAATAAAAATTGTGCCAAATATAAAATAACGGATGGCTTGACGAATGGGAGCCACATGTTGTTACCCGAACATCTGGAGGCAACATGGGGAAGCAGCGGCCGTCCCTCGGGGGGAATAAATAGCATATCTGCAGAAACGGTGCAGAGAGAAGCTTATAATTGGTGTCAAATGTGCCTGAGACCTCATTATGACACGTTAATAAGTTAGCATGACCTTTTGACAAGCGTAGCGATAATTACAAGATCGGTGATGACTTGAACATGGTTTTAAACTGCAGGGAGGTGGGAGCGAACATGACAAACTAAAACGGGAACATGCTCTAAAAACCTCAAAGAAGATGACCATAATGCAACCCACACGGTTTTAAAAGGCGGAGTAGCGTTTTGGTGAAAGCTGCTGAGTCAGGAAATCTGGTAGACATTCCTAAGAGTTCTTTTCAAAGATGTTTTGGCTTCACAGACAGCACGCAGCAGCCCATAGAGCGCCGGCGGCCCCCATGCCGAGATCGAACAGCCCTGATCAAGCTCCTCGCCGAATGAACCCGCTTCACCTTGAAACAAATTAGAGCTGCGCGCTTCCCAGGCGGCAACATCGGCAATCTCCATACAGCCCTACAGGAGCCTGTCAGCCCAGAGTTCACACAGCAGGAGACAAGAGGGAGAAGGGGCAGGAGGGGAGATGGAATCAGACGCGGGGGTGGAGCAAGCATGATCCCCGTGTCAGAGTTTTTGAGCGGGGAGAGGAGGCAGCGCTGACACATTTCAAGGATGAAGGTTAATCGTGCAGAAGACCTCCAAGATAATGCAAATAAATTGGAAACAAAGCAAGAGGGAGAGGCGGAGAAGGAGGAGGAGGGGAGGGGTATCTTCACAGATAATGCAAACAGGCGAAGACAGAGCACTGATGTATTTAACAGAGGGGGAGAGCTGAGTGAAGTGATGGGACCAGTCACGCTTTCTCTGAAGATTAGCTCGAAAAATGCTTTGGAGAGCTGCCAAAAAAGAACAGCCAAAAAGTAACAAGAATTCTCAACCATGTCAAGAAGTGTGCCACTCAGTTATGGAATAAGCTTCTTTATTATAGAGAGAAAACTTAAGAGGCAAATGGAACAAAAAAACATCAAATCGTAAGAAAAGACATGATGGCACCATTGGAAAATAAAGTGAAACAACTCACTTTAGGTTTATTATTTCTTATCCTAACAATGTTTCTTGTTGATAAATCTTATAGTGTTAAAAGGCCTGTTTATTTCTCTTTAAAATATAGCCATATTTGTAAGGAACATGTATTTGTGGGATGAACAGAAGAGCTGAGTAAGTTCATATGACAAATCCTCTCTGCCAATGCCAAACAGCTTGTTCTGCTCTTGTTTCGAGCTTCTAGATCATGTCTGACTGGCAGCACTGACGCTATATCTTCCTGTTGGTCCTGACAGAAATATTAAACCCACATTGCAACAGGATTATGACAGAGTAAAGTTTTTGAATTGGCGGTTGAAAAAATGCTGATTAGTTCACACCAGTCATTGCACTTCATCGTCCTCACTGACCTCCTCTTTGTTGCCAATTCAAATAAGCCCTGAAGTGAATACTGTCCATGTGTGCCGTCACTAAGTGTCGTCAGAGTGTTATCACCTTTCCAGGTGTGATCTCATCTTGTCATCACATTCATGGCCTGTTAATCCAACTGTCATTCAAGGGCTCCCAATAAACCTATGCAAACATCCCTTTCTCACATCTGGCTGCTTTATCTACCGTTCATTACACAGTGTGACAAGGCCGGGCTGTAAAACTGCATTAATAAAAACACTGAGAACGGCCTTGGAGTACTTACCAATGTGTATTAACACAGAAATGTGTTTCAAAGCATCTAAATAAGGCTTAATGTGGAGATGAACACCACTGAGCGCGCACAATGATCAAAACCATTTAGCTTTTGAAACACAATAACAGAGCAGAGCTGTACAGCAGTATGAAGGTGAGGATTTCAGCTATTAAATATGCATTAGCGTCTGTGCTGGACTATATTTTAACAGAGCTCTTCAAAGAGGTGCCACTGGTTGTGATATGCAGCAAACCAATCAAAGCCTAACAATAAAAATGTTGGTGATTAATGTGCACAAAAAGAAAGGCTGCACTTGGACAAGGAAGGGGTTGAAATCTTTGCATAAATTTAAGAAAAGATGTTTGATAAAAGCTTAGAAGAGAGTTTTTATCTTAAATTGAGTAAGTGAAAACTGATGCAACTTTACGAGACGATTAAGATTATTGCTGGGTTCACATGGGGAAAACAGAAAGTCCTTCAAAGTTTTCATAATTTCTCCAGACTCTCTGTGAACTATAAGGTTTGTGCTCATTTTTGCGTGGGTGCGCTCATGTATTTGTGTCCGTGTGCATCGGGGCAGAACTCTGCTATGCCTGTTGCATGGAGCAGAGAAGAAATCTGAACGTGCGACTAAAATGCAATAAAATTTTCTTCCAGATAAAACAACATTTTGTCATCGCCCTTTTTTCCAAGATTCTGTCTTGGTAAAGGGAAGTCATCTCATAACCAGGGTTGTCATGTATTTGAATCGATACAGTAATCCACTGCTCCTGACTGGGGTTCTTAATATCAAACATGTTTTATGCGCAAAATGTCAGTACCCACTGCAGGTGACATTTTGGCTTCACTGTTGTGCAATGACATGAGATGGAGATGTGTCGTCCATTTTTATTTTGCAGTCGACAGCCTGTTTATTATCACTCAAATAAATGCAGAGTCATGAAACTGTGTTACTGGCTCCTGATGCAAATGTTTCTCTGATGTTTAGCCAAACAGATCATCATGCAAAGTGAGTGACACTAAAAAAAAAGCCACAAGGTTCTTCTAGCTGCAGCTCTCCCTTGAATTCAACATCCAGTAAGTGGATTTTCAGCGAGTAGAAGCCTCTGCAGAGCACTTCTCAGCTCAGATGGAGGGAATCCAGATGTAGAAGACCACAGGTGGCACAAAACAGGAACAGGCGAAGTACCTCCTCTTTGGTGGATGTTCTTTTTACTTTTATTGGAGGTAAGTGCTTGAAAAGATGCAATGCAACAACGTGATCCATTATTACTTGGTACGCTGGTGCTTTTTATCATTTCCTGAAGTCTCAAACGGAAGAGGGATCAGGTATGTGCGGAAAGAAGGACACAAGATGTCATTTCATCCTGCTGCTCACCTTCCAGGTCCTTGACGAGCTTAATACCCTGTCACCATGGAGATGCCAGACATCCACCGCATCCTCCGCATCAAGGTCCTGGAGGACTCTGCTGAGTGTGGAGTTTTTGTCATCAATGTGTGCTGCGGCGAGCCACTCCTGCTGCGATTCTGGGGTAAGAAGCCTCCTTTTCGAAACAGCCAGGTGGAGCAGACGGATGTGAACTCTCTCGGGGCGCCGGCAGAAGTGGATTTTGTATTACGGGTGCTGCACCGAGCACCAAATCTACCCAACAGCCACTACTGGGGCCCTTTTGTGTTTGCATTGTGCCTTGATGCACTTCACTTCCGCTTCCGCCTTCCGTCTGAGGCTCTCAGCAGCAACAACATGCAAGAAATCCTGGAGGAACGTGGTGAGCTCACGCTGTCGCGGTGAGAGGCTTCAGAAAAAGGCAGCTCTTTAGTCAGTAATGATGTTTTTTCAGAGGCTTGACGGCTGCTCCAGTCATTCATCTCGGCTTGTAATGACTGTATAGACTGCCCCAGCTCTACACGAGTTCCCTCAGTATAAACTGTGGTCTCTCACGCCCATCCAACCTCGGCCTGCTATGTTATGCATGTCCGCCCAAAGACAAACCACCACAACATCACTGGCCTCGCCGCACACACAATAGTGGGCTGAGCCCCGGGTGCTTTATGATGGGCCAGGCACACCATAACTCAGTGTGGTGAGGAAGATGAAAGAGGGACGGGGAAACTGGAGGAACACAGCCAGAGAAAACAAGGACTGCAGGGAAGGACGAGGAGCTGTATACAGATAGCTCCCTGCTGGCATCTTAAATAATTTCTCTTGTCTTTATGGGGACAAACTACACAAGACAACAGAGCGGGAAGACAGGGGAACAAAACACTTACCATCGTAGGTGAAGTAGCCTCCGTCCTTAAAAACAACGACCGCAGGAAGCTCCGGCAAAGTGACAGACTGTTAGGAACAGAAAGATAAATTTAAAACCAAAGTTCCTTCGAGGAATGTAGCACAAACTTTGGCTCAACAACAAACTTTGACTTTTTCTGAATAATGCAAAGATGCCATGCAAACAATAGACTTGTAAATGGATTTGTTGGTTGATTCTTTGCCAGCATAAAAAGATGGACTACATATCAGCTTCCAATAGTGACGCCAAACGTTCAAAGCTACCCTTCATGACTTTCTGCAGAAAACGTATTTTTGTCCAGCCTCTTTAACACTAAAAGGTGGCAGCACAGTAGTTGAGTCACCAAACCTTGGGTTCAAGTCAATGTCATTATTACAATTAGCATCAAAAAGATGGCGGCTGTTTGACTCCAGACTATTCGCCATTTGAGTCTTCTCATGCCGAGTTATGCCCAAGTTTTAATTTTTCTGAGATTACTCCTAAGTAATTATCTGATAGTGTGGAACAAAGACAGGCAAGGTTGTGAAACAAAACGAGATGAACTACACCCATATTTTGGCTTTACTTTTTAACAACAGGAGGAGATGGGGGCACATCATCTATATCTTTATACACAAACAAACATCGTACTTTGCGTTATTTCTAGCTTCAAAACAACGATATGAAATGTGCACTTCAAGCAAAACACTCGAAGTGTATCAATAATTTATGATGACAAAACTGATGCATATTCAAAGAGTTACCTCTGGAAAAACTTCCTCTGAAGCCGAGAAAAAGTATGTGTAGACGATGAGCTCAGCAGCTACGTCGCTGTACTTCTCCTAAAGTGTCAGGAGAAACACATATTAAAGAGAATTCCCGCAAAAGCTTTTATCGGTGCTGAAAAGGATGACTCATTGTTAGGGGACGTTATAAAAGAAAGCAGAACAGTGCATCTGTCATTCACACAATATATAGTTTAAGGCTTGTGGTGTCTTAAAGGAGCTGAGTGCTCAGAATGAAATCCTGATTCATCTTTGGGTAATACAATACAAAACAGTGCTTACTTTGAGGGGAGATTCCCCACCAACGTACACAAAAAGCACATCGTGTCGTTTCAGCATGTGTTCGAACATCTGCCTGCTGGGAAGCGCCCGCACGGCCGGTCTAAAGAGAGAAATTAAATAGATGAGTAACACTAATGAAAACACCCCCGTCACAGGTCTCCTTCTAATGTTTGCTCTCATGGCTCCATCTAGTGGACATTCAATAAACTGCATCCCCTTCTCTGAGTCAGAGCCAAGCTTTTGATCGAGCCCTCTGTCACGGAGCAAGCTTGATTTCCCTCAAGGAGAGAAAACCTGTCAGGCTGAGTTGATACAGGAGCTTAGACTGCAGCATCAAAAGGTTGAAACCCAGTGAGTGAGGAAAATATGGCTGCATTGAAAGGCTTGTCTGGACAAATCTTTCTTACAGAGCCTGTTTCTCTGTGACATAAAGGACACCTGGATTGATTCAGAGGTTTCAAGCTCTTTCTTTCCGAAGAAGTTGAAGTTCAGGACTTACCCGGCAACTCTGTTTGCAAACTCTACGATGTCATCTTTTGTTCTTGGGCCTTTGTAATTATAGGCGAGATCCCCCTTTAACCTGAGTGAAGAGACAAGACAGGAAGAGACGTGAACACAAGATATGAAATCTCAAACTATGTTGTCACCATCTTTTACTTTTTTAAATTTTTGTGTGGAAACAAAATTAAATAAATCAGCTTTGTGGCACTGAACTGAGCTCTGGATTCTGTCTTTGTGTAAAAATGTGCGACAAAACAAGATCATGACAATAGAAGACAAGTTGCAAAAACTTGAGCTAATTCATAAAAAGAGAAAATGATGACTTATGATAAATAATTTGTTAGAACTGTTTAGTCTGAAAAAACTGGCCAATGTAGAAAATAATTTCACAATAACTGAACAATTTCTTTGGTACACATGTTTAAATTTGGGTAGATTTGGGTAAGAAAAAAAACTTAAAGACAAATTCAAACCTACAAATCTACTTTTAAGTCAGGCTTGAATGAGATTTACTTTATCTTATCTGAGCTGACTTTATTGTTAGCTGTTTGGATGACTTAATTTATGACTTTGATATTGTTTAAGGTTTTTTAAACTTTTTTTAAATATGGTTCACAATTTATTTTCCTTACCTTGATTTTTAAATTTTGTTGATTTTTATGGAATATTATTGTATTGTTTTGTCATCTTATTTCTGTATGTCTCATTTAGAAATTATGATATTTAAAGTGAGTTTTCCAGTGGCATTGAAAGCTTCCATGGCAAACCCATTGCAAATTTCACAATAAAAGCTTCTATAAAGAACTTGTAGGTTAGTTCGGACTATTTTCATCAAAATATTTTTTTATTTACTTGAAATATATTTTTATTTTTATTTTATTTTTGTAGAGGTATAGTTTTGCCTTCCAATTGCCTGCGTGTAACAGCAAATAAAAAAGAACATAATATCTTGCTTATTTTGCCCTGTTGATGTATGGGAAATGTTTTCTGGTATAAAAAAAAACTCTTCTCATTCTTTTTAAAGTCAATCCCTTGAAAAAAAAATGATTACAAATTTCACAATAAAAGCTTTAAATTTCTAAATTATATATAAACTCTGAAAACAAAGAAATAAAGATTTGTCACAATGTTCTTGTTTTCATTTGGGGCTAACAAAATTCCTTAAAAGACCTCAAAACTCGGTTCAACTCTTAACAGCTGTGGAGGCTGTAAATGAAGGAACATGAAAATCAACACCAAAATATATTTTTAGCTGCTTGATTCAAAGAGTTCAGTGGAACTGGTTGACCGAGTTGCGTTGGCCCCTTTGGATCAAGCTTAGAGTTCGGCTTTCTCTGATCACTAGCAAGACAAGCGCCGGCTTTTATTCCACAAAGTCAAACGCCAACATCCAAGTCCTGCGATATCAACCACTCCCTCCTTATGATGAAACAGAAACTCCATCAGGAGAAGCTTCTTCAGCACAAAGGTCAACCTCATCTCACCCACTGCATCCCCAACGGGTGGACAAAAACAAACAACAGTCCCCCTCTGAGCCTCAGCTAAGCAGAGCTCCTTTAACAGGCAGGCTGCATAAAACATTGCTAAGGTTGCATCATCCCAAAGGGCTTCATGAACTCGGGGGGAAAGTGCCTCTAAATCAAGTCTCCTTCTGTCACCGAGTGAAGCGTCTCATGCTTTCGATGGCTGTTTCATCACTTCCATAGCTTGATGTTACGAACCCTGCCGCGGTGCTGTGGCACTTTCCCAAATGAGCTTGATGAAACTAAATGGGGAGCCCATTATGGCAGCGCGTGGATAAATGAACGTGCTTCACTTCTATGGAGGGAACTGTGCAGTGAGGAAAGATCATTTCTCTCAAGTCAACATGAGCTCTGCCGTTGAACAGCTGGTGTCTACCTATTAGTTTCTTATAAAATGTCACTTATACTTCAAGGAAACAAGTAAAGAGACACATGGGGAAATATTTAACATCACTCAGCAGCCTTTCTTAGTTGATGAAGCAATCTTAAGATAAATTAAAGAGGACATTACCTACATTTTAAACACAGTTGATCTCCTGACAGTTATCAATATCCAGCAGAGCAATAAGTAATACAATTTACACTCATAGGTGTGAGAGGGTTTGGCACTTAAGGAGGTAGCAACAACACTTTATTCCCCCCTGAACGAGTCATCCAAGGGCATCTCAACAGACTAAATCTCAAGGGGAGAAGAGATAACAGAAGGGTAAAAGGATCCTGATGATAACATGGAGCAAAGTTGAGTAATAACTCAAAAGGCAAGAGGTGTCGAAGAAGCAAAAAGCAAAAGTAAGAGGCAGAGTTCAACCAAAATGGAGCCTAATATAGCTACTTTGAATTAAATTTCACAGTTTAACACAAAATTGGACACATATTAAACATTTAAAGCTTTTCTGCTGATAGTTTGACCGACTGTTTTCATTTCATAAGGATTTTACCAGGTGTAGTCAAAGCTGCACAAAGGTAAAACACTCTAATTGCACTTGTGTAATGTAAAATATAACAACACAATAAATAGCTCTACATCAAAGTGAAAGTAAAGTAGGGTGTTCACGTTCATATGTAACTGAATTATGAATCGTAAAAGATAAAGGAAGATTGAAAGAAGTCAGTGAGATACTTACAGTTTTATCGTGGGGTAACCACGAACACCAAACTCCGACGCCATACCTGCAACACAGAAAACAGCAACTCTTAGGGAACCAAGCAGGATGTTAACCAAAGCTAAACTATGCTAACTCAACTGTTGGCTGCTTTTACATTTTATTTAAGCGTAAACCTCTTCTGGACTCAATTCATCTCTAAAAGCAGAACTATTGCTTTAAAGCTCCTATGAGGAACATTAAGTTCCTGTTGGTCTTGGCGCCCCCCTGTGGATGAAGTTATACCTCTTGATTCTTTATCTCTTCAAAATCCTAACTCCTTCCATAATATTTTGGATATCTTGTCCATCATTTTTATCATAGAAAAGGTGAATTTAAAGGTAGTTTCAGCAGTGTCACTTTGTTTGACACTTACCCCCTACCAATGATTCGAGGTATTAAAATAATTATACAGCAATGACCAGTCTTTATAATGTTGATCTTGTTTGAATTTTGAAGGTTATAAAGCGGCAATATTGATATTTTCAGTCTATTTTGTAACCAGTAAAAAAACTATCACAGGAGCTTTAAGGGTACACAACCATTTCACAACCCTAGTTTTTCTCATCATGGCCAAAAGAAATCTATCAAAAATCCATCTTTTACATAGTGCACTGTGCATGAAATAATAACCCAAGAGTTAAAAGCCTGATGGAAAAGATACGCTTCATATGCTTCTACTTTTACTCACCAGAGTAAGCAGTGGCATCCATCTTCCCCACGCGAACCGGCGACCCAGACCTCTTCAGCTCGGCTCCCACATCATACCACACTGGCTCGAGCTTTTTACAGTAACCACACCATGGTGCATAGAACTAAAAATAACCAGAGAAGAATGCAATCAGTAAATCATCAGAAAATAAACACTTCACTGTGTCTTGATAAAAAACACAACATTGCTTGTTGAATAAGTAGTCAAAATATTGAGAGAGGAGGATATTTTAAAGATCAGGGTGGTGTTCTTTTGTTGCTGTGAAGCTCTTAAAGGTCGTGTTTTGCCTTTCTTGCACTTTGAAGACTGCTTACATGATATTATGCCTGATCTCTGAAGGAGATTTCAAGAAATGCTTGTAAGGAGAAGTTAATAATGGTCTCAGCAGTAGCTGTATTTGAAAGTGCTGAATCTGTTTGAGGACCAGATAAAGGTCTGTGTGAGACACTGAGCAAGAAGAAATTTAGACTCAATACTTGAGAGTCAGTGTGAGGTTTAACTGTTCAACTTGATGAGCAAACAGTTTCATATTTACACATCTATCAACAGAGCTTCATTATGATTCTCTTTGAGTCTATTTGTCTTTGTAATTTAGCTAAACTAAGAACAATATCCACTGTCTTCACGTTCTGTTTTTGACTCCACTTCCTTCTTATAAGAACAAATCTATCTTGAGCCCCTGAAACCCTTGTGCATCCACCAAAAAATATAGCTAAATGTTTGTTGAAAGACTTAATGTGAAGAAAAAAAAGCCCACGTCTTGCAAAAACTTCACTATCAGAGCTGATGGGATAAACCCAAAAGGAAAAATTTCTGGTACAAAAACAAGGTCCATATATGCGCTCGCTATATCATTGCTATGATTCCCCATGTAAGATTTACTCTGATGAACAGACTCTTTGTTTACACACTTAAATAATAACTTAGCAAAAGAAAATGCTTTCAAACTCATTCAACTCTGATTTGAGCTTCCAAGAAACAATTCAGTACCACTACAGCAGTGAGGGAAAAAATTAGGATCTCAGGTTTTTCACTGAAATCTCGCTAAAAGTAAGCTAGCTAGCTACAAAAAAACCTGTAAACATCTTGTGGCCAATGCAATAAGAAAAAAAATTCAGACACTTTCTGTAAGTTCTGTTTTAGTTTATGCCACACTCTTAGAAAAGTATTTGGCATTTGTGGTAGCTAAAGCTTCAAATGTGTTCAATAGCTGTTTGATAACTGTACATTTGCTATTGGCAGAGCAGTTCCCTAATTTATTCTTTCTATTATTTTTTTTTCAGTGATTTTATCCCTTAATCAGTTAGCTAGCTTCAAATTAAAAAATCTTAAAGACTGTTTTAGCTAATGTTTTTTCTAACACTTGTCAAGTTCCACTTTAAGGAGACGCTCAAAAAAGTGATTAACCTGTTTTGGTCTCCTCCACCTTTGTACGACACATTTTATTTGGGCGCTCAGTGTTTACTAATTTGTCTGCTAATTTGCACCATGCTATACACTTTTACGGTTGTACTAATTGGACATTTCTGATGCTAAAGTTGTACTTTGCTGTTCCCACAAATGACATTGACTGTCAAACCAAGTCATTTGATATGTGCCAGAAAACATCAGCTTTTCTTTTGCCGTACAAAAACACTGGTAGGATAGCATTAAAAAATAATTTTGGCTCAAAGAAGCTCTGGTTCAAAAGCACATGGCATGGATCAGTTTAAGAGTCTATTGAAAATTATTTGGACTTTTTAACTAATTTATTTTTTCTTGTTGTGGGAAGAATTGCTAAACCCTAATGAAAAAAAGTTGACAGAGTGCTCATAACTCACTTCTGCAGCCTTAACTAGCAGCACAAGCAGCTTGGAGTTCCTTGACTTCATCAGCTTACATGGGTCCGAACACAAACTTTGATATAAACCCCTCTGAGCCCCCCTGGCTTTGGCTGACATGCATGACTTCTCATTCACTAATCACAAACGCAGAGGAGAGTCAGCACAGCCTCTCCAACCTCCCTCCTGCTCTCCCACATCCCACCCCGACTGCTGCCACTTCCGCAGGGGATGATGTGGACAGTGGGGTGTTGGATATAAAGTCAAGCATGGCTGAATGGAGCCAGACTGGCCAGATTGTGTGTGTCTGTGTGTGTGTGTTTGTGTGTGTGTGTGTGTGTCTTTATGAGTGCAAAATGTCAGACTTACATCAACCAGCCAGATATCGTTGACTCTGGTGTCTTTAAATCTGTAGAAAAGAAGAATGCATGAGTATATTAGACAATATTTATCCTTTCATTTCTCCTTTGTACTATGAACAATGCACATTTCAAACAGCATGATACCTGACACATGACCATGATAATAACATGACTCAGTAATTCTGCAGATGATCAAGAGAGAGACAGAAATGTAAATATACAAGTGATCAAGTCTCTGCAGACTTTCCAATGCAAGGGCCTTGTTGAAAAGTAATCTACATATAAAAATCTAAGACAATTTCAAACCATCTCTTGAGTTTATCATTCAAATAACCAAAGTCTGTTTACTTTAAGTCTGCAGACATTTTTTTAAAGCATTAACCTCTAAAATGGTGAAGTTGCATCAAACAAAGCGTGCAAAAGACGCCAAGGAAGTTGTAAATTTAACTCTGACTTTGCACACACATGCAAACTAGAAGGAAGCTGCATCACAAGCTCGTGTTTTGGTGTGATGGTGATACAGGAAGATGAAGCTGTGCGTTACTTACGTGTCATCAAGATCTTCAACATATGCAAGCACCGCTGAGCTCAGGAAAGCTGCAATAACTGTGACAATAAGACAGACATAAATTGCATGTTTTGTTGCGAACAAAAGCTTAATACCGTCTCTATTCTCCAGCCCTGAAACCTCATGACTGGAGCATCCCCAGCTAAAGCTGTCGTCCCTCGGCTAACTCTGCATCATTTTACCTCCTAGTTTCACCAACAGGAGCTTTAATGCTCGTTCTAACAAAAACAGACTTAGTGTGTATGGTGCGGAGTTGTGTTTAAGCTAAATAAAAAAGGAAACATACCTCCATAAAGCAGGGAAGCTTTCACTACTGCCATCGCTTCGAGTGGAAACAGCAAGCAGGAAATACAGCTGCTAAATCAGAAGCTGCTGCGCATGCGCGGGGTCACGCAGACTCCTGGAGGATTTAGGCGCCAAGACAAGTTTTTATTTAATATCGAGTCAAAACAGGGAAATAAAAGCATAGAAATTTCCTGAAACATATTCTTTGGATGTATGTTACTGATGCTTTAAAACAGTTTTCACCAAACAGCTTGAATTTTTTAAGAAATGTGTAGTTTTGAAAGGGAAAATGTGATGTAAGTACCTTTACTAACCTCAAGGTGATGCTCAAAGATCATTTAATCAGGCCAAAGCTCCCACTGATTACTGAAATACAAAATTCACAACTTAAGTAAGAAACCATCCACCCTGTACTACACTTCAAACTCAATATACTTTTTCCTATGCTAAAAACTCACTACCACTACTTTTTTTAGCAAAAGTGTATCCAGATGCTTAAATTATGGAGGCCCTAAAGTGCAATACTAAAGTAGGTTAATCAATTTATCTTTATTTATATGGTGTCAAATCATAACAAACGTTATCTCAAGACACTTACCAAAAAAGAAACAGGTCTAGACTTATTAATACCAATGAAAATATATTTTATTCACAGAGACCCAACATCAAGACAAGATAAGAAGTCTTGTCTCATGTTAACCCACCTTGAGAAAAGCACTTTGCAGCATTTACATGTGACGTTGGCAATGTAAACAGGCTTTAACAGGCAGAAACCTCTGATAGAACCAGACTCATTTTAGACTGACAACAGCCATGACTGTGTTTGGGTTAGCGAGAGCGAGAGACAAACAAACAAACAAACAAAACAGACAGAGAAGGATACAGACCCGGAGGTTGTCATATTATTTGCAAAAACCACAACTTGACTACAACAGCTACAACACAAATGCAAACGTACAACATAAAAAAAATATGGACACAACAGAATTTCAAAAAGTTCAATTTTAGCGGTTTTCTTTCAGATTGTTATTCCAATGGTCTAGTCCATGCAACAGACACAGAAAAGCTATATTTCCCAGAACTGTGGTTGACACAGAAAACAATGTTTTACTTACCCTCACTACTTTTGCAAAGACTGGTCCATTGGATCAACCATTCATGAGGTAAACATCTAGAAGTTGGATTCTAATTTCCATTGTGTTGTAGCTTTTGCATGTTGTCGTGTTTACTTTCATGTTGTAGCTGTTGTATTTGTGCTGTGGCATTTAAATCCTTGACATTTTGTTTGCGTTCATGTTGTGGCTTTTGGAAATTGTCTGACAAGCGATGGCAGTAGTGAAAGCTTCCCTGCTTTAACACATCAATAGCTACAACAAAAAGAAAACAAAAGAGGAAATGGAAAAGGTAAGTACCTGCCCTGACAGGGATTGTTGGTAACTGGACATCGTACCTGTCTGTTGTTTTAACTAGGAGGGCATACAATGTTCAGGAATGGATTATGTTTGTCAAATAACCTAAGATATCTGTAGGAGCGGTTACTTTTTCTTTTTTTTTCTGTTTGCATTTTCTTTTTCTCCCTTCTTTTCTTTACTTTTTTGTTGTTGTTGTTGTTATGTTTGCACTTTAAGACCACCATATCAAAGAGAGTGACACTGCTATATTCTAAAAATGCACCACTCAAAAAGGTTCTTGGCCTCTTAACCATTAAGTGACAAAAACAAATGTCTTCTTTCATATTGTTAGGTTTAGCTTTGTGTTTTTCGAATACTTCTCCAGTTTGGTCTTTGTTGTTAAATAGCAAACAAGTCTTTCTTCAAGAAAAAACACACATCATAGTTGTTTTTTGTTGAAAACCTATTTATTTGAGAAACTTTGAGAATGGTAATGCGTATCAAATACTGTATGAGTAATTCTGTTGTTATAAAAACATTCCTGCATCAACTTTAACATTGATCTTCATTCATCCTTCTGACAAAAATATGTACAATCACACAAGAGTGCACAAAAATGAAATGGAAAGACATGAATGGTTAGATTACTATAGTAACAAAATAAATATGATCCTTTTGTTAAATTATTGTCAAATGTGACTTTATTTCAAATACAAGCATTGTGTTACTCGCTTCACATTTCATATTTATGTATAAACCAATAAAGACTATTTTCAAAACTTGTTCTTGTAATTATATTATTTAGACATAATTAAGTTTATTTTAAGTAAATTGTAAATAATACGTTTGGTGTTAACTCTATTTTACTTTTATGTTCCAAAGATAACTTTCAACTGGTCTAATTCTGGGATACTGAAAGAAAACAGAGAGAAATACTTTCCACCCTGAGAAAGATCTGCTCTTTCTCATGAGGTGAATGGTGATCATGAGTGTGTTACTAAACAGACTCATGTGGGGGAGCGTCCTGCTGTAGTCTCGTGTGCCAAGTTTGTGAGGGTTGAATGGCTTTGTCTCTGAAGGGGCAACACGCTGTTAGCCCACAACGTAATGCAACATTGACTTCTGCATAAACAAACTGTCACAAACAAAGAATACAAATGTGCTTCCTTTACATCCAACCCAGCACAAATATATGTTTTTCACCCTTCACTTGCATTCAAAACACATTTAATGCACCACTGTGCTGCACAGTTTCCTGAAAGGCACTGGAAGAAGTGAAAGCATAGTGGGAGGGCCTATAAAACATACAAAAGACATGAATTTTAATCAACTGTTTGCCCGTTTCACACACTTCTCCTTTAGAAAGTTTCTACTACAGCACAGTCATTTGTCTTTCTTCCCATAAATAGAGGACTTGTTTTGCAGGCCGAGCTGCATACTCCCACAGTCAGCTGTCTCAGTGAACTCACACACGTCATCTTACAGGACGGCTCAGATGTGACCTGGATTGACCCTTAAAACAAAGCTTTCTTTGCCCCATTTTTTCACTGTATCTCATGGCAACAAGAGCAGTAAGATGTTTCAGTTATCCACAGGGTACCAGGGCACCGGTGACACCAATGCTCTGTTATAAAGGTTGATGCAAACCTCGAGTAAGAACAAGTAGAACTATACGACTTGCACATATTACATTCTAATTTTAAATTCAGACAAGAAAAGTACATTAAAAAGGCAGCATTTGGATCTCAGTCTAAAAAAGTGACACTTGTGTTCTTCTCAAAGTACTCAAAGAATCAAGTTAAACAGATGCATTAAAATGTATCTGAATAATAACCTAACTTATAATGTATGACACATTGCAAGAAAAAGTTAATTGTTTATGCTTTATCTCGACAACTTTGGACCAAAATGGACCCTATGAACTATCTTTACACCTTGTTTTTATCTCAACTCTTGGTATTTTGATGTGTGACTCTAGCTTCACTTTGGTCTTGAAGTACTCTCAAACAAAAGACAACTTTTAGACAACTCCCTGTTTTCGCACAGGAATTAAACACTGATGATAAAACATTACCAAGGCACAGTTGAAATAACACAAGCTTTGCAAATGGATTGCAAATCATCAAAATATGTCACAGAGGAAGCTTTGAAGTAACAATGACAGGTCCAACACTGTAAATGTCTCATTTATAGCTCAGCATGTTGCCCTCATCACTGAAGTTGCAGACGTTTGAGATTGTTCCACTTTTTAGTAAGATCTGACTTAAAATCGAGGCACACTGGTGACGTTGCTGAATGTGGCCGACGATGAGCAGCAGCATTCCCTTTGAGCAACTATCCATCGGCAATTTTGCACAGCTAACACCCATTTACAAGTTCATTATCCTCGTATGTCCATCAACAGGTATAGCTTCCTCATTCCAGGATGTCTGTTTCAAACGGGACCAGATGGTAGTAGGAAAGGTTGGTGACATACGCTTCTGTTTCCTCATCACACAGGTCTGATTCCATCGGCAAAAACTCTGAACCATCATCTTCATACCTGGGAAGAAAATAAAGGAAACATTGCTCAAAGCTCAATATGAATATGTCCCATGGGGCTATAGTGTTGTTTATGAACTAGTAAATCTAGGATCAATCTCAGAAAACTCACACTGGTAAATCGTACCCACTTAAAGTTACTAGCAGTAGAGTAACTTTATAAATAAAACTTGATGCATTTCATGAATTGATTGAGCACAAGGGTAGATAATCCCATGAAAAGATTTTCAATAATTGAAGAGTTATGTAAAGGCTTGTTTTGTGTGGAGTCTGAAGAATGTGTTCCTCTTTTCCTCCTACACACCCATAAGGAAGGAAGAGGTGCACAGACACACTTCCTGTTGGGGTGTAGGGTCTTGGAGGTGGTTCCCATTCAAGCATTTCTACATTTACTAAACATTGAAATCCTTCCATTTGTCGAAAACAGAGCTATTGGTGTTTGCAATGTTACTCACGTATGTTCCACTGAGTCCGTAGATGACGGTCTCTCTTTTTCCTCTGGAAGACTGTGATCAAATACGATTGTTTCTGTATTGGCCAGACAGAACCCATTGGATCGCATGATTTCTAAAAAGGTACGAAATGTCATATAAGATCAGACGTTAAATCACCACAACAGGAGGGGTGTAAACAGAGTGATGAAAGAGTAAAAGATGTTCACCTGATATCTTGATTGGATTCTGAAAGCACGGCTGGATTCTGTGGACTTTGTCATTCCTCAGCACCTGGTCCAGCGGGGATCGCTCGAAGAAAGTCAACATGACCTCTGACCTTGAAAACTGTGGGAAAGAATTTTTTTTTATTACAGTGTACATTCCTATAAGTTTGAAATTACTTTGTTGAGACAATACTTAAGTAAAATAGTCTTTGTGCCAACCTTGCATGGCATGTTGATCGCATTCTTCAGCATTCTCTCCACTTCGTTTAATTTCTCCTCGATGTCGTTCGCCTCTTTGATTTTTACCAGACCTGGAAAAAAAAACAAATTTTCACAATCGTGATGTGAAATTATCGACTGTGTTGCTATTTCTAACACACTGCGTTTCTATGGACCTAAGAACTCTAACAGTAAGATTTCTTGAGATGTACCATACACATATTTTTTGGGGGTGATTTGACAGCTGTTATATGGCAGCAGTATTTCCCTGCTGCAAGTGGTTTCAGCAAAATTTTCAACTAGCACTAAAAGATAATGCATCGTTATATTAATGCATTGCTGAGCTAGAGCAGGTAACAATTCTATGGCTTCACATCATATCAAAATCAAAACTTGTCACACTTTCATGACCACACTCTCAAATAAAAACTCAGTTTTTGACACACATAAAGAGCAAAATCTCAAAGATATCCCACTCACAACTGATGCAGATATGTTCAACAGTATTGAAGCTATAGTTTGTAGACTGCAGCATGACGTTACAGGGTACCTGCAGGTTTCAGCACGTCAAATTTAAGAGTTTTTAAGACCTTTTTAATGCCACTTTGAATGAAATTTAAGACCAAAAACACATAAATATAGTCGATGGTCGGGGTATCCTGCTGTATTACAATCAAATCATAGCATTTTTTGCTCTATGAGAGTCATTCAAGTTTACTTTTTCTCTGTTTATTGAACATAAAGTGATTCTCTCTGATAAATGGCTATATGTAAAAGTGTAAAAAGTGACTTGGATGCAGATAAAAATTTATATCAGCAGCTTTTAAGACAGTACCCACTTTAAGTCTCCTTCACAAAAATTCCCATTAACAAATCCTGCCCTGATAAATTTAAGACCTTTGAGTAGTTTATTTAAGACCAGAATATAACATTTCAATGAATTTAAGACTTTTTTTAGACATTTTAAGGATGTGTAGGAACCCTGCGTTAACTGCTGCCTCTAGGGGGCGCTATGACTGTGACCAAATGAACTCATGAGTATCTGTGCAGATTTGTACTCCTTTTATGTACAGTGAGTTTGGTTCAGATTGTGGCATAAGTCAACTTTGAAAGCTAGCCACAGCAATGCCCTCTGATTTTTGTATGGAAGTGAGGTATCTTTTATTCACTCAGGTCTCTTCTTGTTTTACACACAGATTTGAGTGTGTCTTTATAACCCTTAGGAGGTGAAAATGTCTGGAGGACTCTTAAAAATGGGCCAAAAAAATTGCAGGTTTTTCTTTTTTTTCAAATGCTGGACTAAGACTTGTGTTTACCAAATCATCTTTCTTGGTGCACCTGCTTTGAGGGGTGGCATTTTTCAAAATCTGGGGTCTGGACTCAAATAAATCAGCCACGCCCCTTTTGGAAACCAATATCAAGTTAGCATTTTTACTAAGTTTCTTGTGCATGCTATTTTTTTTCACTTTTTATAGTCTTTTTAGTTACCTCAAAGTTGGATATAGTAAAACAACTTCACTAATTACACCACTTCAGCCTTAATTGTTGGTTTAATCAAGAAGTGATTCTGTTGCCAACCAGAGGGGGCAGCACACATTCAACCATACAGTCGACTTAAATCTGGCAAATAGGATGTAAAACATAAGTCAACAAAAAAAAAACATTCAGCAGTGCAGAAAAAAATCAGGTAACAACTTGGATCATCAAATTATACAATTATTAATTCGTAATTGAACAATGCAGCTACTTAAACCTTTTCAACTGTTGAGTCCAGGGACCAGGGGACTAAGACAAACTAAATTTATCTCTGTTCTGAGTGAAAGGTCAGGAACAATGCTTGTAAATGGTGATGTGTAACACTGTAACCTTTAGAATAAATACACCCACTGATATTTGTCCCAGAATACCTATCAATGCCTGTAGAACAAGAAGAGTCTGTTACATTAATAACAGAGGAGAGTAATAACAGTGGTCAGGAGAAACCCTCCATCTGTGATAACATAGTTATCTAGCACACTGCTATAGGAGTGTCGCTGAAGAGGTGTTGGGAGTGTGAAATCAGCAATTTCTTCAATTTGAGGTTGGTCCACTGGAGAGCGAGCAGTGGGCAGAGCTTCATTTACAGCCCTGCTGACAAAGGGATGTGGCGAGGAGAATAATGATGCAGACAGCAGTCACACTGACGAGGCCCCAGTCTGCTGTAAGTGGTCACACAGCGGTTATAGTTACATGGAAGTACTGAGTCAGAGAGCCAAAAGCAACACAGTGCACAGTCACAGACTCATCCATTTATAATAGGCAGCAGTGATGACATCACACTGTGGGGGGGGCTGGAGCAGGGATGGGCTGAGGAACCAAATCAGCCTCCCACTGAGTCTGAACCTCATACTGACTCAAGATTGGGTTCTGTTGTGTAACAAATACTGTTTCTTCAAGAGCTGCTTAACAAATCATACATTTTGAAGGCTTTTACTGACACTTTTTCTGGTTTTATCGGAATTAAATGATCTGAAACTTAAAGAGGGGCATCGTGCCTTATTTAAGTAGCATTTCATGTTTGAAAATCTGCACACATTTTGTCTGAAAATCCAGCATTGTAACTTCATATCCATGTTTCGAATATGTGAAAGCTTGATACCCTTTCTTTAATGGCAAATAATCCAGATCCAGGTTTTTGTATACATTTTTTTAGCACTGCAGTAAAACTATGACGCAGAAATTGTTTTGATGCGTAGATCTGTCGTTTGCAGTTTGGTCAAACTGTCATGAGTGAAGTTTTAAAGGATTTTTTAGAAAAACAAACAATCCACATTTGCACTTTTAAGGATTTGGAGACAAGTTTTGTATCATGTAAGGCACAAGGTTGAATAAACAACATATACAGCTCTGGAAAAAATTAAGAGACCACTGCAAATTTTTGAAAAATCAGCATTTCTACATATTTGAAAATTTTACTCAAAAAAATACCTATAAATAGCTAAATCAGAGTCTCTGAAAGTTTTGCCGTGGTCTCTTCATTTTTTCCAGAGCTGTGTGTTATTATCTGATGGCGATATAAACCAAATGCCTTTAAAAATAACAACAACAAAAAACTATTCAAAATTACATATTTCCTTCTTTGTTGCAAAAAAATTGAAATAACATATGAACTTTTTTTTTCATAAACGATGTGAACATTTTTCCTTTGTTGTCACAAAACCACATAGTGTCTAACCCAGGATAACTTCACATATTTTTATCTTTATTTTTTTTTGTTTGATTTGTCTGTTTTTGGATTTGTACATTATTATTTTCCAAGACAGGAGGAAACAATCTCTGGTGTTACTACCTTTTGGGAGACGGGCTAAAAAGTTTAGAAACCCCCTTGTAACATGCTCAGAACTATAGTCAGTGGTTTCCCAAAGACGACTTCCAAAAAAGACTTCTGTACGCTGCATTATTCATAGCACGACTATAAAAACAAAAAGGGTTCGTTAGTTAGGAAGAGTGTGTCGTCATACATCATCTGAAGCTGTGCTGGCCTGTTGGCATTCATGAAAACTGATTTTATTCCCTTATAAGGCTGTTTTAAAAGGTTGAAAGTAACTGGTGAAATAGTGCAAAGTCCTGATGAGCTCATTGTGTGTCCATCAGCTGATTCTGTTTTTTTAATCAATAAATGAGGACACATAGAGTTCACTGACCCCTGAGATGCCTCACATGAATACAAAACAAATCCCAGGAGACAGTGTCTTTGTTAAATATAAAAAACAGAAGTGTGTGAGGTTATTTTTGCAACAGCTCGGTTTGGGTTGTGCAAGATTTAATAGTGGTAACTGTGGCGTGTGTTGTTGTAATTCCACAATGCATGCTTTTTCAATTATAGAGAGAAGATTCCAAACATACTTGCAGAAATATTGTTTTTATAAAGAGAAGTCGCTCAGAATGTGAAGTTTATCTTTACCCTGTCTTTATACCTATAGTTAGAATAAAGAGGCATGTGTCATCAGAGTTCCTCTTTCATTTCTTCCTCTTGAAATAGTCAATTAAAGAGGTGTGCAAAGTTAATGTGGGTCATCTGAATCAATGAAAGTGTTTAACAGCACAAAACTCTGGGCTGCACCGCTGACTTTATCCAAGCAGGCGGGCGAGCGAGCGGGTGGGACAAATTGCAATCAATCCTGACGGTGAAATCGCAGAGCACCCCTCCTTCTGCTCCTCTCTCTCTCTCTCTACTGAGGCTCATGGGAGAACACTAAAAATACCAAGCGGACACATGCAAGGACAAGAAAACAAGGCGGGTTTCATCTGAAAAACGACTCAGGTTAGCTGTGTTTGTTGAAATTACAGGGTGGTCCTGCAGGAACGTTGTCAAAGACACAAAGTGAAGCTATGTTCGCCACCAACCCAAGTCCCTGGGTGCATTTTTTCCATTTTCCTGTGAAGACATTACTCCCTGCATTGGATTCCTGACTACAGAGTGTATCATCTTTACTTTTCCTTCTTCACCTGATTCAAGTTCATTAGGGATTTTTTGTTGCTTTAATATATATGTAATGTCAGTAATTTCTCAGATACATGACATTTCAGGGCACATGACTTCTGAAATTGCACAATAAATGTCCCATCTGTAACATCTGTGACTGCATACCAACATAGATGTTTAACAGGAACTCTACCAGGCCTGAGTCATTCTTCTCAATGGTATCGAAACACTCATCAGATGTTGTAAGCAGCAGTTATTTCACAGCCGTCTTCTGTGTGGATCTGATAAGCACATGTTAGCAGTCTAACACTTTATCACCTAACCGCTAACTCTCCGCTGTTTCATCAGTGTGTTATTTGTGGAAGCTTCCGTCAGCATCGACAAGAATCACACAGAGATAAACAATGAGTCCAATGTGTCCATGACTTCCAATCTTCTCTATGGCTATGTCTCTTAAATCCAAAACCATTGATGAAATACCCTGGAAACATTAACCTGATGACTCCATCTGCATTCTTTTAAAGTGCCTCTAAAGCTGATTAATTTTACTCATAACCTTGAGGAAAGGATGCAGTACTCTTTCCTTGTAAAACTTCTAATTGTACAAGCACAAACTTCTTGAAAGCTAAACAGCAACATGACATTGACCAACTTGTTTGAGTTTTTTAGTTGTGGTGCAAATCCAAGGTTCTTGCCCCCTGATTCAAGTCTTTCTGCTATGCCTGGCGAGCTATCATAATTAGTCGCTGTACAGTGTATCACAAAAGTGAGTACACCCCTCACATTTCTGCAGATATTTAAGTATATCTTTTCATGGGACAACACTGACAAAATGACACTTTGACACAATGAAAAGTAGTCTGTGTGCAGCTTATATAACAGTGTAAATTTATTTTTCCATCAAAATAACTCAAAATATAGCCATTAATAGCTAAACCCCTGTCAACAAAAGTGAGTACACTCCTAAGAGATTGCACCCCTAAATGTCCAAATTGAGCACTGCTTGTCATTTTCCCTCCAAAATGTCATGTAACTCGTTAGTGTTACTTTAGTACATTTCATTGAGGGAAACATGAACTCAGATTCAAAGACGAGTACGAGATTGGCATTGTTTCTCTTATTTAACTTTATGTGGGTCCCAGAATCAGTACGTAAGCTACAGTCATGGGAAATCAGGATTTACTTTCAGCCAGTTGGAACTGAGAATTATGGAGAAGTAAAAACCCTGTAAATTGTTTCTGTGATTTTGAATCTGTTTTATAATCCCTTCAATACTTCCTGAGAACTTTGTTAGAACATGATCCAACATTCACAGTTTTCAGCTAAACAAATGACTAGTAAATGTCTTAGAATAGTATTCAGAGTGATTTCAGACTGCGTTCACACTCCTCTCTGGATTCTGCCTCACGTGGAATATGAGCCATCGCTTCCTGTCTGCTCACTCTGGGGTCACATGTAAGGTAAGTGTTATGAGGCCTCGGCAGTCCACAGGGACTAAATATGGCAAGTCCACTCCTCTCACAGCCTGCCTCGCTTTCTCTCTCTCTCTCTGTCTCATCATGACATCAGTCTGAAAGCTCTGCACGCCTTTCTTGTTGCCTGGGTGCCGTACAGAAACAAGAAAACATCAGCGAGGCCAGAAAGTTGAGCAGAGTGGACTGAGAAAGGCCAGAGCTGGAGCGTTGAAAGGCAATTAATGATGCTAATGAGTCCTGAACAAAGGTAAGATCAAGGAAAGGGGAAACTCAAGAGTCCTTCATCAAATTGGTGGATTCTGAAATCGTACTTCCCATAATGCACTGCACACAGCACTGGCAGCACTGGAGCCTTGAGCTGTCAACAGGCCTGTCAGCTATTTCAGTGCTTAGCAGGAAGTGAAGCTTTCCAGTCACCACTGAAGGGATGTTTCCAAAACATTCCTATAGGCTCAGTGGGTAGAGACAAAAGGGAAGTGCCAAGGAGACTGTGTGGGGAGATCATCCACACTGAACCAGCCGTAGGCACTGCCAGACTTGTTGGCAGTGTCACAACAACACAGTGTCAAAGATCCAGACCCTTGGGGCCAAAGATGTGAGCTATTAGAGAGCTTATGCCATTACCTTTGGCTGGACTTCCGCCGCCAGAATTGATTATTGGTTTCCAATGAGTGGCTGATAACTGCTCAGTACATCATGAACATTTAAACTTCTCCAAAAGATTTACGACATCTCAAATACAAAGACCAAATACTCACACTTAAGTCATTATCAGTTCTTTCCTGCTTTCTCAAAGAGGGTCCAACTTAAAAGCCACAAAATAGGGTAAAGGCAACATTTCAACCCAGACATCCTCTCAGCTCCTAAATATCCAAACACACTGAAAACATGCTCTTAGCATGTTGGACTTGTGGTTTATAGGGCATATGATAGGTCTGCTGAAAGTGGACTTAGTTAAATATTAATCTGTCCTCACAAATGCATGTAAGTCTGAAACAGTTCAGTTTCACCTTTAACCTTTAATGATTGTGTCGACTATCTTCTTTCATTCTGCTTCCCTGAGCTCATCAATGTCTGAGACTGGGTGTTTATTTTTCACACAGCTGGTTAGGAAGCAGGTCCTGACTCTAATCCACCAAAATGCTTTTCCCAAAAGCAGAAAAACAGCAGCTGTTGTCCGAGACAAACAGTGAACAGGAATGTCACTTTGGAGATTTTCCTGTGCAGATAGAAACAGAGATTTCCTTGGCCTGGTGGAACCAAAAATACAGAGTCATTTCTAGTCCAAAGAAAGTTGCAAGCTGGACGTTTTTGTACTGTACTTGAAGCAGTTTCAGCTATTGTGAGTTTCAACAATATGAAGAAGAGACTGCGGGGTCATAAGGTAGTACTGACTTATGGGAGTTGTTGTCTCTCACTGCTTATCACAAGCAATCTGACATGACACCACTTCTCCCTCTGTAATGCATCATCTGATGTTTATTTTGTTGCCTCAAAAGATGGTGTACCAAAAGAATTATCTCTATTTACAAAGCCTGCATGAAAATAAAACAGGCGCAGTGCCCAGTTTTGGTGTATAGAAGTAGTTTGCTGTCTATATGGTTGAAATTTGACCTTTCTTTTTGGAAATCATGGACACCACATCCTCCACTCCATAGACTCTTTCTTTCTTGTAGTAACCACACAGTTCAAAAACCAGCATTAGTGATAATAAGGAAACACATCTGAGACTGTACCATTAATACTGAACAATGTATACAGTTAAAAAAAATACACAAGACAGGAAAAATACCCCCAAATCTGCCAGTGCTGACCCATAGAATATGATTAAGTGGAAATATTAAATTTAAACTTGAATGTTCTTAACAAACAGCTGTGAGTAGAAACAAATGTGTTTCAGCTCTAAGCACAGAAACATTAAGAGGAGCTATAAAAAAAAGCATACTGTTTCAAAGGTATGATACGTATCTAAAACAATGAATTACAACAAATTACAACATCATGGCTCTGTAGTAGACGAGTCCTGGTGCTTAACTGGCTTGTCTAAGATCCTCCCTTGTATCCTCACTTGTCGGGGATTGACAATAATTTGCCACTTCATAAACCAGAAAATATGAGACTTCAAACTAGTTAGGTTAAAGGCAAGAACCGGATGATATTTGACTTTTAAAATGCAGGAATTACCTAATTTAGTTGCAACATTAACACAAATAAACAAGAAAACGCAAAAATAAAAGCCATTCTGTGTAATTTATCAGTGTGAAACAAACCAATCTCCTTCTATGTTCTAATTTTCCTCACTTAGGGCAGAAAGCATTTAATTTTTCGTATTTTGCTTTGCCTCTATCTACTACGTATTTGTGTGAACTAAGCTGTAACCAACACTCCCACGCTGACATCTGACACAGGCTAACTAGCAAGTTATTTGAAATAACTTATGACTAGAGAGAGGGCAGTGTAGGAGGATAGTGTAGGAAACAGGGCAAGAGTCGGGAGTGACATGCAGGAAAGTGGCCACATGCTCGTTTCGAACCCAGGCAGCCTGCACAACAACGAACCTCATGGAGCGCAATCATCACCACTAGGCCATCTGTGCTTTGAAGAATCTACACTTAATTTAATTGTAAATGTGTCAAGGAGAGATATAGGCTACTTTTAGCTTCTTAAGTGACAGTGAAGGGGGTCCCAAGCTGCCCCCCCTATGTGGCCCCTACATTTCATAGCTACGCCCCTGTTCAGAGTGGTACCACAAGAATGTTATGTGACAGGATTGTTGTTTGTGACCGTTTTCAAGCTGTGTCACTTCTTCTAACCATTTAACCGTGCAGTTCCGTTATTTCCTAAATATACCGACCTTCTGTCAGCGGGGACTTGGACAGATCTCTCCTGTCCTCAGGAAAGGACTCCGCCAGTCTTTTAAAGAGCCGTCCCAGATCCGAGTAACTCCGGTGCAAGTATAAAATGTTCCTGTCCGACCACTCCGTCCTGATCTCGAAAAAGTCCTCCTCCTCTCCCCGCTGGCTGATGATGAGCCTCCGGATCCCGTTGACCCAGCAGTCCCGCACAAACATGTTGACCAGAGATGTGCCTTCAAACACAGCCGATGCCATTCCTCAGACGTCAGTCCAGCATGCTGCCCTGCTCCCCGAGCGCTGTGAGAGGGCCCACTGAAATGTCAAAATAGACCCACTCAGGGAAAGTTTGCGAACTTTTCTGGATCGTCTTATCCGAGCAGCAGCTGTGCGTAAAGAAGAAGAGGCTGATAACTCCTCAGCGCATCAGGCGTTATCTCAAACGTGGCATGTTGTGAGAAAAAAATAGACTTTAGATGCACAGATACCGCCCCTGAAGAATTGATTTAGTTATCGATCCAACAACAGTTTAAGCTCCACGTCATCCTCTTCCAACATGCTGAAAAAATAACCCAAAAGTCCTAAGACTGGATGCCAAATCTGCAAAGTGAGCTGCTCCTTCTTTCACTTCCCAATATTCAGAACATTTCACTTCACACTGTCTGGGTCAGCAGTTGCTCTTCTTTCAGCACAGTTTCCTCCCCTCTCCTTCCTCCCTCCTTCCTTCCTCCCTCCTTGACAACAGGGTATTATTATGCAAAGAATGCACAGGGCTGCAGAAGGAAAACCATTCACCTCCTTATTAACATCAGGAGGAATCGCTTATTATGCTCTGAATGCTCCTGCCATGTCTGTTTTTGAATCTTTTTTCCCTAATAACCACATGAAAATCTCAGAGGATTTTCTTTAAATATCATCTACGTGTAAGATTCCCCATTTCTGACCTCACATGCTTCACTAAGTACCAGCATTCAAGCCAACATGCAGCCACAGAAATAAGAAGTACCAGAGAGTTTTATATGTCTCTTGTGAGAGAAACCAAAAAAGGAGAAGATTGCCTGAGTGGTGGGTCACTAATGTCTCAGTGAAGACAGAGAGCAGTAAAAAAAAAAAAAAAAAAAAGCTTTACAGGAAGTGATGGTCAGGTCACATAATGAGCATTCAGCTGTAATTAGTGGAGAAAGGGGGAAAGGAGTGTCAGGACAGTGAGGGTATGGCAGGCTAAATGCAAGTAAAAATAACATTTTTCTCACTTTATGGACTCAAAATTGCACATATATGTTCATATATCTAAAAAATTAAACTGGAGGGATTGGAGAATAAACTTTGTAGGTATATTTGAAAGAGAACATAATTAACAGAATGTACACATCTTTTTGTTTAGTTAACTCAGAATGGGTCTTCCTCTTATGGCTTCTTCAAAGAAAAAATAATCCTAATACAAGAAACCAAATTCTCCTTGTGCCATTGGTGGATTTATTTTACTGTTCACAAGCAATTCAGGTAACATTTGTCGTTTCATATCTTGAAAATCAAACTTTTTCTTTGGACTTGTCGATAGATATAGCTTTCATTTAAGTTATTGGGCAATTTCTGCTACAAATAAGACATAAGAAGCAGGCTAGACTTCAGCTTGTGCATTTAACTTGACAAAATGAAAGGGCGTATTTATCCAACATCATCTTTTCCTTGAAGGCCACCGTAGATCCTTGGGTATGGGGGGGGGGGGGGGGGTGTTTTTTTGCTTTTGCTATGATAAATATAGCAATTTGAAATTCATTTTTCCCTTCCTGGCTTCTTTATCCCTTAAAAAGTAACCTGTGAGCTCCAATGCGATAAGTTTGGGGACTACCAAATAAGATCAATCCTCTTGGCACCATGCATAAATGTTCAAAATGTAATTGCTATCATAGAAAGAGTTTGAGGGACATTTCACAATAAATCTAGCTACAACCCTATTAAAGTGGGCCAAGGGTAGAAGTCAGGGAGTAAAAATATATACAGGGTTCATTCCCTGGGCAACATGAATGCGTGTTTAAATCGTAAATGCCACCACAGAAAGAGTTTCAGGGACACAACAAATCCAGCTACAACCTTTATAAAGTGGGCCAATCGTAGAAGTCAGGGAGCATTAATCTAAACAGGGGTCATCCTCTGGGCACCATGCATAAATGTTCAAAATGTTTTTCTATCACAGAAAGAGTTGAAAGGACATTTCACCATTAAACCAGCTACAACCCGATAAAAGTAAGCCAAGAAAATAAGTCAGGGAGCAATAATCGAAACAGGGGTCATCCTCTGGGCACCATGAATACATATTTAAAATGTAAATGCCATCACAGAAAGATTTTATAGGACATTTCACAATAAATCCAGCAACAACCCTATTAAAGTGGGCCCAGGGTAGAAGTCAGGGGGTAAAAACATAAACAGGGTTCATCCTCTGGGCACTACGAATATATACATAAAGTGCAATTTATGACTTTACAGAGTCATGAGATCATTTCAAGTTTATAGAAAATGGAAAGACTCCATCTATCCTGTGCTTGTTCAAAATGTAACTGCTGTTCTGGAAAGTGTTGTTATTATCTGTCACAATAGAAACTACAACAAACCTTATCAAATTGAGCCAAGGACAGAAGTCAGGGAGTTCCAGTGTCATACAGGTTCACCCTCTTAGGACCATGAATTCATCAAACCATCCATTCAACAGAGTATTTTAGTTTGTTCCATATTTTAAGAGGGAAGAGGTTTCTGGTTTGAATAATTCTGCTTCTAGTGGTTGAAGAAGGTTGAATGCCACACATTTAATTTTAGGCTTCAGCGATTAGAGGTCGATTGCATTACACAAAAAAAAACTTCTCAAGCTTTATCGGAAAACCCCTCCATCCATGGAATCAAGAAGTCCGGACTGTTCTGAGCCATTCGTCAATCTGTGGTTGACCACATTCATGGAGTCAGCACATTCTATATCAAAACCCGATTCTGCTCTCGAACTAAAAATGGAAAAACAGACTCCAGTCCATGTGTCTGTGACAGCTTTCATGTGCAAGATTAAAACAACATTTGTCTGTCATTACAGCCAAATATCTGTGTGGAAAGAGAAGAAGAGCTGTGCAGGATTGGTTTGTTTGGTGAGAGTCTGATGTTTCACCAGATAGAGAACACTTTGTTTATGTGTGGGTTTAAATGTTTGCACGGGGTTGACAGATATGATCAATTACTCCAAATTAAGGAGAAGGATGCTCCAATTTAACCCAATTACAGTCTTAGATAAACTAAACTGTGGTTATGTTTCAGAGAAGGGGTTTGGTAGTGTTTAACTTCACAAAGGGATTAAAAATTAAGCTGTGTTATTTTCATTTTGTCGGCATTGGCATCGAAACAGGCTGGTCAGTTTCGAATCCTGGTTTTCTAAACTGATAGTCCCAGAGAGCTGATAAAGTCAGCCTCAAAGTTGCTGTTGCTGTTGCTCACAAGCCACGACAATGAAGACCTGTCTCTTTGTCCCCTGTATTTAAGCAAACGTAAATTTCATCCTCTGGCAAGGACATCTGCTCAGGTCGTACGCCTCAATCTGCTCCTCTCCCCTTGTGAAGCAAAGAAAGGATGAGAGAACATAAAGTTGCACACAACTGTCAGGGAACAAAGAACATCTGCGTTGATGGAAGCAGGCGTTCTCTTTTCACCCAGCGACATTGTGAGCCGTGGCAGAGCTTCTCTTGGAGGAAGTCATTTCGAGCCATAACTCTAACCCAGGCCGCTCCAGAGGACAAAACCCTGTGTGGAGCAAAGGGGCCGGGGTAACGGTGGGTAAGCGAAGAGGCTGAGTGTTTTTAACAGGCTGTATAATGGACTGTGGTTGTCATCACTGTGCATCTGTTGGACCTCGTGTTTTATGGCCCTGTCCGTATTGTGTCTCTGAAGCTTGGAGAGCAGAGACCATGTAAGAGTCGAGGCAGACCTGATGTCTGCTGCTTTTATTTCCTCTCTGGAAATCCAAGTTCCAGCTACTGAGGTCATAAATCTAATATGTGGGTCATCAAAAAATCCATGTAGATGGTTGAGTAGAAGTTGTTCCATCACCAATATGATTATGGTTCTATAATAAGAATTACATCAATAAATATTCTTATTTTACTAATATTTTACTTGTCTGCAGTTGCATTGTGGAAAAGAACTAACAAATATTGACACTTGCATAGAATCAAATTTGTTTTAACATTCTATTTATATTTATACATCATTATGTAGCCACAAAGTTTCAGAACTGTACTTTTTAGTTATGATTTAAAGAAGGGTGTGATGCTCTCCTTTATTTCAAACGTCACGATAAAGTAACAATGTGGGATGATCATACCAAACCTGTGCAAATCTCTACATATTTGTATGTTGTAGAAATCTTTGTATTCGTCGGTATACTGATAAAAATGGTCCACTATAAAATAGCATGAGATTTTCATGAGGCTAGCTGAAATTATGACATCATCACACTAGGATCTACTTTTGCTAATTGCTCCATGACACACTGAAGGGGCAGACCTCAAACATCAAGGTGTGTCCATAGCTTTGCCTCTAAAAAGACCCCAGAGGGCTGACCAATTAGAGGGAAAGTGGTTTGCGAAGTGGGGAGTCTTAAAGGTACAGTAGCTAATTGAAATGTTTCAGACAAATGCTGAAATAAGGGATTTAAAAAACAACCAGTGTGAGAAAATCAAGAATATTTCTCAACAGTAAATCCTGTAAAGCTATTCAGGGGTGCTTGAGGGACCTTATGTGATATAAAGAAAGGAGTTCAATACCCCTTCTTTAATGTTTTGTATCTTGATCAACACAAAAAAACAACATTAGATCTCTCTCCTATAGGTAAGCCAGCAATTATGCGTTTCATTTTTTTTTTCTAAAAGTTCTCTCACAAGTTAAGGATTTGGGTTTATTAATACTAACCGATCATTTTGACAAGCTTTCATGTGACACCTTGTGTTTAAAAGAAATCAAGATTCACATAGTTATCTTTTATGTGTGTGTCCTATAAAAGCAGAATAGATTACCACATTTTGGAAACATTTCTCTTGTAAATCCAACTCTAAGCTGCCATTGCTTCAGCTTCATGTTCTGTTTTGTAAGTCTACTCTTTGTTGTCAGTCCTCTACAAACATCAAGTAAGAAGGTCAAAAAGAGTAGAGCACATTATGCACAAACGATAATTTTATCTTTACAGTGTGGTCCCTCAACATTATAAATCATAAACTGTAAACACAGTGGTTCCTCCTCACTTCTTTACTGCTAACAACATTATCCACGTTCAGCACAGGTTCAAGATTTACTGGGCGCAGTGGGACACACGTCTTAGCTAATGGAATATCTGATGTCTATATGACCGACACTTTAATCTGTGGTGAGACCTCCAGCCCTCCACTTCAGCATATAAATCTGAGCTGCACGGTAAATCTGAGGAACAGAGTAGAGTTACAGCTTCTGTGTACACTGTGTACAAATGTATTAGCTGTACATAAGGAAGGTTCAAATGAAAACGCGCTGCATATCTGGAAAATTAAGAAGTTTTTAGTGTAGCCTACTCAACAGACGTTGATAATGAAACACCTGCAGGACCGTCATCTGCCAGCAGCACTTGTCCCATCTGCCAGCATGTCAACATTAATGCTCTTTTATCTGGGTGCCTCTGTTACTTTCACACTGCTGTGAATAAGCACCCACAGGTGCTGCACAATAACAGGATTTACTGCTTCATATAAAGCTGTCAGGGGAGGATAATGACAACCTCTGAATGCTCTTGCACCAGTGAGCGTCATGTGATTTCACTGAGATGTGTTAGTTTAGACTTGCAACTTTTGCACCACAGGAAATGTTTTAGATAGGTCCAACAAGCAGCATCAGATTTGTGGGTTTTTGTTCCAAGAAAAAAAACCACATTTTGTAATTTGACTTCTGAGAAGGGTTATCTCTTCTGATGATAGATTTGCATGTTTGGACTGAGCAGTTCTGACGAGTATCAAGGCAAGACTGCAATATAGTGGAAACTCATACTCAACTCGTCTGCTGTCGCAAACAAGATCTCAACAAGTCTCAATTCACTGTTTGAATTGAGTAGTATCGGCTGGGCCTTTTGTGTTTTTAAATATAGGACAGAATAGTTTACTCTGGCTGAAAATGAACTGTTCCAGAATTTGTTTTGCCTTTGGAGAACCTGCAGTATCAGCAAATCTCCAAACCTCTATGCTGAATCAGTGATATACACTATAATAAAGTTGCCTTCAATTACAGCACAAAAAGATGTAAATATCTGTATCCCTTGCTGTCTAATCCTAAAATGCAAGAAGAACTTTTTCAAAGCATACCACAGGCCCCTTCAAGGACCATTAGATGCATGAAGGGGCCCCAAAACCACAGGATGAAGTGCTTGACTTCCAGGGCCATCATGTGGTAAAAGCAAACTAAGAATCCTGCCAGAAACCACACTTTTCTGTCTCTCTCTTATTTTTCCTACGTGTCTTCTTAAGATTGAACCAGTTTGGGAACAAGCTGCATAGCAGAGCACTTTTGCAACAAAGCCTAAGTAAAAGGAATATTCCCAAAATACTATCAGCCATATCCCAAAGTGACAAGGAAAAATTATTAAGTCAGGTCTGGGGTCGTCACTTTTTGCGTGACTTTTATAATTTCATTCGTTATCATTTATGTTTTTCATATGTTTGATTAAAGCTGTCGGATTAATATGGTAATTGTTTTAGCAGATGTTTAATGCTCCTTTTTGTTTTTAATCTTTGTATTTTATTTTATAACCATTATTTTTTCTCTATGTTTTTATTGTCAGTGTAAAGCACAATGCATGTATCCCTTAAATGAAATGCTTTCTAAATAAAATTGCTATGTTATAATTGCTGAACTATGAAGCCCCCCTAAGAGAGTTTTCTTTTAGGAAGACGTTTGCAATATTTTCGCTCTCCCCCCCAACAATTTTGCAGCCTAATCTCAATATTTTTGCCTTCCTTAAATCAATTTTGCATCCCATTGCAATACTTACTGCAAAATCTCTTGCAATATTACTGCAAAACTCGCAATAGTTTTGTTCCCCTCTCAATACTTTTGTGTTCCCTTGCTATAGTTTTGCATAACCTAGCAATATTTCTGTTCCCTTGCAATACTTTGTGTTCCCACATATTGTTTTGTGTTCCCTTGCAATAGTTTTGCATACCTCCTAGACACTATTGCATCTCAATCAGCAGTTTTGCATCCCCTCTCAATGATTTTTGTGTTTCCACGCGATAGTTTTGTGTCCCTTCCCAATTCTTTTATGTTTTCCTTGCAATACTTTTGTTTTCCTTTCTCAATACTTTTGTGCTTCCGCTCAACAGTGTTGCATCCTCCAGAACACTTGTGTTCCCTTGCAATACTTTGCGTTCTCTCGCAACAGTTCTGTGGAGATGCAAAATACTTGCAAGGGAAGTCCTCTCTTGAAAAAAAAAGAAAAGAAAGAAAACTCTTGCTGTGACTTTAGTGATCAGTGGGGTCAGTAGCCTTCTGAATAGTTAACAGGCATTTTCAGAAAATAGAATAAATCTAATTTAACAAACAGGCATTAAGAGTTACTTAGATGAAACAGATATACAATGCATAAATGAACAAATAATCCCAAAATAAGAGAAATGTGAAATGCCAAACGACTATAACCGTGTCTCATTACATCACCCATACATAATGTATGCGGGTCAATGACAAAAAGAGGGTCTAAAAACGTATTTTTTAAAAGTTCTTTGAAAATGGATAAAAAACATATTTCTGGGGGAAGAATTATGTTTTCTAACAGATTTCAGTAGTTGACCAACATTTCAAAGTTTTTAGGTTCATTATTTTTTAGTATTTTGAATTTGAGCTCCCAAAAATGTCAGGTGGCGCAACCAAATATATGAAAATATATTTATATGTTCCCGTTATTTTTTCTGTGTGAAATTATTGGCAAGTATCTCTCAAGTGTCTGTAGTGACTCATATGTTTTATTTGTGAATAAGATAAATAATTTTATGTTAAAATAACATTTCACATTATTACATTGGTTGTACCACCTGACATGGAAATTGTTCCAGTCACCAATGGACTGAAAAAACCTTTTTTATCAGTAGTTCAGAGAAATCTACAAACTTTTCCACTTGGTCACAAATGTCATTTGGGGTCCTCTGGCTGATGCAGTTCCTGTTTCCTGTTTTATTCTCTTCACTTTAAAATAAAAGTCTAATGTTACGGTTGCACCACCCTGACATTTGACAAGGTGAAAATTACGGGACAAAAGTTTTTTAAATTTCTCAATAGCTTTAAATTTATTTTTATTTGCAAAGAATGTTTCATTTAAAAAAGTTCAAGCATAAAATAATGCCACTGTATTTTTAATTTCCATTTACAATAACTGACATTCAATTTTTAGAGTTTAATTACTAATATACTTGTCAGGACGGTTGCACCACCTGACATTTTGGGGGTTTGAGGTACCAAAACACAAAAAAAAACATATTATATTTTAATAGTTTAAAGATGTGTTCAAATAATACAGGTTTCATAGAATAAAGAAATAAATGTGATGAAATACTCAATTCATGATGGAAGGAAATATTGCACTCGGACACAAAAAAGGGACGTCACGTCATTGACCCATGCATTAAAACATGTAAGCTGAGCCAACTACAGTATGTTTAGTTGCACAAGCGCATAACCTGGTGGTCAACACAGAAATAATAGTAACGGATCTTGATGCTGTACATCTCCAAAACAACAGAGGGCAGATGACTGATTCTGTTTCCCTGTAGTTTCTCCTTTCAAAACAAAGGAGGAAGAAAAAGGCCCCTCAGCTGAGGAAAATGGCCGACGTTGAGATGGACATCGCGTCCACAAGAATGAATAATGGCAACGAACACGTGTAAGTCATTTAATTTAAGACAAGCGGTTCATTTTGTGTTCGTTAAACTGCATTCCTTTCCTAAAATTAGAATCGCGTGGTTTAGGAAGTCGCAGTTTCACGCTCTAACAAAAATACATGCCAACGGTTGCTTGACGTTTTAGCCTGTTAGCTCCTACCGTTAGCTTACCTAGCAGAAAGTTTCGCTGCATTCATGTGTCACGGTTGTTGTCCTCGCTGTGTAGTCGTGATTTTCGTTCTACAGCATATTTAATTGCGACGTGCATCCGTTTTTGATAGCAAGTGTTCGCACAGGTAACGTTAGTTTGTAAAGTTAAGCTGGTGTGCTGAGCATGCTAACTCTTGATTTGCTATGTCGCGAGCTTATCCGAGCTAACGGCTGAAAACCGTCTTGGCGCTCGTGCTCGGGTGTTATAATGACGTTAAGTTTTCAAAGTTATACATTTGGGGTTTATAGTGAGGTCTTGGAGTTAAGCATTCGCTCTTTTCTTTCAATTTTAATCAATTCATTTCTAAATCTAGCGCGTTACGTAACCGTAATTTACTCAACATTAATCGCTGAGCCAATCAGTGTTTACAGACATGTAACGGCTGTCTTTTTTTGGTGGTTTCTCAATCATCGTAAATATAAAAAGTGAAAGACTTTATTCTTCTCAACCACGTCATGAAAGTGTCGGCTGTTGTTTACGAGAAGGAGATTTCATCAAAGTACAGAAAGTTCTCAGATTAATGATGGTACTAGAGGTAACCGGTGCGGCTGTTGCCATTGGTAACAGTGTAGTGGCAGAGACAACAATGGAGGCTCAGTCCACATCTTTATTCAGCAGGTCAACAAAGATGGATTATTGTTTACCAGTCGTGTCATTATGTCATAATTTCAATGTTTTTAATTGATTCTATTGTAAATGCGTTGACATGTAGGTTGTGTTATTCAAAATGACATTGAAGTGATAAATAAATCCAGATTTTCTTGTTTATTTTGGCACTGGTGCAAAAACATATGCCCAGTACTTACTTATTTTCTACTTTTCGAGCAGGAAACAAGATCTGGAATGCCAGGAAAGAAGTGGAAATGAAGACAGTGGAGATGTGTCTGAGGAAGAAGAGGAGGAAGAGGTAAGGCTGAACTGTAGATTTTATTCTAAGTGGTATGATGGCATGATTTAGGCCAAAACTTAATGTGTTATATAACTGATAAATGTCCAACTGGCACTTCAGTAGCTCAATACAGGCTTGTTTCAACATCCTTAAACCAGCTTCATTGGTTGGTGTCTTCATTCTGCATTGAGGTACTTTTTTGTGGAGATTGTTTACCAGAAAACCTGTGCAGTTGTTCAAAATCTAACGCCATGTCTCCACATAGCCAGGTATTTGTGGAACTACATATATTTTTTGTAAGTTTGGGCCTTTCATCCACTTGAAACTCTTTTATGTTTGGGCTCCGGCATATCTAAGTGTGTAGTGCAAGTGCCCCATACACTGCACTGTGGCTGCAGTCCATGGTGGACTGATTTAAAGTTCACTGTCTGGTCACAGCATGATTTGGTGCATGTTATTCCCCCAAATGATAACAATAAGTCCCGCAAAATTCTCACTGTGAAGAAAAAAAGCTTCAATTAAGTAAAAGCTGTTTTCATGTTGCTTGCAAGTGTCAATTTAGAAAGATTAAATTTGCTAAAATGTGCTTGATTTTTCATAAAGTTACATCCTGGTGCTTTTGTAATTATCTTTTGATTCTGACAGAGTTCCAACCCTTTAAGGGCCTGTCTCCATTTTCGGCGTTTCTTCACTGGCAGCCCCCCACAAGCTCAAATTCAGAACTATTTGACAATTTTGTTTCAGAAAAACAAAGAAAACGTGTGGTTGCATGAGACAGTTGATGTTTACAAAATTGATATGAGAAGTCTTGCCTTTTTGTAGCTGTGATTGGTCAGTGACGGAGACACTGGCATGTGCGACAGTATTTAAAGACGTGGTTTAGTTTCAGGGGACATCGCTGTGAATTCAGCTGTTAAAGGGGGTGAATGTTGAGCACTGGTTTCTTTGAAGAATATAAAAACTGTCACTGCAAAAGAAGCTGTTGGTGGAGATCGGCCGAGAATGTTGAAGGTTTAAAGGGGGACGCTTCTTACTATCTGCAGAAAACTTTTTTGAAATTTCAGTGTTTGGGGGTAACTACACATAAAGTAAAGCTGATGTGTTGTTTTGTTCCAGGAGGAGGTCGTGACTAACGGTGAGAAGACAGAAGAGGGGCCAAAACATCACAGCAGCAGCGGGAAACACAAGAGGAAAAAACACAAACACCGTAGTAAGCACAAAAAACACAAGCATGCATCCGACGAAGACAAGGACCGCAAACGCAAGCATCGTCACAAACACCGGAAACACAAACGCAAAGAAGGCTCATCACCCTCCGCTGCTGTCCTCTTTGCCTCCTCCAGCCACAGGAAGGTGGAATCCTCTCCTTCATCTGGAAATCCAAGCCTGGACGACCGAGCCCTTCTGGAGGACTTGGAGAAACAGAGGGCTATGATAAAAGCTGAGCTGGACAGCCAGTTAATGGAGGGAAAGGTTCAGTCAGGAATGGGTTTGATCCTTCAGGGTTACAACTCTGGATCAGAGGAGGATGGGGACGCTCGAGTTCGAAACGGAGAACAGCGTCAAAGAGGCAGCTCAGGTAAACCCATCTCTCCCAGGGGGGGAAAAAGTGGGAAATCTAGACGGGACTCAACAGAGGGCAGTAAGTCCAACTCCAAGCGTCGCAGTCGGAGTAAATCTGCAGACAAGTCAGGGCAGACTAAGGAGTCAAAGCAGGACAAGGTGACCAAAACCACCAAGGACTCAAGTGTAAGAGACAGAGGCCGTGGCAGGAGCAAGTCGAAGGACAGAAAGCGTTCCCTCAGCACTGACAGGTCCAAGGAGAGAAGCAGGAAGTCCAACTCCCCCCCCAGCTGGAGAGGAGAGCAGAAAGGCAGCCGCGCCGACAAACGCCTCTCTCCTCAGCGGGATGAGCGACCAAACCAGGACAGGGCGGCCCGCAGGTCTAGATCCCCTGCGCGGGAACGTCCCGGTCGCTCAGACGCTGACCGAGACAAGCGGCCGGCTAAATCTCCATCCAAGGACGCTTCGTCGGGGAAAGAGAACCGCTCTCCTCACAGACGAGGGCCTCTCTCCTCAGCGGGGAGGCGTAGCGCTTCCCCTCGCCACAGAGACGCCCACCTGCCCTCAGCTACTGCCTCTGATAGGACGTCAAAACAGAGCCACTCGCCATCCCGAACCCGCTCCCCGCAGAGGAGAGGACGCAGCCGTTCACCGGATATCAGGAGGAGGGATTTTGACAGGCAGCAGGACTCGCCACTAAGGTGCACACTTAGTGAAATGAACAGCATTTGACATCCTTCACTGCTAGATTTGAAACGTCATTTTCACCTTGTCCCCGATGTTTTACCAGGAAACGTCCCCGGGCAGATGCAGGACCTGGCAGAGACAGATCACGAGAGAACAGTCCCAGATCATCCTCACGCCGCAGGATGAGTCGCTCACCTCTAAGAAGAAGGTCCCCATCGCCAAGACGACGGTCCCGCTCCTCCCCTCGCAGACGCTCTCCGCTGGGACGCAGGTAATTGCTTTTACTACTCATCTTTCATTCGTCTCTGCTCACGGCACAGAATTCCTCTTCACACCATTGTCTCTTATGTAATCAAAGACACGCTGGGGCTTTCTAATTTTAGCTGAGCATTTGTCTTGAATTTTTTTTTTTTCCAAGTTGACTTTCAAAGTTTGCGTCTGGAACTTTTCTTTCATTTGATACTTCCTCTCACTTTTAAAGAGGTAAACTGCTTCTCCTCTTTGCAGGTCAGGGGAGAGAGACCGGTACGGGAGGCTTAGGCAGTACAGGCGCTCGACTTCTAGGGATCGCGAGAGGAGGAGACGACGCAGCAGAGATGAGGACAAGTTTAAGGGCAGTTTGTCAGAGGGTATGAAAGTGGATCAAGAGTCCTCTGAGGAAGAAGTGTAAGTCGTCAAAGATGCTGGTATTGCGTCTTTTTATTGTCTTAACCACACACTGTTGCGATCCAGTCAATAAAATCAGGGTCACTCTGCATGAAAGACAAGTGTTATGAAGGTAACTCTTCTGGATCAAGTTGTGCTCCATATTTCTAAATTTCTCAATTTATATTTGCAGGTTGGAGGACTTTGATGGTGAGGAGGTAGATGAGGAGGCACTCATTGAACAGCGTCGCCAGCAGCGCCTTGCCATCGTCCAGGTCCGTACCCTCCTCTCTGGATCTTATTCCCTCAAGTACTTCATTCTGTCTATCTGAAAACAAACTCTATACTCACCGAGTTTCTGTTTCTTTCTCATGATTTTAACATTTTCCCCGTCTTTGCACAGAAATACAAGGTAGTGAACGAAGAATCCAACATGATTTCGGAGCCCAGCAGCCCTCAGAGCAGCACGCGCAGCCGCTCCCCGTCTCCTGACGACATCCTGGAGCGAGTCGCCGCTGATGTGAAGGAGTACGAACGCGAGAACCTCAACACCTTCGAGGCCAGCATCAAAGCCAAGCACAACCTCATCGCACAGGAGAAAGACGGTAAATGTTCCCCCTCAAAAGCTCTCGTGTGTCGACATACAAGGCCAACTGAATGAACCACAGTCAGCTCAGCTCTGTGCAATGTCACAAAAAATTGTGTAGGCTTGTCACACTGTACGAAATTCAAATCCTTATCTCATATATGTGCACAGGAGATCAATCAGTGCAGTTTCCTCCATATCAGAGCATCAGAACATAATCATGTCATCTGCAAAGAGGACATCCATCGTGACTGGCTTCTAAGCATAGTTCAAAGAGGGACGAGGAATAAGTCCAAGAGTGTTCTCCTTTTTGCAACTGAACTGGGTCATTTCGACCCAGGCAACAACAGAATATTGCGTTCTATCATCCCATCGGCCTTTAACTTCAACCTTTAAAAGCAGATGAAGAATAGAAGCACTAAAGAGAGTAGTTTCCTCTGAACACGAAGGAGATCAGGGCTCGAACAGGAGAAGCATTTTAACATCTTTGATTTCACCAGGAAAGTAAAATGTACATTTCCTTCCATGTTCTGCCATTTTTCCATTTCTTTCATCATATTTTTGCCCCTGAACTTTGGTAAAGTTCACCCTCTCCCAGATTTTTTTGATTGGTCATGAAACTCTGATTGCATTTGTGTGAGAAATGCCGAGTTGTGTGATGCGGCCGTTTTAATTTTCTGTCTTTCTGTCATGTGTTCATTCAGTTGCTGGCTTGTAATCCAAAGCCTGGGTGTCTCTGCCACCTGCAGCATATTTTGATCTCTGCAGAGTATGTGAATCAAACACAAGTACCAGATATTCTGCTTTACAACCTGGTCCATAAATAGAAACTCACGCTGCATTCCTTTCTTTGTTTATTCATTTGTTTGTTTGTTTCAGGAGCAAACCCAAAGAAGCCTTCAGCCCCCGACATGTTTACAGAGTCTGACGACATGTTTGCTGCTGACTTTGATGTAAGAAAATCTCACGGCCTGATTTGTCTTCTGATCCTCCTGATCCTCTCTTTTGTATCTGTGCTTATATCATGCGCTGATTGTTTCTGCAGAGTGCCAGGATGAGAGCAGCAGGCGTAGGGAAAGACTTTAAGGAGAACCCCAACCTCAGGGACAACTGGACTGATGCTGAGGGTTACTACCGTAAGTAATAGACATAAAAAGATACATTAAAGACAAAACATAACTACGTGTTGATGGAAACAGAGCAGTATCAACAATAAGGGGAGGTTTTGGGATGATGATTTTGATATTTCATTTGTCATAGTTCAGCTCAGGGAAGTTGTTTTGCACCCAAGTTTTTTTTTCAGTGAGGTAGTCGTTCTGTACGGCAAGGATTGAAAGAGGTGAATTTTTTTATCGAATACAGGGTTCTTACACATTCTTAAGAAGTCTTAAAATCATGCATTTAAAACTAAGGCCTTAAAAAGTCTCAAATTCATTGAAATGTTATATTCTGGTCTTAAATAAATTACTCAAATGTCTTAAATTTGTCAGGGCAGGATTTGTTAGAGTTGTATTGGTTTTATTTTATTTTTGTGGGACTTTCTGAGAAAGAGACTTAGAGTGGATACTGTCTTAAAAGCTGCTGATAATTTTTTTTTTTTACCTGCATCCTGATTCACTGTTTACACTTTTACAGACAGCCACTAACCAGAGAGAATCACTTTATGTTCAATAAACAGACAAAAAGTAAACTTGAAAGACTCTCATAGAGAGACACACATTGATTTTATTATAATACAGCAGCATTTATGTGTTTTTGGTCTTAAATTTCATTTAAAGTGGCATTAAAAGGTCTTAAAAAGTCTTAAATTTGACTTGCTGAAACCTGCAGGCACCCTGAAATAGTTTTGGAAATCATCTACAAAATAAATGAAAACCATGCTTGTATTTGATGCTTCAAAGGGGGGAGCAAATACAGAATGAGTAGAGGACCGAGTACAGAACCCTGGGGGACGCCTAGCTTGTATCTGAATGTAACATAGTTGTATATTTTCTTGTGATTTAGGGGTGAACATCGGGGAAACACTGGACAAGCGTTACGATGTTTACGGATACACTGGCCAGGGTGTGTTCAGCAACGTGATCCGAGCCAGGGACACTGCCAGAGCCGGCCAGGAGGTGGCGGTCAAGATCATCCGAAACAACGAACTCATGTGAGCAGAAGCTTTTCTTTTTTTATCAACTGTTTCACTTAGATGTGTAAAATGTTTATCCAACAAATTAGATTTAAGTCTGAGCAACATCAGAATGATGAAAGCATTTGTGTGATTTCGTCCACAGGCAGAAGACCGGGTTGAAAGAGTTAGAATTCCTCAAGAAGCTGAACGATGCAGATCCCGACGATAAATTCCACTGCCTCCGGCTCTTCAGACACTTCTACCACAAGCAGCATCTTTGTCTGGTGTTTGAGCCTCTCAGGTACTGAAAGAGAAACACTCCTCTCCTTAATTATTCATCATTCCAGCTGCTCATCCCACCTCACTCCCTCATCACCTGTTCTCTCCTTATCCGCAGCATGAACTTACGAGAGGTGTTGAAGAAGTACGGTAAAGATGTGGGTCTCCACATAAAGGCGGTGCGTTCCTACAGCCAGCAGCTCTTTCTGGCCCTGAAGCTGCTCAAACGCTGCAACATCCTCCATGCTGACATCAAGCCCGATAACATCCTGGTACGGGTTTAACTCTCGAATCTTTATTGAAAGAATGATAAAAGTTGCTCAATGTCATGTCAATGTGTTTGTTTTTAAAGGTGAACGAGTCAAAGACCATCCTGAAGCTGTGCGACTTTGGTTCTGCATCTCATGTTGCTGATAACGACATCACACCGTACCTCGTCAGCAGATTCTACAGAGCTCCAGAAATCAGTACGTCGTATTATCTTCAAACATAATTTATCTCAAATCACAAGGTGACGCTGCTCACATTCTCTTTCTCCACCAGTCATAGGAAAGCCGTACGACTACGGCATCGACATGTGGTCTGTCGGCTGCACTTTATATGAGCTTTACACTGGGAAAATCCTCTTTCCTGGATCTTCCAACAACCACATGATCAAACTTGCGATGGACCTCAAGGGCAAGATGCCCAACAAGGTGAGTTTGCATCATACGACCTGAGTTCTGTCAGAGATGTGGATGCATGCAGGGTTGAGGAAGTTGGAGCTGATGTAACGTGTTTTTCTGTTTGTTTTTTGTTTTTTCCTCAGATGATTCGCAAAGGCTTGTTCAAAGACCAGCACTTTGATCAGAACTTGAACTTCCTGTACATAGAAGTGGACAAAGTGACAGAAAGGGTAAGAGGTTTCTACGTACAGAACAGCTTTCACTAAAAACACACTTCCAGAAGATTTTGCAATTCATAGAAAGTGATTTAGTAAATAACCCCAATGTTAAATACAGATTTTGGTGGTTTTCAAATCATTTTTACGGAAGCCCATAACACCTATTACTAAATAACAGGTGAAATTCAGTTGTTTTCTCAAGGTCTCCTCTCTTTTTTCTCAAAAACTTAAGAAATCTGATTTTTTAAATCTTTCTCTCTTAACAAAGCAAACTTTTTTAAAAATCACAAATAGTGGGGAAAGTAAGTCAGGATCTTAAGAAAACACCTGAAATTAACTCACCTTGAGAAAAGTGAGAAAATAAAATGTATTCAATCATGAGCTTTGGGGGATCATAGAACTTAATGGAAAATAGATCTAGAACAGCATCAAATGGTTTTACTTTTGTCACAGAGACAAACTCTAAAAAAGTAATGAGGGAAGTCGTCACATTAGCTCAGATCCTTTACAAAAATCCTCATTTATGGACAGTTTGTTACTAAATGCAGGTTTGACCCCAACTTTTATATGCAAAATAAGGAAGAAATAGATTAAAATGATCCAGAAAAGGTGAAGAAATGTATTACGTACAAACAGAAGCCAAGTCCATCAATACATGATGATTTTTTTCTGAAGGCTCGTTAATGGAGTAGCTTGACAGTTTTCTCTGGGGTTGTCATCATTTATTCATATTTTTAAAATGTTCCACCATTAACACAATTTCCTCAAAGTTGTGGGTGACCACCAGGGGGCACTGACAAATCAGTACTGGTTCACTGACCAATATTTGAGAGAGTGAAAGGCAGCTAAACAAGAATGGGGCATTTTAATATGAAAACTTGTGACAGTGGTCTCTTTATTTAAAAATTAAAAAAAAAAGTTTTTGAAAAATAAAAAATGATTTACCACTACTGATCTTTTGAGAATGTGGTGCTGGAATCAAACCATATAATTTTTCACATTCAACATGGGCGTGTTGTCTTTATTCTCAAGAAGTATAGTTTACATTATTTGAAAACCATCAAAATTTGTATTCATTCATTCATTTCAACTAATTTTGAACTAGAGGTTGTTTAATACAGATACAGTGCAGCAGTTAAATCCAGCCTAACTGTTGTTTTCTTTTTCTCCCATCAGGAGAAAGTGACAGTGATGAGCACCATCAACCCCACCAAAGACCTGCTGGCGGACATGATCGGAGGCCAGCGCCTGCCCGAGGACCAGAGGAAGAAGGTGATGACACTGAAGGACCTGATTGATGGCACCCTGATGCTGGACCCAGCCAAACGCATCACCATCAACCAGGCTCTGCAGCACCCTTTTATCCAGGAGAAAATCTGAGACCCTGAACGCCACACACTCCCAGAGCAGACGGAGAACCAACCACTAAACCAGCTCTGAGCGGGACTCTGCAAACCCACGGACTTCTTCTCAGAATGTCATGGATTTTTTTTGTTCTTCCTCGACTTTATTTTCTTTATGAAGACATAAACGTGTTTTATTGTAAATAGATCACTGAGATGGTAGCCATTCTTGAAGACACTGATTTTGCGATATATCATTGTAAACTTTCCCCTCATACCCAGCGATGCAGTTGCAGACTTTTTTTATTTAACTGGCATTGAAGTGACAGATGTTTTAAAGAAAAACTATAATTCCTGTAAATACTGTATGTCTATTGCATTAACAATCTCAAGCAGCAGACAGTGAAGTTTTGTGTAGATGCAGACGTCTGAAAACACCTTTTTTAAAAACCACAACTCAGATTGTGGGGCGATGCATGCTTTTGAATGTGCACTCTGTGCGCTCGATTTCTGTGGTGCAGGCCTGTAAATGCTCTGTATGTGCATCGGTGTCCCACGTGGCTGCAACTCTAAACCCCCTTACAAATTCTGCAGGTTTGAACTGAAGGTAAAGACGCATAGAATATACTTCTGGAACAAGATTCTTTTTCTTTAAAGCAGGTAGTCATCGTCTTCTGTTGCTGGACATTTTCATGTTGATTATGTCGGGTTTTTTTGTACCTCTCTCCTCCTCCTCCAGCACTCTGGCTCGGTCCCGGCTCTTTAAGGCTCTCACATTTAAGTGCCTCCTGTTTGAGCCTTGTGTGTGAAAACACTCAACAATGCTGGCCTCATGAAGCCACACCTTGACCCTCCTCTCTCCTCCAGTGTTGTATATAGTCCACAGTTAGTGTCATTTCATGTGTGATTATTTTTTTTTCCATTAAGTGGTTAAAAAAAACGATCTTGTGATTTCAATAAAGAATAGTTGTGGAAACGCTGCTGAAAGAGCACCTTCAGTATAAGAGGACTTTTTAGTAATAAAATGTTTCCTATTATTTACAAAATCCCCTTTCTTCATTCTCACATCCTTCCTGTCCATGATAACTTAAAAAAAAAGCTGTTGGAAAAGAATCAAAGTCACGACATGAGTTAAGATTTCAGAGCCTGATGTTCGAAAATGGCCCTCAAAGTGCACTCTGAGCGAAAATGACTGTTACTGCTGTGAGTGAAATCAGTCCATCAAGCCTCAACTGAACCTTTCATTACCTTCACTTGTACTCAGCTTCTTAACAGCAGCACTCTCACTTAGAAAAGATTCACATTTCCCTCCATTTGGAAAGTGAAGCTGTGATGCAAGAGCTCTCTAAACTTCTAAAAAGTGCACAGAGAGAACCGGAGAAATGGGCTGTGACACATTAGCCCTTTATATGGCATTCACTGAAGTGCTATGAAATCCACAAGAAGACTTTTTCCACATTTATGAGATTCATACACACTGATGACCAACAAAACCACCACCAAAAAACAAAGGTCACTCATAATTTTTGGACTACCTTCAGGTTTAATTAAAGGACACATTCACTGGCATTGTTTTGATAAACTTATACAATGTCACAGGATTGAATTCCATCCAGTGTTGCATTAATTTTTTTTTTTTTTTCACCAAGATCTTGTTTTGATGATGGGAGAGTCTGACCACTGCACAAAGTCTTCTCTAGCTCATCCTAAAGATTCTCAATGGGATTAAGGTCTGGACTCTGTAGTGGCCAATCTATGTGTGAAAATGATGTCTCATGCTCCCTGAACCACTCTTTCACAATTTGAGCCCCATGGAATAGCTTGGTCTTTCAGTATATTCAAGTAGTCAGCTGACCTCATTCTTTGGGGACATAATATTGCTGAACCTAGACTTGAGCAACTGCAGCAACCCCAGATCATAGCACGGCCCCCACAGGCTTGTACAGTAGGCACTAAGCATGATGGGTGCATCACTTCACCTGCTTCTCTTCTTACCCTGATGCGCCCATCACTCTGGAACAGGGTAAATCTGGACTCGTCACACCACATGACCTTCTTCCATACCTCCAGAGTCCAATCTTTATGCTCCCTAGCAAACTTACACCCTTTTTTTTCAGGTTAGCCTCACTGATTATTGGTTTTCTTAAGGCTACACAGCTGTTCAGTCCCAATCCTTTGAGTTCCCTTTGCATTGTGCGTGTGGAATCGCTCTTGCTTTCACTATTAACCTTACTCCTGAGTTCTACTGTTGTTTCTATTCGATCAGATTTGGCCAGATGTTCAGGATTTTTTCCGACCTCATGGCTCCCTTGCGTTGGCCCCTTCCTAACCCAATTTCAGTAGTTTTCTGCAATCTCCTTAGATGTTTTCTCTGCTCATGCATGATCACAGGATGTATATATCTCCATGGTTTTTTAAGAAATGAGAAGTTACTCATTGCATCATCTGGGGTTCAATAACTTGTTGCCTGCTGAAAGATAACCATAGCTATTTTTTCAGTTAAATCCAGGCGGCAACTTTTTTTTTTTTTTTGGACAGGCAGTGTAGTTTTCATGTTCAAGAAACCAGTTTGAGATGATTAGAGCTGAATGTGCCCATCAGATGGTGGGTACACTCTAGTCATAAAGGGGTGGACTTTAAACCCTGCTCATGCAGCTCTGAGAAGCCAGAATGTTGCAGAAAAAATCGTGACCAGATTATGTTTTTCTTCTTTAATGCCATGGGCTTAATATACATATCTGCATTGATAAGCAGCTGAACAGGTGTACTTCACGAAATTTCCAATGAGAGTATTTTACACCCTCAAACTCATGTCTTCTAAAAGTGTTACTGTAGTTAGTTGTGAAGACCTGAAGAGGGCGCCAGAAGCTTTACAAATGTATTGCAGGTGTTGATCATGTTGACTGAACTTGCTTTTTTTTTCATAAATTGAGTCAAGCAGACTATATTTTAATTAATTCGTGATAAGTAACGACATGAGTTGTTTGGGATTTGTGTGATGAGTTAATATGAAAGATAAGAGGGATTTTTCTACTAAGGTCAATTACAGTTATTTTGACTGAACATGCAGAAGTTCGAAGTAGAATTTTGAAATCAGCAAAAGAAAAACAAAATACGTTTTAAAATGTACTTTTAGTCTCAGCAATGTAAATTTAAATCAGGAGTTGTAGAGTGACGGTCATTAAACAACAACAAGGGATGTGAGAATAGATTTTTTGACGTATCCATAGATTGAAGTTCCTTTTTATTCTAGTTTCTGCATCATTTTTATTTTGTACTTTGTTGACAGTCCCTACTTCAAGTTAAAGCCTGCTGAGTGAAGAGTTCACTATCAAATGTTCAGTGTTAACACAAACCTGTGACAGTATTTCTTCAGATCTCTTCCCCTGTTAGTTTACCTGATCACTGGATGATATTTCAGCCACACTGTTGACACACAGTCTGATTTTAATTTCTTAAGTGATGCAGTGTAAAAGTTTAGCAAAGCGCAAAACCTCATGCAAAAATACTCAGGTTTAAATAAAACTACAGATTAGAAAAAAACTACTCTGTTACAGTAACCAAAGTAAATCTAATCAGTTATTTTCACCCCTTTATTTCATGTATCGTCGAATCCAAAGATGAGAAGAGACTTGAGTTATAGTTTCCATTTTTATTAAAACCATACAAACATTTGTAGTCAGTTATAAAAGAGCAAAGTGGCTCTTCTGGCGGAGGGCAGTGCTGGGCCCTCGAAGCTCCGCTCGGAGCCAGATCTGTCTGGCCTCAGCCCAGGGCCCGGGAATCCCTGCTTTTCAAAGTCAATTCTCTATTGGCCCCAGGACACTTCCCATTTCCTCAGCTAAACCTACAGAAAGAGTATTGTATTTACACATTATATATAAAAAAGCACAATAAATGTGAAAACATAAAAAAAAAAAAAAATCAAAGAAAAGTAGATTTCATTTCGCAAATCTTAACTTTTCTGATATTCAGACTTTTCTTATATAAATGTTCTATCATTTTATCTTTTCTGGTCTTATCAGACACGTTAAATGTTTATCTTTTTCATAATTCACAATGGAAGATTGGCAGTGATCTTTCTCTTTACCGTCAGGCAGATACTTGTAAGGCACAGACCCCAATGTTATTCCCTTCCTTCAAAAGGAAATGATTTCTACTTTTTGAAAGAAAAAAAAACACCATCAATGCACAGCTACAAAAATGACAAAAGTACCAAAGAACAACCAATTTGTACCTCATTGTTCTGACGCTGAATAAAAGGTAAACTACGCAATATTTTGTGTTCAGTCACGTACGACTGCAAGGCAATACTAACACTGTCGACAACGTCACTGCAATACTTGATGGCAGTACACATTCTGAATTTAAGAGCTTTGGAGAAAACAACACGGATGATTTCCTATGAAAAAAAAAACACAGCACTTTACAGCATTTATAACCATGAGAGGGAAATTCATGTGCGGTGGACCACTGCAGGTCATTAAGACAGATTAAAAACATGAAGTATTCATATCAGTTTATGTCAGCATACATAAAGCACCAAATGGGACCTTTGATCATCAAGGAGAAAATGTTCGTTTTCATATCAGAAACCGTGCAATCCAACGTCAATAATCAGATTATCACAAACAGAATATAAAACAGTTATATACACATGAGAGTACCTAACTAAATTAAGCGGTTTAGATATCAAGTAGACAACTACCGAGATGCCTCTGAGACATGGATGATGTGTCCAGTTTTTGGACTCGATACCATACTGCAGTTACTAAAACACCACTTGGTTTAACATTTACAGATTCACAAAATTGGTGTACAAATGAAATGACGACAGATTTAAGTCCACCATATTTGGGACATATGATCCAAAATTAGCACAAAAAGTAAAGTAATATACGTTTGGTAGATTACTTCTTGCATTTTCAATTCTTCTTGGCAATAAATTTTAAACAGTTGAAAAGCCTTTCACTTTTAAATGGTTTAGAGTCAATAGCAACAGCAGAATAAGCTGTTTGGCATTTGCAGAGAAGATTTGGCAAATGTTTCATTAGCGCAACTCTCATACTTAGCTTTGCAGCTCAGATTTATTAACAAGAATCATTGTTACGACAAAGATAAATCTACGAAACATAAATCCTCTTACTATTTGTGCTAAGTCTTAAAAGATGCCATCAGGGGACCCAAGTTTGACCTGCTGTAAGAAGAATGGATTTGTACCTGTCGGGTCAATACTTGGCACAAGGGCTCGTCCATGTTGAACCATGAATACATGCATTTTTTTACCATCAGTGTGTACAGCAAAAACAGTGAAAATACACAGAATACTGTTTGAAAGAAGTAAACTTTTGTTCACCACTGTAATACAAAGAGAAGAGCTTTCAAAAATAGCCTACATTCCAGAAAAGGAACAGAACTATTTATCTGTACATAATTTGGACACATCCCATTCCTGTACGGGATGACATTTTTACAAAATAGATGGGCTGTTCCTCAACACTTTAATAATAAAGTTCTAATAATTGACACTTTGGTCTTCATCTTCACATACACCAGAGTTTTTCTCTTTCTTTCTGAGGGGAGGAGGAAGCTGAGAGAGCGAGCAGCTACTGCATGATCGCCAGGAACTTGCTCTCCTCAGCGAGCGTGGTGAGGAGAGAGCTCATGTCCCCGATCGCCATGTTGTTCAGGCCCGGGGCGACGCTGTGGAAGGTTGCAGACGCTTGAGGGGTGGTGAGACGGGATGAGGTTCTGGATAGACCCTGGAAGATGGAGGGACTCAAAACCCCTGAGACCAGACTACCCTGGTCGAAGCCGTCCTCCAGCATGGCGCTGAAGTCCAGACCGGCTCCTTCGTCTAACCCGACCGGCGCAACACCATCCACTGTGCTCGTGACTTGGTCTGCACCAGGGGAGAGAAGGGCATTGCCACTACTTTGTCCAACTGACTCGGCAACTGAGTCCAGTAAGCACTGCTCCTCCAGAACGGGATATGAGGAGGGCTTTTGATCCACTGGTTGGTAAGAAAGGCAGTCTCCAAACCCCTGCTCAAGGTACCCGTTGTCTGGGGCCTCCAGTTTTAGCCCAGATACCTGATGTGCAAGGTTGAAATGGTCACTATTTCTCTGTAGTTGTTGCTGCGGCTGGTTCAGGTTGCCTTGGATTTCACCAGAGTTCTCAGGACTGAGATACTGCTGGGCTTTGACCAAGTTCCTGTAACCGTTTGGTGGGCGAGGGATATGGACCTGCCGGTTATGATGAGAAACAGTTCCCTGGGCGAGGTTTGGAAGGTGGTCCATGGAAGCTCTGGTGAGAACAAGATTGTTCCCGACCTGGCAAGAGGTGCTACTGTTGTGGTTCTGCAGGAAGTGGTTCTGTTTTTGAGGTCCATAAGAGGCCTGCTGTTTGAATCCGTTGTTGAACTGTGCAAGGTTGGGCCTTCCAAAGGTGTTGGATGGGTTGTGACCGGTGCCTCTCATCTCCATGCAAGATTTCGGCGACGTCTCCAGCTTCGCTACAGGGTTGAGTCGACAAGAACTTTGCGACTGATTAGCCTGGGCGCAACTGTTCTGGAAATCAAGGGATGTTTGCTGCTGGATGACCATGTTTCCAAACCTTCCAAACGGTGCAGATGCTGGTCCGTGTTCAGTACCTGTCCACCGCCCACAATGCAACTGGTTGTTCTGTTCCCTTAGAGGAGATCTGTCAGCACTCCCAGAGGTCACTTCATTCCACTGGATTGGGAGCTTACTTGGGCTCCTCCGCTCCATCATTTGCTGCTGCTGGAGACAAAGGGACCCGGGTAGAGTCAACTGGATCTGTTCCGTCTCCTCCATTGATGCGTGGGAGTTGTCCCTTTGGCTAGACGCTATTTGGTCCTCAATGTGCATGTAAGAGCCACCATCTACCTGAACCTGGGAGTGGAGATACTGCACCAAGTCATCAGGTAGCATATCCTCATCCCCAAACAGACCAGTCTCCACCTCATCCTCCATGGCCAGAGCTTCTAAGGCAGCGTGTTCAGCGATGCTGGGAGTGTACGGCGAGTGCTGCAGACCTCTCTGCAGGTTGCCCTCTGAGCGGGTGTAGTTCTGGAGGCTCAAGTTGCGAGTTTCAGCGGTGGAATAATGAGACAGAGGTGGAAGAGGGTGGAGGTTGTTAAGGCTGTTGAAGCGTTGCACTGGGGGCAAGCTGCACATGTCAGGAGCCTGCGTCCGCACTGGGTCACTGGCTCTACGGTTTCCATTTAGTGGCCCCTCACCAGGAAGGAGGACCCTCCTCCTGTAACCTGAATGTCCCATGTACCCATTGGTGTACCCGTTTGTGCCATCACTGCAACGATGCGGCCTAACAAGGGGCGGCAAAGACTGGTTGCTGCCTCCCTCATCCATCATGGCCATGCGAGTCTTCAAGCTCATACGCTCCATGTTGGGTAGAGGTGTGGGGGGTGGGCCTCCAGTTGCTGCTGCATACTTAGCTTTTAGGTGGTAGTGCTGAGCTGGAGTCAAGTTGAGCATCCCCCTTGACCCTCCAGCACCCACTCCTCCTACGCCTCCACAGCTCCCTGCTAAAGGTATCGCTCCAAACCCTCCTCCTACCCCACCGCCATACTGGCTTGCCTCACTGGACCGGCGGGAGGCATCAGTGGAGATGGGGTCGTACGAGTCAGTGGAGCTGAGGTTGTGGCGGCGACGGTGTTGAGCTGCCGTCATCATGCCTTCGTTCTGGGAAGCCTGGCTGGAGCGCCGGCTAGAGAAGCAGGGGGAGATGCCCGAGGAGCGGCGACTGCTGCTCAGGTAGGCTGAGCTGGTGGTGCTGCCGCTGCTGTCACGTCGGTCTCTGAGTAGATTTAGCACCGTCAGCTCGGTGCTGCCCAGCTCAGCGTGAGCAGGTGGCTGAGGAGCAGACACCCCCAACTGCTTGCCCAGACAGGATCCTGAGGAGAGACACAAGCAAAAAAAACAGGAATAAGTAAAGTTTATTTAAAAATAGAGAAAACAAAACTTCCAGAGAACACAGAAAAAGTTGCGTTGAAGTGTAGCGAGCTCTCTCTCACAGGCAGCACCTGACCATGAAACCCTGTTACATGCTCTTTTCTCTGATATGATATACAGCCTGATATGGTTTGATACCATTTTACAGTTGAACAGTAAATTTTCAGCGTTTGTTTTGCATGAATGCTCCAGCCAAGATAGGATCCAGGATAACTTATTTCTCAGAGCTAGATTTGTTCACACATTTGTGCTAACTCTGTGTGCACATGGCACCATGTAAAATGGCATCATTCAACTCTATTCTAACTATTTCTTTTGGGGTCATCAGTGGCACAGAGTTAGAGCTGGTCATCGTTTATTCAGAATTTATGCTTCGATCCATTTTTGTTGTTGTATTCCAGAGTGTCCTGAGGCAAGACACTGAACTCTGAATTGCCCCATTTGAGCAAACTTGTATTTTGCATTGCCTTGAAGCAAACACTTGGGCCTAAAATTTGAATTCCTGAACAAAATTGGAACTGAAAAAGTCTCAAAACTTGAACTCACCCTTCCCCAGGATGGTAGGTAGTGTGGAGCCTTTAGGGGGCGGTGTAGGGGACAGGGGCCCCGGCCTGGGCAGCGCTCCATTCACCTGCTTCAGCCTCTCCATCTTGATATGCTCCATCCAGCGCAGGGGGCGGCCAACACTTCGCCTTGCCTGCAGGGTCAGCATTGCTGTTGTCGCCGTGGAGACCGTGGAGTCCATAATGGGGGCCGGCTCACCCTCGCACTCCTCCTCTGCCTCCTCTTCGATGTCTTCCTTCTCCTCGTTCTCCTCCAGCCCCTCCCCTGGTGAGCGTCCGGCGCTCACAGCAAGCTGGACTCCACTGCTGGGATAGGCGCTGAAGGGGGACTGGTCACTGCTGCATGTAGACTGACCGCCAGGGCTTGGCTGAGACGCCTGAATGACACAAACCAAGGGAAGACGAATTGAAAGAGGACAAGAAACAGAAGGTGGATGGAGAGTATTGTATACCACAAACACTGATGTGATGTAATCTGTTGAGGATGCATCCCTAAACATTACACAACATTCATAAACAGCCATTATAAAGCATAATTACGTGTTCATAGAATCAAATTGCACAATCAGTGCCGTATCCTCTGGTTGCACAAACAAATTAAACTTCTGCAATAATTTTTTTTAGAGTAAACGAGGTGTTCGAGGGATGTTTTTTAAATTACTAGGGCATGAGTAATGCCTCCCCCTGTGATCCAGCTGGTACAGACTGGAACAAAAAATGTTTTTGGGTTGTTTTCAGAGGATACACAAATAGGATAAAGGCCTCTTGTGTGACAGGCTGGTGCCTAATTATGTTGTTTACTGAATTTTAGGAGCCATGTCGCACTGAGGAATAATGGAATTACTTTTTTTGGCATGCAGTGTCATCAGTGTTTTGAGAGCACTGGCTCTGCTCATTGTGTGAATGATTTTGGCCGCACAATGGAGCCCTGGGGTTCACTAGGCATGCTTTCAGTGGCCCCACAGTTCTGCCCAAAGGCATGGGCTTTGGTCAGGAAAAAAATGCAACGCCTTTGGTAAAAATCACGTTTCACAAAGCGTTTGACAAGAAAATGACCGAATATACTCCAAATGACTGTGATGGATGAGGGGAACTTACAAAGAGAGCTAAACGGGTGTTTATTTCTCTGAAAGTCAAGCGTCTGTGATGGGATGAGAAAGTCTGACGGACAGTATGAACTTAAGGAACAATGCAATGATGTTTTACAGCTATGAAGACACCTATCTCACCTGATTACCCACTGTCCTTAAGAAAGAGGGGAAGGAGGAAATGCCGGAGCATTGGACAGAAGAAATGTTTACAGGTTAGAAAACGTAAGGGTTAAATGATCATGCCCTGGAAGTGAAATCAAAAGTATTAGGACTACTGTGTGTTAGTGTTAAGTCAATAGAAAAGAATCAAACAGTGTCAAAAGCTGAGGTTAAGTCTCACCATGGGTTTCTCCGTCTTGATAGACTTGACCTGCAGACATTCATCCTGTTTTGAGGTAGCGTGGTTGTACTCCCTTTGGTCTGTGTACCCACCCAGGGGCAGATGCCCTGGGGACCGTCCCTGGCTGTTGCCCCCAGGCTCCCTAGGTTGGGGCGGAGGCCGTGGGTAATCTCCACGCTGCTTCTTTGTAACGTGCGCCTCTGGTCCATGAACCGTCTTCACATGCTTGCGTAGGGAGCTGGGGTCTGTGTAGCGTTTGGTGCAACCGGGGATTTTACACACATAGGGTTTCTGAGAATAAAGGGACACGGATGGAAGGATGAGCTGTGAGAGGCATAATCAGCAAATAAAAAACAACCTAAATGTCTGAAATGATGTTGTTCTGTACCTCATTTGAGTGTGTGCGATTCTGATGCTTGGCCCGATCTGAAGCGTTCGAAAAAGCCTTGTTGCAGCCTTCATGTTCACACACGTAAGGTTTCTCTCCAGTGTGGGAGCGTAAGTGAGTCTTGAGGTTTTCAAGACGGGAATAGGCCTTGGCACAACCCTCAAACTGCAAAGAAAGGGACAAGAACATTACTCAAACATCCTGAATCCTGAGTTAGCAACTTGAATGTAAAATATCACATTATCTGAGTCAACTGTGCAGGAGGTCACCTCACCGTGCACTTGTGGGGTTTTTCCCCAGTATGTCTACGCATGTGAACCACAAGCATGTACTGCGCCTTGAAGGGCTTCTGCTCTCGAGAGCATTCCTCCCATCGACAAACAAACTCCTTCTTCTCACCATGGATGTGGTCATTGTTGATGTGCTGGAGAAAGAGATGAAGGAATTTTAATTAGAGCTATCGATGGATTCTTAGAAGCATTTCATGCTGTCATGAACTTAAACTGTGTTTAGTTTGCAGGAATGTTTTCACTCATTTATATCACTGCTTTCTTGAGCTGTCCGTACTCCCTGTATTTAAATTTCTCTGATCTCTGGTTACTTTTCTTTATTATTTCCATGTCACGTTGCATAAAACTGCACAAACAAGGAGGAAAAGGCGGACTTGTGTGCTTCAGTGTCCAATCTGAAAAGGCTTGTCAAATAAAACCCTGTCACTTCGCATCACACCATGGCTCTCACCCCCTTTATGACAAGTGCTGACAGTTGTGCTGCTGTGGCAACTTCCAATCTGAGGCTTAGAGAGGAGAGGAAAGGGGAGGGAGGTGAGGGAAAGGGGGCAAGAAATCTGAAGTTCAGTCGTGGCATCTGAAATGCGAGGGCTTTACAAGTCCAGCCAAGCATTATATCTGTGAGCGCCACCTTTCTTTTGTACCAACTACCTTTTCCCTACCCTTTTCTCGCTTACTATCTTGTTAAGCCAGGTAAGTGGTGGATGTTACAGAGGAATAAAAATGTAAGGAGGAGGGAAAAAAAAAGGCATGCTGACTCGGACCCTCTGGGGACAAAGTCAACATCTGGCTGTCTTTTAGAGACAACACTGTGGTGGCCTCTGAAGTGCCTCTCTGGGAGCAATTTAAACCCAGAGAGACAGACACAATATCCTGACCAAAAGAAACCCGCATTATTACATTCCTGCGCAGCAAAGAAGAGGCTTTTTACCTTGAGGGGGAACGACAAGCAACAGGAGGAACGGAAAGGGGATAAACAGAGACTTTCAGCCAAACGCTCTGGGGAAAACTTGCCGTCTTTGAGCTGTTGCTCTCCAAATTGTTGAGCCGTAAACCATGAAGGACCAAAGCAAATAAAGTATCAAGGGTCAGTTCCCTTTGAGGCATGACTGCGCCCCCACAATGGCATCTTTGTACCTTCCTTGAGCCCTTCCCGCAAGCCAGATCATGACCCTCATCGAACCATATACCATGACCATGACATCCATAAGGAACAGCTCTATTTTTAATCTCTCTTCTTCAAGACTTATTGACTCTGAGTCACTCTGAAGTATAAGAAAAAACACGAACACACTCCCTCGTCATACTACAAGAGGGATATCTGTGAATAAGTCAGCAGTAACAGCAGCGGGCGACAGCAAAAGCAAAGAGTAAAATCGACACTAATATATCCGCAAAGGACCTCCATTATTCTCGCTTGACATTTTTTAATTTCAAAGTGACAAAACAAGACTAATTCCACGGAAAATGATTGGGGACTGGATGACCACAGACGTTAGTGAAGTTTCCCCCCTAAGATTGATCTCCTCCCGACCTCGGTCAGAGCCTCAGAAAACCTGACTCGTCTTCTCTTTTTCTTCGTCTCTGCGAGGGAATCCCTGTGGCAAGCAATCGGTCTGCTGTGAGCAGCGTTCAATATCCCTGGGCTGAGAGCGATGGGAGCGCGCCGCGGTGCTGGATCACGCCGGTGGCTGGCACAACACGAGCGCTTGCACACACAGGCGGATACACACTCACACCGTGTTTGTACAAATGAAGGAGGTCGTTGACGGGCGTGATGCATGAGCCTCCGAGCTGACAAAGAGGGGGACAGACAGCGCGGGGAGAGGGGCCGCTGAGGAACCTAATGGCATGATCTAATGGCAATTCTTATTGAATCAATAATCTCCATGCTGAGCAGACAGGCCCCGTTGGCCGGCTAAATCGACAAACAGGTGCTGATAGCAGCGGAGCGGCAGGTTATTCATCTTCCCCCTGCCAGCTTATCGGCCAACAACTGTAAAAACGCCACCAAGATGGATTTAGAGGGGAGTCGCACGACAGGGAGCACCAGGGACACGGACACAGGGGACACTGTGGCCGTCTGTGACGTATGAGACGTGCAAACATACACACACAGGTGTAAGCAAACGCTGCATGAGCACGTAGACAATACACAAATGAACTTAAACACACAAATTTACATTCATATTTTATGCTTTATTCAAAATAAAAGCCTTCCCTCTATGCAAATTCCCAAACCCCCAGAATTCCACACAGAATCACATCTCCTTTTTTTTTTACTATTTACAAATATTTGCCCACTTCAGTATCCATCTCCACGTCTTCTTATCAAACCCTCTCTGGGACGTAGCCCTCATACATTAGAATGCAAGCGTGCATGAAAAGAGCGCCTGTTTACAAGGCAATTTCACTAAGCTGTGGGACCCGCAACACCGTTTAGCTTTATCAAATAGCGCCTAATAAATCATATGCTCTTTTGTGATGTCAGTTACTGAACTGCTTTCTGTAAAGAGAGAGGGGGAAAGGGGAGCATGAAAAAGGCAAATAAGGAAAGAAAAGGAGGAGGGAGGAAGCTAAAGGGGGAGAAATTAAGTGAGCGAGGAAAGGAGAGAGGATGAGAGTGAGTGCAGGGGGCAGGGAGCCAGAATTGGCATGTGTAATTCAGCACAGTCTTTTCATCTTAGAGTAAGATACTCTTGACAGATAAGGAGCCTAATCCTTCTCCTGATCAAAAAAAATCTGCATTTTACCAATTAAAAGCCTTTGCCGGCAGCCAGAGAGGGGGGCTGCCTTCAGACTGCGCCCGCGTTTATCTCGCTTTAACACCGGGGAGGCGCACAGCGGCCGCCTCTGCGAGGCTGCACACAGGGAGAGCCAGCTCCCCATCACAGCGCCACCTATGTAGATGACCTGGAACAGAATGGTGGGCTGTGGTGGGCGGGAAAGGCCTGATGAGCTGTGAGAACACACACAAACAGACCACCAGACGCCTTCACGTGTAGAGTATCCTCAAATTATAGATATCAGGCTGCTAATTACAGGACAGGATGTGTGTCAAGTTCATAACCAGGGAGAGTATGTATGTACACGATCAGAGACTTCTTACAAAGTGTTTCAACTCGAAGTAAACCTTAGAAAATCCAAATTTGATCACCTTGCTTAACACTTGATGCTCTATTTTAGAATTCTTATCTCTAAGTGGAACTTTACTAGAACTCAATTTGCAACACCAATAGACTACCACCATCTCAAACATCAACGCAAAGTGCTGTTGCTCTGACTTGAAATACCTTTTCATTCTGCACACCTGGTAGCATGAGACCAGTTTAAAGTATCACATTAATTCTTAGGGTTGACATGTCTGTATGTCTCAGTTGTGCCCCCTACTGGCTTGAACAAACCTAGCCCCCTTCAGCTCCTTCAACCTGAAATTGTAAAAGTTGGTCAGCTTATGCATCATGCTTAGACCTACAAAAAAAGCCTCTTGGACCCATATTTTAAAACCATCATGACAGATAAAGTTTTGAATTTAGTTAAAAACAGAGCAAAACTAGCCCCCACCAATGAGTTACCATCGCTCCTGTGCTTCTTTCTTTGAGTCTTTATTCTGTACCCCATAGCAGCTTTATATGATTTTGTCTTTTTCTCACACTGTTGTTTTGGGAAATCTCTTATCTCAGCCTCTACCTGAAGTGCTTTGTTGAAGTTGTTATCTGTTTAAGGCTCTTTGTTTAACAGATCCCCTTCCCTTTGATTGGTCAGCTCTCTGGAGGTCTATCAGGGGCAGACCTTGGTGTTTGAGGCCCACCTCCCCAACATGTCATGAACCAGTAAGGAGATCTTTCTGCTATGGCTTCATTATTTCAGCAAGTCAGGTGAAGATCTCATATAAATATTGCGCTACGGCCAGTTTAAAGATAGAATCTGGGATTTTTAAAGCTTATGAGGTTTGAAAATCTGCACACAATCAGTATGAAATTCAAGCATTGTTACTTTATATTCATGTTTACAATATAAGAATACTGAATACCCCCTCTTTAAGATTGTTGATACCCTCTACTTGACACTAAGCTCTTAGCCTGACTTGTTTATCTCATATTGTCCTGTTATAATAAAGTACAGTAGCTATTTCAAGAGCTGCTTTTGGGCTGTGATAATACAAATCTCGACTGTAGATTTCTCTATGGTGAAGTTTTTGCGAGAGATTCATGAAAAAATAATAAGATTGTTGAGAAAGTGAGTATTAGGAAAGTATGGGAGTGTGCGGTTGGCATCTTTGGCGACACAACCAAGAGAAGAAGAAAAAAAAAACACTTCAAGAGAGACATTAAAGAAGCCACCAGGCCTTATCTTAAAAAAGTAGTCCCTCCAAGGGGCAAAAGAGGGAGGGAGAGAAAATGAAAGAAAATAAGTGAGGGAGAGGTTTGTGCCCAAAAAATGAGGGGAGCAGAAGAATGTGCAGAGAAAGATGGAGACGGAGAGGTATAGAGAGTTGAAATGTGACAAATGAAATAAATACAGCAAAGTAAAATTGACACCCGCCTCGCTTTTGCTGACTGGGTAGGCCTGATAAGTGAGCTAAATTGCGTAGATCTGATGTTTATCTTATCGGCGGCACCAAGAGCGCTTAAACGCAGATGATAAAGGAAGGCTGTGGTGTGCCACGGTGAGAGGGTGTTGGAGTGTGTAAAAATATGCAAGAGAAGCGCGGCAGGAGTGCTTTTAGAAGAAGGTGGAACGCGATGAGGGTGGTGTGAAGGCTTAAATCTAAAATTAGGCCAAACACAAAGGAAACGGCAGGTTTGGATCAGAGCAGCTGTTACTTTTAACACTTCAAATAAACGTTTATTTCATGACGCAGATCGTCAAAAATAAACCCGTGAATAAACTTTATTCAAAGGCGAGTGGTTGACTTGTGTTTTTCCTTATCATGTTTTTTTTTTCCCCCAAAGCTATTTCAAAAGACAAGTACAGGGGGAAGGGACTCTCCATTGTTTGCCTATATGGAAACCCCCCACCCCATCCCCAAACCCCTCCCAGTGTGTGAGGAGAGCCACTGTGGTCCAAATACTGTACTTATCCTATTACTGAGGGGGTGGGGGCGCCGAGAGATAAGAGCATTTTCTCGTCTGAATTAGAGGGCAGGGATTCTGTAGGCGAAGACTTTTATTGGCATCTCCCTGCATATCTGCATGTGCACAGAAAATGAGAAATAAGAAATGCAATATCAGAAAGTCAAATGCTGCAGAAAAAAATAACAATTCCATGATGGAAAAAACGGGAAACTAATAAGGATTTTGTCCGTGATCTGATAATAAGTGCAGCTTGGCAAGGTTGTGGAGGAATGAGAGGACATTGTTTTCCAGAGCTCTCGTGGCCACCTGGTGCGACTACAGTAGGGGGAGGATGTGAGCAAGATTCCCCTCCATCCTCCCCCCTTCTACCCGCACCACCTTTACTCATCCCACCTCCTGAAACAGGAGCAAGAAGTTGTCAAGATCCTCAACCTTTGAGCCGAGCCCTTCAAACACTGGAGGCAGCCCATTCCGCGCTGAGGATATCAATTATAGATAGGGGTTACCACCGCGGCAGAGGATTGCAATGTCAAGACGGCAAATAGACAGCTGTGAAGAGCTGAGGATCTTTCTATCAGATGTGTTGTGATGTGTGTTTCATGTGTGTGTATGTGCACGCCATAGCGGGTTCATATTGGTGTATTTTCACTTCTCTGACTTCAGCCTCCTCTGTGTTCAGAAACGACGGGTGAGAGGTTCACAGGCTGCGACACAGCAGCAGAGCTAATAGCGTCAGTGTAAGTAGTCCTAGTGGAGAGCAACACAGCCATAATATCATTAATATTTAGCTTAACGGTGACCCCTCTGGCAAAATAGGATGAGAGCCATCCATCTCCGGGGCTGTGTGAGAGTTGTGATAACAGCCAGGAGGAGAAGCGACAGTCCACTGTTGTACACAAAGCTCACATCCTGACTCTGGGAGGCTTAACCCGCCAAATCAGTTAGCCCCGTTCAGCTTTTTGAGCCCATTACCACCGTCCCTGGATCCAATCAGGAATCCAGCAGCGGTATCAGTCAATGCCGGCAGCTCTGGGCTCAGCTGGGCTGTTAGACACATAGGCAGGGGCCGGGGCGAATAGGAGGTGTTGTGTGGAATAGTACAGCTGCAGCTAGAGTTACTGGGACTGGAAGAAACACTGAAAACTCACACAGTATATGAAACCCAATACTCTGGTTTTGAAAGGGGTTTGTATAAGAATAAAAAACCAAAACTCATAATGTAACTTCTGTTCCCACTTTACAGCTGGATAACATGGAATACAACCAAGGTTCATCTGTTACTCCTGAACAAAATAGTTCAGAAAAGTTGTCATTAAAGGTGCCATATAATATAAAAAATTAACAGTTACAAGTCATTTGATGCAGAAGTCTGATGTCCCAAAGTCATGAATGTGTCTGTTTTTCACGAAAAAAATCACTGGGGTCATGAATTTGGGCCTGCTGGAAATCTTTTTCTCAGCGAGCTGTTTTAGCATTCAAACATGCAAATGAGTTCAAATTCTCACAGCATCTTTCAGTAAGTGCTCATGGTGACTCGACTCAAGGAACAGAGCAACTTGCCCATGCTCTAGCTTTAAGGAGTTAATTTTAAGTTAGCAGCTATCTAGAGTTTGCAAAAAAGTAAAGATCTCTGAGAAGCTCAAACGAAAAACCAAAAGGGTTTCAGTGAAGGCTCAAAAAAGCAGTTTGTGCATTTTTTAATTTTGCTTCCGTCTAACTTACTTGTACAAGCTGCTCCTGTGTGTCGAACTCGCGGCAGCAGTTTTCCCAGTGACAGTTTGTCTCGTAGATCACCTCTGGCTCCTGTTTGTTTTCATCTTTGTCCCCCTCTTCTTTCACCAGGGTCATCCCATCAGGGTGGTCCTGAAGAAAAACAGTGAGATGATTTACTTTATTAGATATAGATGAAATTTAACTTCAAAAGCTACCTCTTTCTCTCTGCATCATAAGTCAAACTAAATTTGTCAGAAAAGTATTTGCATGAAAAACCATTTGGTTAGACGTCTAAGCTTCTGTGAATTTGTTGTCTGTTTGCCTGTCTGGGAGAAAAGCATAGAAAGCGGAAACTATCCCTGAAAGCCCTGCTCTGTACTTCAGAGTTGTTACAACAGCACTGAGGTGAGTATTTGAGGAATCTAACCCCCTTTTCCTGCTGTAGGTCGCTCTATTAGTGAAATATTTCACTGTCACAGTTTGGTGGCCGAGCAGAGCAAAGACCTGGTGTGGGCTCGAACAGGGAACCGTCCAACATATCTGCTGTTGCTTGAATATAGACTCTGGGAAGATTTTTCCTTACGACACTTACTTCCTTCAACTTTCTTGGAGATCAACGAATTGTGAACTCAGAAATTACTAATGCTAAGTTTCAAGTGGAGATCCAAATGGTTCATGAATACAAAGTGTGGCTAAAAGCGTGACCGTTGGCTTCATATAATCTGGGAAAATCCAAAGACTGGCAATCCTGTGGTTTTCTAAATCAGGAGTCAGTAATACTAAAGAGCCTTTTACTTACCTGTACGCTCACTGCTCCTGGACTTGGCAGCTCCTCCTCTGGTTTCATTTTGGAGCGTTTGTGGTGCATGGGGTCTCCAGTGCTGCTCACTGCTGATTCACTCGTCGGTTTCGTCTGTACAAACAAGGAATACTCATTATCTCCTGCTTCAGATTCAGCAATATGCAGATGATTCAGTGTTGTGTCTTGCTTATATTTCATATTTTATTCTCTATAATGGCATTAAAAATGCATGTTCTGCTTATAAGTCCCTCAATCATTTGCTTAATCAAGCAGAAAAAAACATCTCTAATGATTTCTGCACCCTGAGTCCAAGAGCTTTAAATGTACAAATGAAAAACAGAGCAATTCGCTGTATCACATTAGCTCCTCTAATCACGGCAATTAAAACAAACTCATGGACCAATTCACTGAACCAAAGTATGACCTGACTTTGGCCCTGCCTTAAATTCACCCTGGGGGGAAATCTTGTTACAAAGCAAGCTCACGATAAAAAAAAAAAAAAAAAAGAAAGTAAGTCCTGGAAAGTTTCGAGTTTTTCTTGTGTTTGACAGGACAATCAAGAGTTCTCGCTCTGCTGTCAGCTTCTGTAAAGTGTGAGAGTTTTTGGGAGGAAACATGAGATTCTTACGGGGCCCCAAAGCAATATTCTGTTTATTCAGGGAAGAAAAGTCAATTTGAGGTGTTGAATTTGAGTGCGACATCATATGGGATAACGAAATTCAAGCACAGGGAACCACGCCGAATAAACATTGGGTATTTGCTTCAAATATTGGCCCGCACATACAGGACGAGCTGAGGAAAGGGAGAAAAAGGCCCTTTGGATCCATCCATCCATGTCAATATTCCCTCTCCGTATCCTTGTTCGCTCTCGAGTGATTAATGGAGTCAGCGGTGGGATTCTATGCTAACAAGCCCCTTGTTGTTTGCTGCAGGCACGCTCGGCAGTCTCGCAAAACAAGAGACAACACAAGTAGGAAGAAACTCCCAGGAGAGGAGCACGTGGAGGGGGGGTCCTCAGAGCGTTTCTCTGAGATGTAGCTGGCGTGCTACGTTGCTATCTATTACCTGTGATGATGAATCGCACGCTGCACTCACCTGTGAGGAGTCGTTGGAGAGGGTTGAGCGCTCGCTGGCGCTGAGCCCAGACGAAGGGATGCTGGGTACGGGTCTCTGGGTGGCGAAGGCTGGCGATGGGTGGATGAGCGGAGGGCTGTGGCCGAACGCGGAGCCCACGATGCCTGGTTGGCGGCCCATGAGCTGCTGATGCACATGTAGAGCCACTGGAGTTGGAGGGTAGGCGAAGCTTAACGCTGGGCTAAAGAGCGGAGAAACAAAAACTTCACAAGTTGGAATTGGAAGGAGGCAAAAAACAAGGAAGTCAGTGAATAAATGGATTGTTCTGGATAGTTCCTCCTCCCTCAGGACAATCTGACAGGAGATGGTGTGGTAATGCTGGAACCACGATGCTGCCGGCAAACCCCTGCCAGTGAATGTTCAGCTTGTTAACACACTTAAATTATCTAAGGCAGTTTGTCATTCTTCCACTGGGCAAATGATGCACACGATAAACAATCAGGAGTGTGTCGTAGCCTCGTGTGAATAAAGCGAAATTAATTCCCTAACTTTCTTTATCCTCTAAATCCCAGAAGCCTCCTCTGGGCTCGGTGTAACCACAGGTGAAGCAGCGAATAAACACACATCTGTGTGGCTCCACATTCATCCTGCGCTCTGACGCCTCGCTCTGCCGCGACCCATACGTCTGCTGATCTTATTACGAGCCGAGTGGAAATCAATGGGCCGAGACACATTTGGGGGCCCGTCCGGTTGTCATATCACTCATCAGTCTGCCGGCCCGGGCTATTCGGCTCCTGTCAGCGGGACAGTGGCTGAGCGAGCCGCGTGATTGATCAGGCTCTTCTTACAGATCGCTGATCAATGGCTGTGGGTGGGGCGATGGATCTTTCCTTTCCCACTCTCTCCTCGTTTTTTTTGCTCCCCTTTTCTGCTCGCTGTTTGTGATGTATGTGATGTTTCTGTGAGGTGGATCTGTAGGATGACTGACACGAGCCGCCGGGGAGGCGGGCTGACTGGCTGGCTGGGAGATCGTCACCCACATGAGGGTTTGGATGCTTACAGTGCACACAAATACACACTTTTATGAACTCAGCTCACACTTCTCTTCTCTTCGCACATAATTTAAACTTATCACTCTAAACACAGCAACACAGTGGTGTCATCTTTCTGTGATATGCACTAGGATCATAAAAATACCAATCAATCGTATTGAAGAAAATATTTACATGATTCCACGAGGGAGATCAAGCTGTTTGATCAATCTTTGACATCGTTTAGTCCCTCTGTGACCACCATGAAAGATACAATCAATCAAAGCTCTCCAACACATCCTGACGGGAGCTTCAGCTTCAAAGAGACAAGAGAGTTGTTTGTGAAAATTTCATGTCTTAGAAAGTAAAGAAGCAACTTTTTAGACCTTTGTAGGAGACTTAAGGGATGTACTCATTTTGCATCAAATACTTTTTGCAACTCAAGCCCCAACCTCATAATGTGAAGGATCTACAAGAAGCTGATGTCGCTCGATTGGCTTTCTTCAAATGTGGATTATGAAACATCAGATTTAAAGGCTGATTTTGATTTCATCAAAGCTGTGTATTTACCTGATGGCTCCAGCAGAGAGGTGACCGTATGAGCCGCTGGTGGAGGAGCTGGAGCGCGAGTTGTTCAGCATCGTGACAAGGGAGTTGGGAGAGTTTCGGATCATGGTCTGCAGGTCGAAGCTGTGCTCAGAGAGCGGGGAAATAGGCAGAGGTCGCTTCCTGCTGGGCCTGGATGGGAGCCTCGGGCTTGAGAAACGAGAACCTGAAGGAAACGAGAGAAAAGGAATAAAAGTGAAAGGCTTAAATGTTGTGCAAAAGTGTAATTAAATCTGTTGTTTTGTCTGTTTCGGAGAAAAGCGTCTCCTCAATTCCTAAAAATTAGTTACAGATGAAAAAAAGAGCTGAGATTCTGTGCTCGACTTCTTCCAAACTCTAACCTAATCTAACCCCAACAGATGACACTTTTGTCAATCATCAGACAAAAGGCTCGTCTGAATAAGTGTTCGCCTGTCACTTGATGCACTGCTTGCATTTCATCCCTGAGAAAACATGTCTTTTATGTTGGAAAAATGCTCTGACTGTGTATGGTAATATTTAATCAAGTCCAATTTGAGTCGTTATTCAAATGCAATCAAATGTGTTGACTGCAAGTAATAAAAAGAGGGTTTGAAAAGGTAAAAGGCGGAATCGGCACAAGCATTCTCTGCGCGCATACAATGAGCCACGGGTAGAGATTAAAACATGACTTTTGTTGTCTTTTCACATGGAGATGTCACAAACAAGACAGGGAAAAACAGAGGGAGATGGAAGGAGGGGAAAAAGACAGAAAGCGCTGAGGGGATGTCGTGCTTTGTGCGTGAACTGACACAATGACTTTGTGACTCAAGACTTGGAAATAAAACATTTTGAGTTATTTGATAAAAGGCGAACAAAACCAGCTTACGCAGCCCCGATAACCCCCCTCCGTATTTACGTCCCCCACAATCCATCCATCTCCCGAACGTAAATGCTCCATCTCTCGTCTGACACATCCAACGATTACAGAGCTCTCCATTCACATGGTAATCAGAGCGTGTGTGTGAATGTGTGTGTGGATGCTGAGGTGGTTTTCTGGCATACGCAGGCCTGAGTTCCTACACCCGTATGAAGCTGTATGAAGAGAAACACCTCTTTTACGTTGTCATTGTATGGAAAATATGCCTTTTTTATATGTTCATAATGGGGGAGGAAAAACATACGGGCATACAAATCCCTGAGCGCGTATAATTCTTAAAAATGGCGTCTTACAAATGTCATTTTTCCTAGCGACCAACTAACGAATTATTGGCTAACAAAATAAAAAAGAATATCATTTTTTCAAACATATGACACACCTGACACTCGCTAAACAAGCCAGATCCAACAAGAACGGAGCAAGGCCGGAGCCCTAGCACTGCAAAGCCTCATGGGAGTTGTGTTTATTAATGCGCAGCCCAAAATGATAAATCGGCCAACCAGTGGGAGAGCACCCAGGCTCGTAGCACTGCTGTCTCTCTAATTTCCTCTTGATTTATGGACGGGACAGGCAGTTACCAGTCGCGTCATTAATTCTCCGGGCCGAGGGGTTTCAGACGGGCCGGACTGACGGCGCTGGAAGTAAAAAGCTGGATCTTTACAAAACTGGGAGGAAGTGTTGGTGGTGGACTTTGGGGGCCACCTGGGACGGACTCTGCATGTCAAAATTCTGTCAAAATTAGAACTTTTTACACCAGAATGTGAAAGATTCCTTTAGGTACTTTGTTTGTGATAAAGTTTTAGTACAGAGATGCTGAACGAGTGCAATTATCAGCATTTATTCTAAATAAAAACCCACAAGGTATAAGCGCAAAATCCCAGTGTTGTAGTAAGCAAGACCGGTCAAGGAGACAAATAAAACTTTTTCTTTTTTTTTTGGAAAGAATTTAGTTGAACACATTTGTTAGAGTTTGAGAATTTTGCATGTTATGATTTGAAAGATTTGCTGGCCCATTTGTTTTTGTCCGTCACATGTATTCAAAAGAAAACTCGATTTTAAAAGGGAGAGGGCTCTTTAACTGTTCAACCTTTCCATGGTTTTGAAAATTGACGTTTGTGATCTTGGTCTTGGTCTCGACTCTCAAAAGTCTTTGTCTTGTCTTGGTCTCGGTGCATTCTAGAGATTATTTTTTAACACTTTGGAAACATGATGTTTGAAAAGCATTAAAAAAATCCAGTTTTTCGACATGTCCCTTATTAAAAAGTTCACTTTCTCTTTTGTTTTGAAAAAAAAAGACTCAATATTTTGCATTAAAAGTGATTACTGCTTCAAACCGTGACTCAAAGCCAGCTTGCTTTTATGAAATACGTCAGATAAGTTGGATGAATAACAAAGAAATGAAAGTTGACTAATAAAAAGCACAAACACAGACTTCAGTGTTGTGATCTAAGAGAGCCATTGCTCTAATTAGGCAGTGCCAACACAGACAATAGCCCATTAAAGCCCAAACAGGCAGGACAGGCTCATTGTTTCATTAGCACTCCTCTCACTGAAGCTAATTACACTGATGTGAAATGGACTCAAACAGCCGCAGTAACATAGTCGCCCAGATTATCAGCCAAAGCCTCTTGATAGTCTCCTCTTTGTATGTTTTTTCCTTCTGAAATCCAACAAAGCTTTAAAGTGTTAATTCTTCTCAGCGTTGGAACACACATTGTTGAAACGTGATGAGTTATTACCAGCAATGATCACAGGCATTTTTTAAAGTGTAGAGCATTGCATCTCCACTTAAATTTGGCCTTAATTGTTTTGTTTCAGTCTATTAATCTTAAAAAGTGACACAGAAGAAAGGATTTCTCCGGTGATGAATGGTGGGACATTCCAATTCCCTCTTAATAGCAATTAATTTTCTGATACCCGCACAAGTTTGGCTAGTTTTAATTAGTTTGTTCAGAGGAATCGGGGGAACTTCACCCCGGATTTCCATGAAAGCGGCGCCTGCCTGACTAAATACATTCTCATCAAAGAGAGCGGGGTGAGGCAGCGCGACCTTTCTAAGATTCAGTGTGCGTTTAATTTCCTATTTACACTTTAAAATAACTCATTAGCATAAGTCCTCTGCACACAGTCCTGAGCCCAACACGTTAAGACAAAAGCTCATTTAAATGGTGTCAGAGTTAAAGTTGCAGGTCCCTCCTCGATGTGGTGGAGCTGCAGCTTTAAATAGAACAAGATAGGTGCATTGTGAAAGTGCATTTTTAGAGGTGCAATTCCCACTGGGGCCACCCAAGCAGTGAAACGCACTCATAATACTTTAAGGATGAATCCCAGGAGGCAGGGATTCACTTGGTGTCTTTCACGGGTGGAAAACATGGATTCTTAAATACTTAACTTTACTTTAAAAGTCCTTTAATTTGTTGTTTTCACATAAATTCAACTGCAACATTTGGACAATGCTGCATGATGAAATAATTTGATTAAAATATGGTAAAATGAATATCCCAAGACCACATTTACGTGCAAATGTTTGATCGAGAAAACCTTGAGATTGGTTCATATCATATCCATGTATGTCCTTACATGGTCATCTTGATCTTTTAAAGTAATTTTTCAGACCTTAAACCAGAATTATAGAAACAATAAAAAGGGTCAAGCTTAAAATGTCAAGCAAAAAAGAGGCAGCAGGCTGGATTTGAGCTACAATAAAAAAAAGAGTCGTATATTCTCTTAAAAACAATTCAAAAACTATTAAGATCTTCGTGTATCTCAACGTCATAATTTCTTTTCACAGATCAATGTTTTCTTTTCTCAACATTCCAATAAAAATATTAATTCAATACATTTTAATACAAACTCATGAAAGAAATCTTTCCTTGACAAGGCTTAGAAATATATGAAATACATGAAAAAATTCATTTGAGTTATAGCGATGTTAAGGTGAAATTTTGAGATGAAAAGTCAAACATTTGAGATTAATCTGTAAAAAGTCTGACATCAAAAGTCAAAATTTTTAGATTAATCTGTAAAAAGTCTGACATAAAAAGTCAAAATTTTGAGATGAAGTGTCAAATTTTGAGATTAATCTGTAAAAAGTCTGACATAAAAAGTCAAAATTTTGAGATTAATCGGTAAAAAGTCTGACATAAAAAGTCAAAATTTTGAGATAAAAAGTCAAAATTCTGAGATTATTCTGTAAAAGTCTGACATAAAAGGTCAAAATTTGAGATGAAAAGTAAAAATTTTGAGATAATTCTGGAAAAAGGTGGGACATAAAAACTTGAAATTTTGAAATAATCAATATTTTGAGATAATAAAGTGAAAATTATGGGGTAAATAAGTAAAAATTTTAAGATATGAGGTAGAAATTTCGACTTATCTTGAAATTTTGACTTGATATGAGCAAAAAAAAAAAATCTTATCAAAGCTAGTTTTCACTTTTATTTTGTTACTGGGGGTAATGGGTGGATCTAGGTTGTTCATGTTTACATCGAACAGAAAAGGAGTGTTTGAATAAATGTATGAGTTATGAAGCTACTTTGTTGTCTGAAGAATCTTTGGGTATTTGTACAGAGTCCCAAAGAGGCCAGGTAGGGGCTCCTCTCTTTGGGTTTTCAGAATATGGTTACCAAATCCATTTTGCTTTTTTGCCTTTATTTGGACAGAAGAGGAAGGACAGTGGATAATGTAGGAAAAAGAGGGTATGGGTAAGAGTGAGGAGTGACATGCAGGAAAGTGGCCACAAGCTGGGTATGAACCCGGGTTGCCCACGAGAGGACGAATCTCATGGAGCAGAAAAGTCAAAAAAGTTTCACAGTCGACTCTGGCTCAGCCTCAGATCTTGTGTAAATGTCATGTATGTAAACTTACTCTCCATGGCTTGCAGATACTCCATGTGCAGCGCACTGGCGGTGCTCGCCCCGGCCGTGGATGCCACCGAGGGGAGAAGGTCTGTTGCGTAGGGGCTACGGTGGCCTGCGAGCAGAGCCATCTGGTGGTAGTACTCAGCTGTGGTTAGACCTGTGTGAGGAGCTAAAGGAGGAGGAGGAGGCAGAGGGAACAAGGTCACGACAAAAGAAGGTAAGATAGAGGAGAAGAGGAGGAAGAGAGGGAGGAAAAAGAATTAGGTTGTGGGATAAACACGACAGGCAGAACACCTGTGCTGTAATCCAAACCTGTGTTCATTTACATTGGATGCTAATCAGCTCAGCAGAACAGTAATGAGCACATTAGCAACACCATCAAGTTTAGCAAAAACAGCTGCACGGGGAGCTTCACCTGAAAACGAGAGCCTCAGTGGGGACCGCCGAGTGCTTGCTCAGAGATTACCGTGAGTGTGCATTAGTGTTTGAGTGATGCACAGCAGAACTGATCGCCTTTCAGTACGATTCTTAAACAGCCTTTTTTCTCCTTCTTACTCTTCCTTGATCACTTCAGAGAGAGTGTTCATACATATATTTCTGTGTGTGGTAAGAGCATGTGGGCTGACACATCCTTTGCCAGAGATGCTGCCTGTGTGTTGAACACATCAGGGCTGCAGTGTGCAGATATGCAACCTGCTGCCTTAAACTGCGCGTGGAAACAAAAGGTTTAAATCTGCCCAGATATATCTGCTTGCATAAAGATGCACCCAACGATTCGGCTACTTTGTCTCTCTTTTGGAAGTCGATTTTTTTTTAGCTACACAATGAGCCAGAGCCTAGAAATCCAGCATGAATCTGGTGGTGGGCTGCAAAGGAGATGGGGAAGGACTCACACTGAGGTTTTAGATGCAAATCTAGAATAATCAACCACAGATTATCTCATAAGTTTGCATGTACAAAAATATATTACACAAAGACTGTGGCTACCATTATTCATTTCTTTTAGCATTTTGAACAAAGAGTAAAAGGTCCAAATCTAAGCGTTTAAATCGATTATGCCTCCTTTTCGTCATTCTGGATCGATTGGATTTGAAATTCAAATTAAAGATTTTTTCGACTGCACATGAAACGAAAGGCCTAAACCTGTCCATTTTTACATTTCAACATCCTTGAGTGCATTTTTTGGAGTATTTTTTATTTGCTTTACATCAATAGAACCATTACATTCCAAGTTTAGATTATATGTGTTGATTTATGTTTGAACAATAACAATAAACTGATTAAGAGTGTAATAATGGTTGGTTTTTTTTCCACATATATTCGAATACAGAAATTGCATAGCTGCATTTTTCATAGTTATATATTTTTAAAAAGTTGCACAATACCGTTTGGAACCACTGGAACTTTTTTTGGAGCCTGTGCACAACTTGCTTTTTGAGTTATAATCAACTTTGTAACCTGTAAAAATATCTCAACCCAAAAAGAAATAAAAGTGCAAAATTTTCAGAGACAGCATTGTCATAATTTTTGTATTTAATCATTGTGCAATCAAATATCCAAATGTGCCCAATACTTATGAATACACATGTAATATATAAACAACAGTCGTACATAAAAAGCACATTTGAAAATAAAAGAAATACTTTTAACTAGAGCCTGACCAATATGGGATTTTTGGAAGAAAAAAAAAAGCTGATATCCGATATATCAAATGTTTCAAATGTCACAATGTTATGTTGTTTATTTCAGCGTAGAAAGTGCAGCGTGTCAATAATAATTATCTCAATATCCCTGGTCTCTTTCATAAATATTTCTATGTGTGCTTTGTTGTGTACAAACATCATCACTGAGACATAGTGCAAGTGTGAAATGTCGGTGTAAAAAACATCGATCTATCTTATCCGGTTTCAAATCTACCGCTAATCAAAAGTGAATGTGCAAACTGCAGCGCCAAACCCAAAGGTGTTGAATTCTAAATAATAGATATTTTCGATTGCACATGAAACAAAAGGCCTAAATCTGCCCAGATGCATCTGCATGCATAAAGATGCTTCCTTAAGTGAGTCTCTCAGTTATTTCATGTTGTAAGTCCTTGAACCGCAGCCTAAAAATAAACATCTGGTGGTGGGCTTCCTTATGCAAATACTCAAAGACAGAGAGAAGGAAAAGACTCACACTGTGGTTTTGGATGCAAATATAGAATCAGTTCAGACCCACAGAGTGCTGTGGATCTTTCCCCCCCTTATTGAGGCAATAAAGAGAAAATAAATAAAGAAACAGTGTATGAGGAGATTTCCTCTTAAGGCTGGTCTGTATGCCTGCAATATGCATCCCCGATTGGTTGAATGAATGTAAGAAAAAATTCCAAATTAATTCGATCTGGGTATTATGTCTTCAGTGGAAGGGGGGAGTTTCTTAATTGTCTCCAGTGTTCCGCCTTAGCTTTGCTTTTGCATTCAACCATAATGTGGCCCATTCAGGATCCACGCAGGAAGAAAAAAAAAAAAAAGGGGGCTTTGCGGAATTTCTAAATCAGAAATGCTGGCATCTGAGAGGAATCCTGGGGGCAAAAAGTGGGGAGCAGAAGAGGAAGGGGGCAGGGGGGGGTGTTTGGGATGGCTGTCAGTGTGGCACTCGACGTGGAAAAAGGCAGAGTTGCCTCAGGACTTGCTGAGCCACCGGGTGCTCCTTCAGCATTACAATAGGATCAGGGGCGAGCGTACCTCTGAACCTCGGCTCGCAGAGAAAAGAGGGAAGCGAGGGAGGGGCGCGGTGGAGAGAAAGCAAATGTGTGGCAGCAAGAGGGTGGCACTAAATCCCACCCACTTTAAATCTCCATTAGATTCTGTTAATTAATTCATCATTATTCAAATGTACTTTTGCTTAGGAAAGAACGGCAGACTGAGGCAGGAGGCTCCCTGTAAGCGCGGTGATATACCAACAACACAAAGCCTGATGGGTTCATTAATCAGCGCTTTGATTAAAGAAGTAATTAGGTGTCTCATTCACAAGTCACAGAATTATGAAGCCAAAAAGCGGATCATGTGGTAGGTGGAGGAACTATTTTGACTGAAGCTGCAGCACATTATGTTGCGGTAATGGAAAAACTGGAGGGTTTAGAGTTTAAGCTGGAGTTTATACTTCCTGATCACGAAGGCTGGAGAGGAGGAGAGCAGGAAAGCAGCAGAGGGGGGGACGCTGCCAGCAGAGACTTTTCTTCACTTAGAAACAGCTTCTAACAGACGAAGATGAGATGAAGAGGAGGGAGCTGGTGTGGAGAAAGTGGCCCTGCTATCTGCTCCTTCAGAATACACTCAAGCAGGAGGTGAGGAGCTAAAGTAGGTCTGATGTGACGAAAGGTTGAGAGCTGACGAGAGGAGGGGTGAGTTAGGTCATAAAACCTTTAAGACACAGCGAGTCTGGTAAACTCTTTTACTCACTACAAAAACTGAAATCTATGCAAGCCATTGTCCCATTTTTAGTAAAAAATTAGTTACTATTCTTGGTATGAGCCATATTCAACTGACAAGTTCAGAAAAATTTCTTATTTAAGTTATATTAACACAAAAATTATAACAAGTCAGAAAAATCTGAAATTCTTGAAATCATAAAGATTTCAAAAAACTTTTTTCTTATCTCACTGGCAGATTTCTTTTACTTGTTACAAGCAATTCAGACCTTATTTTTGTCTTTACATAACTTAAAACAAGACATTGTTCTGGACTTGCCAGTTGAAAGTAGCTCACATCAAGAATAATAAGACAATTTTTACTATAACTAATACAAAATGACCTGCATAGATTTCAGTTTTTGCAGTGTTGCAGATTTGATCCTCTAAAATGTAGTGGTTTCGTTTTTCTTCTCCGAGAAAATAATATCTTGTTATATTTTAGAATCAAACAGCTCACAGGAGCTTTAAAATTCCTGCCCGCAAATTTCAGATTGTGTTTATTTTGGCACCTCCTGTGGACAAAACATGACAATTCAGTTCTCTACTGATCTGGTCCAACACACAAAACAAAACTCTTATTCTGCATATCTGACAAAAAAAATAGCAAAGAATCTTTTGCATGGAAACTGTTCAGCTCATCTTACTGTAAATTGTTAAATCTTGAAATTAAATTGATGGATTAACTTCTCTTTCTGTTCCCTTACTCATCCCATTTCTCTCAGGTTTTTCTACCAAAATAAAAGCCAAAATAATCTTAAAACTCCACTTTATTGCCTCGCCTGACACCTACCCTGCAGCAGAAGTGACAGGCATATAAAAAGACTACGTTATAAACATGTAGAAATGGACAATCTTGTTACTGCTGTTTGTTTTATCTTTTTGGAGAGCATATAGAGGCATCTGTGCCTTAATTTTTTGTGTGTCATTATTTGTTTCAAATGTCTCACAGGAGCTTTAAATGTCTGGAAATCACAGTTAACTAATCTTGAATCAAGTTTGAGTTTATATAACAGATAAAGTAGTTATTTGAATTGAGATACCTGGGAATGATATGAGGATTTGCATGTATTATTATTGAAAGATACCAGCAAAATAATATTTTTTTGTCAAATCTGTGAATCACCTTCTCATGAACGCTAACATCACCATCAGTATAACCACACCTCGAGTCTTTCATCAGGAATCATGAAGCTGAATGTTTTTTATTCACTGTGATCCAGCTCGAGAGTCCATTTAAGATGAAATCCAGCTCTGACTCCACCTTGAAGATCTCAGGAAACAAATGCTCCCTATAGGAAAACCCCCCCCTACCCCCAACCCTGAACTTGAATCCACCCCCCTCCGTGTGCAGGTTGTAACTGTACGTGACCCTGCCGCTCACCGAAGCATCCTCCTGAGGTCCCTGACATGACTCACAGATCAAAAGGATTAGCCTCCCCTCCAACCTGCGCCCCCGCCCACACCGATGCTCCACACTCATAACACTCTCATCCACCCGCTCGCTCACTCAGATAACATCCCCCCTCCCCCTGCTCTTAATAGAGATGGATCTGGTTGCCTCTCACCTGACCTCCACTGATCTCAAAGAGGAATTAAACTCATACAGAGAATCAGGAGTCTCTTTTAAAGCAATCAAACCTCACTGATTAATTTCAGGTATCATTTTAAAAAGGTCTTCTGAGGGTTTGTCACCAATCTCTGCTCTGCTGGGGCTGTGAGATGTGTGTGTGTGTGGGTGTGTGTGTGTGTGTGTGTGTGTGTGTGTGTGTGTTTCACTTTACTCACCATCTGCAGGGCTGAGGCCCCGTGCGGCCGACAGAACGGGGATGGAGGAGCTGCTGTGGAGGGAGCGGATGTAGTCCATGTAGGGGTTGATGTAGGGGTGCGGAGGGTGAAAGGGCGACTCCGCCCCCACAGAGGGGTTCCTCTGGGGCGAGATCCGGATGAGGGAGATGTCGGAGAAAGCTGGACTGCCCGCCAGTGCTGGAGGCCTGCAGAGAGGAGAGAATAATGAAGAACATGAATTTTCAAAGTGATCCAAACTCTGAATAGACCCCTGAATTCAAATACAGAAAGTTATTATGGGATTTTTGATGACAGTTCGCTCATCCTTTATGCAATCATTTCTTCTCTGTTAAAAGTGTTTCAGGTTTTTTTTCTTCAGAAAAGGTCAAACAAAGGTTTCAAGAGGTATGATTAAGAACTCTAAGACTCGGGATATGAAATGTGCTATGTTAAAAAAAAACCTTACAGCTTTATATATCACATTATATATCATTTAATGGGGTAAAAAAAAAATTCAGAGCCTTTGGTCGACCCTAGTCTAGTACTTAATATTTTAAGCCCAGAGTCCAAAAAAAAAAATAGAGGGATTGAAGAAAAGTGGGTAAAAATATTGGAAAAATGGTAGATTCTGGATGCTTTGCAACGTGAAGAGGAACTGGATCTTATAATTTTTCAAATTTCTGAAACGTCCTTTTTTGTTGAAAAAAACACCAAGACAAAATACTAAATGTTAAAACCAAGATTTAAGCAGTGTGGGAAATAACCAATTTCCAATTTGTAACAGATTATTGTAAAAAATAAAGTGGAACATTGGTGAAAGAATAACTGAAAAATTATAAAAAACTTAGCACCTTGCGAAACAGCTCACGAGTATTTGTGATAGCTACCAACATATTTACAGCACGACAGCCCTAAAACAAAAGTATTCACAAGAAGTCGAGTAGTCGAGTCTTTCAAACGCAAAAGTTCTTCAAAAAAAGCTTGACGCTGAAGACTACACTAGCAAAATTTGCAAATTTGGCACAAACTTGACCGGTTGGTTAAGTTGCACATTTATGTTGTGAACTAACCAAGTATTGTTTTCGGCTCCTTTCTCATGTGACACAACCCAACTCTTCCTCAGTTTCCTGCTCTACCCCCTAACCCTTTCCTCTCCAAATAAAAACTCCAAAAAACCCCTCCAATAATCAGCTGTTGTTGCCCCCTGCTGGCCACAAGCATTAATCCAAAGAAGAAAGCGCAATATTTAAGAACATCAGTACATAAAGTTCCAAGTTATGTAGTCATTTCATCACCAACAGAACTCTGCCTCGTTAAAGTTTTGGAAACATTATGATTGACTTAATTTCAACTTTTGATTGTTCTCGCCTGTTAATGTAATAGCATCAGTCGTGAATGGGGGAAAGTCTTGATTTTCCAAAACACACCTCAAAAGAAATTAAAAAAAATGCTTGATTTATTTAGTCATTCATCTTTGGCAAGCTTTTTTGGCCTTAATTAGATCGAGGCATCAGAATATGCGGACAGTAGAGTCAGAAAAGACGTGGTAAAGGGATGAGGTAGAGAGTCGAACAAGCGACCACTGATGACGACTATTGCCTTAAGCATGAGGATAAGCTAATCTTTTATTTACAAAGTTATTTTTTGGTCTTTTTATACCTTTATCTAGAGAGGACAGGACAGTGGATGAGGAAGGAAATAAGGTTTAAGTGGGAAAAGGTGCTGTAAGTTGGACCCAGGTATAAATATGGGATCATGAAACATGGGATTTGATATTGAACTGTCCGTTGTGCAAATAGGTGGTGAAGTTTCACGGTGAATTTGATGAAAGTTTCACCCACAGAAAACATCCCTGTTTTAATCTTTCTCTGAACTGAATTCTTTAAAGCTTTTTGAATCTGGCTGAGACTCGCTGAAAGTGATCCTGAGTCACTGACACTGTGTAAACATCACTAATCCAGTCAATTCAACAGCGACATTGTGTTCAATTCATTAAGCCTGACAGCCTCTGACCATCCACTCTCTCCTCCCGCGTGTGTGTGTGTGTGTGTGAGAGCATTCAGTGGCGGGTCCAGACAAACGGACTGTGACACTATCTCCCTGCCTCCATCTGCGAGGCGGCGAGGAGAGCGCTGCATTCCAACTGCTCCCTACGCAGACATTTCCTCAGATCAAAGGCAGCTTTCACCACTGCGTCTTAATCAGAGGGGAACGTTAGACCGAGCTCACCGCCGGCCAGCGCCAGACAAGGAACGCTGCGCCACTGAAACTTGAATGCCTGTGCTGAATTACACATGACGGGTTCAGTGTTGAACAAAATCCACCGGCGACTCACACAAGATGCACAATCTCCACACGCAGGCTTTTCTTTTTTTTTTTATCAAACTGAATTGTCTCTGCAGTTTGAGATGAGAAATAAAGTTGGGAACAATCTGGGAAACTTTTTATGAGCCGAGTTGGAGATGAACTAATTTGTCTCCCTTCTTATAATTGGCTAGGAGGGCTCGGAAACTTCATAATGATGGCCTTCGCCACAAAGGCCGTCCCCCGAGGATGAGGAGAAATCCACATATCAGCCAGACATTAACAGGCTCAGAGATTAGACTGAATTAGCCCCTCCACTTCTCTGAGGCTCCCCGGTGGACCGGTCTACTGTGACAAAAGACCCCGAGAGGCGGAGAGGACGAGTAAAAGAGAGAAGGAGGGAGGGGAGAGGAAAAGTGAGGGTTTGAGGAGCGAGAAAGGGTGGGAAAAGACGAGTGAGGGACCTGGCCCTGGAGTTTGTCTCGCAGTGACCTTGAGCAAGGCCAGGGGAGCGGAACAGCCCAATTACGACCTCCGCCCCTTCCCCTGATCCCCAACCGGCCTCTCTGTCCCTCCACTTCACGGCCCCCTAATGAAAAAGCTCAGGCCGGGGCAAATAATGAGCACTGAGGAGAGGAAACAACACACACATTAGGACGGACAGTAACACACAGACGTGTAAGTGTGTGTTTGTGTGTGTGTGTAGGAATTCACACATATAAACTTCTGCAGTCTCTCTGTAATGAGCCCAAAGGGGTTATGGGAAGATTTTAACAGCTTTTACAGCATTGAAGTATGTGACAACACGTCTTAGAGATGCTGAAGCAGGTGTAAGCGAAGCAGGAAGTCCTTAGAGGTTTCTCCGCCTTATTGTGAGAGTGTGTAAAGGTGACACACAACGGGATTATGGTCATGGGATTTGTTCCTCCTCCTCCTCGATTCAATTGGTGTGATTCTGCACGTCTTCACGTCCAAAGATCCACAAGAGATTGTTTTACTTCCTCCACGCCTTGCAAGCAGAGCTGAGGGCAAACGGTGGACTTCAAAACAGGTGTGTGAACGAGTGTATTCACGATAAGCAAAGTCACGCGCCCACACGCCACCATTACACGGCTCATTTAAAGCGATCACAACACAGCTGCAGATGTGACGCTCTGGCACTTTGATGTCACATGGGCTGACCTTGCAGCACACACACACACACACACAAATGCACGTACACAACTGTCTTTAAAGAGTGAATGCATCAAGTGCAGATAAAAAAAGCTTTGTCCTGAGTAACAAAAGTAACAATTGCTTTCAAAAGAATGATAATTCCAGTCTGAGATTCACATCTTTTGTACAAATCTGGCTTCATGAAATTAAAGGAACGAATCATCAATGATGCCGCAATGACTGTGTTTGAAGTTTCAGACATTTTTGATTTAGAAATAAGACCCCAGAAGGAAAAGGTAGAGTGACTTTTTCCCTCATCTGGCCCTCCTCGTGCTGGTTTGAGAAGAGCCAGACTCCCACTCTGGCTGCCGTGACACTGATTAACCCTGTCATGTGTTGGCTGCAGATCCTCACACTGACCCTGGCTGCATGCCTCCCCTCGCCTTTTTTTCCAATTAAATTACTGAATAAGAACACAGTCCTACTGAATGGTTTGGCACACCATAAAAAAAAAGCGTGGGTCAATAAAGAAAAGAGAGCAGACATGTTGAGTCTGTTAAAGAGTGATGAGGGACCAGACGAGACAGATGACACACTTTACCAAAGTACCTCAACCTGCAGTTCCCTAAATGGCCAGCGGGGGGCAACAACTCTGATTCCTTGAGGAGTCTTTTTGGAAGTCCAAGATTGGGAAAATTATCCTAAAATTATCGCAAACTCATTTAAAACTTCAAGACCTCTTCTCATAATCTTAAAAAATTCCTCTTACGCTTAGAGAGATGTTCGCTTTTGTACATTCTGTACCATTTAGATTGACCCTTTATTGGGCAAGGAACTATAAGTGGTTACTTCTGCCAACACTACAAAATAAAGTTTGGGAAAATGTCACAGAAGTTAAAAAAAATTATCTTGTTATGTCGTCCAAAAACACTCCCTGTTATGGGAGAATGCTTAACAGTGATGACTATATCTGCTTTATTGCTAATCCTGAAATGAATACAATTTGAACTAAATATCATAAATAAAGAGAAACATGAGCCTGTGTTTCCTGTTTGGAAAATATTGAAGTATTTGTATTTTGACATTTTTCAAATATTGTTCACAAAAAGCAATTATGTTGCGTTTCTGTGATGGAAGCTGAAATTCTTTTTTAAAACCAATGTTATACCAAACTGCTAGCATATAAAGGCAATTTCCCATATACGATAGCGACAAGCTAACACTATTTTTTATTAATATTTTGGGGATTTATAACATGTGAAATGTATTGAATATTAATTTTTGTGAGAGAGTAATGTGCATTTCTCTGTGTTTGGTTTACAGCTTCTTAAATAAAACTTCAAGTGGAAAATCCTGAATCACAGTTTTCTTGGGAAACTGATTCATTGTTCATTACCAAAAATGGCTAATGATGTCGATTGATTGGACCATTCCCTATCAATTCTTGACAGGAAATGCTTCTCGATACCCATCCCAAGTGTTGTAAATGATTAAACAGAAAGAGTTCGTCAAAGCTGGCAAAATTTTGGCAATCAAAACTTTTCACCGATGATTTTTTTAAATGTTTAAGTTGCTTCACATTCCCAAGGGACCTCACTATTGGCCTACACTAATGTCTTTGTAATAGAATCAGTACTAGCCAGGAAAAACAGCATGGGAACATCCCTTACTAGGTAGGAAATAAACAATCAAAGGGAATTATACTTCGTAACTTAGCTAGGAGAGAAAAGAGGGAAGGAATATGAGGAAGGGAAGAGGGGGCTTGAACAGTAGTCAGGAGTAAATAGGTGAAGATCTGAGCCAGAATTGGGAAGGTAAGAGAGGACACAAGACTTTGAAGCTCTAAGAGAAGAAGACCCAAAGGTTTCCGGGGGGAGCAGAGGCAGGTGTGAGGGGATTTGAGGAGGACAGCAGAAAGATGGATGGTTCAGAGGAGTGTGGTGTGGAGCAAAACAGTGTCCGTTTGCCGGCTGCTCTCTGCAGGGTCGTGATCGTCTTAGCATCTGCCAGAATGCATTAATCAACATGACGAAAGGAAGTAATCTGACAAAGTGCAGTGTGTGTGCAGGAATGTTCACCCGATGTGTGTATATGTGTGTGTGTGTGCGCTGATATGCAGGCAGGAGAGGTAGCGTCTTAGTTACACCTGATTTAAGATTTACATCAAAGCTGTACCGCAGGGTTGCATACAAAGAACTTTACCTTCTCTCCTCCATTTCCCTTCATAGGTTTATAATTCCTATTAACCCTCATCCCAGAAGAGGGCACAAAAAAAGCCTGAGCTCTTGACATATGGAAACCATTTCCTTTCACGTGGCCTCGCTTAAACCAGCCAGCTCCTCTTTAAGACATTGCATGTTTACACGGGGCGGTCTGTGGATTTTAAACTGTCGTCTTATTTCACCGGATGAATATACTCTTGCCAAGAGTAAATATGCCCCCTAACCATCCTGGGGTTTCATTTAAGGGTGTGTGTTCATGTACACCGGCCTTGAGTCTTTGTTTGGAACAAGGTTGTATCAACACTAATAATTTTCCCAAGTGAAAGCTGAAGTCGAAACACACAGCTGCGGTGGAGGTTGATGACTTAATGTACGACAGAAGGTATCATTGTGGTGCAGCCTGGGTAGATTTGCTGGTATTGACACAGCGGTCTGCTAAAACAGGAACTGTGCTTTGCAGAATAGTTCAGCTCAAGCATGAAACAGTCGCTCATGACATAAAATGAGCATTTCTTGATGTGTGCTTTACAGAAGGGTACAGGAAATCGCTCAGTCCAAATCCAATAATCTAGCAACTGTGAATACTCAAAGAGCATCATTTTTCCAGTCTTAGCTGCTGGAGAGGTCCAAAATGAACGATTTGGGAATGACTGAAATACAAAGAGTCACGATACCAATGAGGTCCAGCGAGATTACACTCAATCCTTGTTGAATCCAGTTTTTATTATGTTTTAATTAACTTATGCAAGAATAGCTGGAAACATTGTTGTGATCGGCGTCACTGCAGATTCACAGTGCAGTTTGTGCTCAGACACTAACCAGTTTTTCAGCCCTTGCTTGGTCATTCTTTCTTCTATTTTTAACATGTTTTTAAACTACACTCTTGAGTCTTTTTGTCTCTGCCATGACATCCAAACAGAGACCACCTAGTTAAGATTGTTCCCCAAAGAAGTACGCTTTCAAGGCTTTTTGCCCAATATGTTCCTTTTCTTTCAAAGTCAAAGCTCCCTTCAATATATCTAAATGTTCCAGCACAATACAGACTCTTCAGGAGTTGATTAAGACAATTTGGTCAAACAAACACCAATTGCAGAGATCACAATCCTTGTTCTCAGTCCCAACATAATTTGGTGCATGTCAACCTCTTCATATTGTCTCATCAAACAAAAGCAAAAGCCCTGACCTCACTTTTCTGAGTGCAAGTAAATCTTAAATCAGTTTCTGGGTTGATACAGGCATTTTTCAGGCAGTCTATTTGACAGTCACCAAGAACTATTAGAGGATCAATCAAATAGTCACAGCCCCTCCAGTGGTTTCCTTGAACTTTTTAGGTAGTTGTTGTCGACATGTTATGCTAGCTTGGCTTAACAAAGATTTCAGTCAAGTTCAGTTTTATTTGAAGTGACTGTTGGTCGTCACAGAACTTTATGATATCGACTATGTGGTTTTCTCTTGTTCTGATTCTCATAGAACCATAACAGCTCTACAGCATAATGCTGTCTGTCTCCTTTGTTTCAAATTGGTAGTTAGAAAACAGCCCTAAGTTAGGCTCGAGTCTCATTTATACAGACAGGCACCAATAGAAATTATGAAGTTCAAAGCACTGACGTAATCTAGAGTCAAGCCTCTGTGTAATTTACTGTTTACTGTTAAAGTGAGACTTTCCAGAAATAGAGAAGAAGTTGCTTTTCTGATCTGATCTTTCATTCTCAGACACAGATTTCTTGCCATGCTTTATTCAAATGTACAGTCTCTTCTCAGGTTTCTAACAACAATACAACCAATAGAAAAGGATGTTTCGGTCGAACATCTGGAAACACCGTAAATACTGAGAAGTTGGCCATCTTCCAAGAAGTATGTCTTGTCATTGGACAATAGCCAATGATAGGTTCGGAAACTGATGAACTTTGTAACTGGCACTTGGGGCATCATCAAAAAAAGCATTTCCACACAAGGATGTTTGAATGTAAGTAAAAAGGGACTGCGTTGACAAGGCACTCATTTAAGAAAGCCCCTCAAAGATAAGACTAGCCATGAACGAGGAGAGACCCATAAAACAGAGTCTCCAGTGCCTGGATTTCTGCTTTACCCCTGCTTTTGCAAATCATACTGGCAAAGGTCATGGAAATGGGTCCATTAGCCCGTCTTCTTGATACAGCGTCTTTCTGCGTAAGGATGCTGGAGAAACAGGACATTGGACCCTCTTGGAAATATTACAAATATTTCAAGACTGTAGATAACTTTGAAAACTGCATCCTCATATCTGTGTGAGAGAAACAGGAAGGGAAAGCAGTACAAAAATACCAAAGCAGAGGTTACACCATCATAGACTCTTCTTTCTTGACACAGTACACCTCAGACCACATGGGGCTGAGTGAGTGAGGTGGGAACTCGGGTTTTAGAGAGAACCGGGATCAGTCAGGTCCTCTCCTGACCGAGGCTTGACAGCATCACACATCCCCTCCAACTTTACCTCATCTCAGCACCTCACAGAAACCTGCGCCCCCCACTTCTATCCCCCTTCCTCCCCCTGACCCACCCAGCTACAGTACAAGGCTGCCACCGCTCTGAAAGCCTAAACCAGAGAGGAAGAAGAGAGGGGCTCCTGACAGCGGAAACAGAAGCACTTTAAAGCTCCAAACCCTTTCACTGAGATCAAAGGGCCACAGGAACAGAGCCAGCTGAGACCCAAGGAGAGAGGAGAGGGAGCTGAGACAAGGGGAGAGAAGACAGACAGTAAGACAGGCACACATAACAGAGCAGGGGAGATTCACTCTGGATTCCTAATCCATCAGCGGAAAAGTCTTTAATAAGTTCTGTCACCACAGTACATTTCGGTGATTTCATTTTCCGACGATTACAGCAGCAGTTAAAACTTAACAGAGGCACCTTGGTTTCTGTGAAACCACTGTCCTAGTTAAGTTAAGATCTTAGACTGTAAAAAAGACATGGGTTGTATAACATCAGCTGGTTTGCGTATATTTGCTTTATAGCCTTGTGATCCCCATCAACTCAGATCTTTGGATCAAGAACCAACGATTTAGGCAGTGCCTCCAGACTTATTGGCGACTGGTTGCCATGTCCATATACACGCAAGCCTTATTTCTGATACAAGGGACTATTCGCGACAAAATTAGCATCACACATAGTGCAAATCGGAACTTGTTGTCAGCAGCTTTGTCTTCAATCCTATTTTTTTCTCCTGTTTTTCTTTTCTTTTTAGTTCTCTTTGTATTTAGAGCCTGTTGCTACTTGTCAAAGATCATTTGTTGGTCATAGACACCAAAAGAGTTCTGTTTGCAGTCATGTTTGAGTGGAGATACTACTTGTGACCATATCTGCATTGTTTTCACACAAGATATTAGCTGTTAGCAGCCTGTAGCATGTTGATGCTAACCGCTGCTAGACCCGATGTCCCCTGTGAGGTAAGGAAAAGGAGACAAGGATGGAGTGCTGGTACTGCAGTGTCTAATTAAAAGATTTGACATCAAGCCAACTGAAACATTCTTCTGCTTTTTGATATTTTCTCATGGATATTGATATAAACAGCTCAAAACAATGCAAGCTAGCTCCTTTTCTATATTGCTTTAAAGTTCATCACCTGGCCTCCAGTTGGATGTATAATCAATGCTAACTAGCTAACTCAATGTTATATGTGTTATATGGGAAAGAGTTTGTATTCTATCAAATTCCACAGAAAACTATCGCAGGTCAAAAAGTCTCTTGTGGGGCACTGTTACACCTTATTTCAACCATGAATCCAACTTTTAAGCGAGTTAGCATTTAGTAAGCTAGTTGGCATTGATAATATTACACTCAAGACTGTTATGCTTTCCACACTAATGTGAAAGCATTAATAAGACGCCAGAAGACCGCCTCTCAGTGTCCTTTGACTCCCAAACTGCAGGTGGCGATGTATTACAAATACACATCAACCAGAGAAGAAGTCTGCCTTTGGAAAGAGGTGGAACAGCAACCCCAGAAAAGTTTTATCAAGTTATTGTAGTTTTCGTGTGTGATTAACAGAACTACAAACTCATTACAGTGTTTTCTATATTCTCAGTTACTGTTTTTGTTTCTTCCTGAATCAATCACTGGAGTCTCTGCCTGAACTTACACGATGTTTGGAAACTCAAACCGTTCATACCAGAAAACTGGTTTGGCTTGTTTTAAAAGCAAAGCAAAACAAAGTAAACATAAACGAAGATGTCAGGTGATATTGAGAAGACTCGGCTGATAAGTTTCTGTGATAAACGAGGTCAGGGAGTTGTCTGTTAAGCTTTTTTGTTAGCATTAGAACACGGGAGCTAAAGTTCCCAATAGTTTCCCAGAGTTCCCTCTTTCCTCTCTTCTGGATCACAAGTCCAGCATGGCACTGTAGCGTTGCCAGGCATTCTGGGCAGCTATGTCCCCCCGTAGCTCTGAGGTCTCTGCGTGACCCCCTCTGACATCAAAGGGTCCGGGGCGGGTTCAGGAGGGCGGGGACGGCTTTCTATTCATGGTCACATCAAGCAGGATTCCCTCTCTACGGGATACTTCTGGAGGCGTGCCAGACATTCCCAGAGACTGCAGAGTCACTTCACACAAACACACACACACACTGTCCAGTTGACAGCACAGCAGCACTGTCTACATGTAAGCAACAGGAGAAGAAGAAGAAGCATGCGTACACACTCGTTCCTTTGGGCACGTATCATTTCCACGCCACTGGAGTGATAACACGTGTTTATCAACAGGAGGCAGTGAGTGTGACGGGCTCAAGTCAAAACAAACGGGTACAGGTGTCAGAAGACCTGGACGGGTCACGACCTGCCAACGACGTGCCACATGAGAAAAACGCCTCTTCAACATCTAGCTCCTCAGCACTTCCAATCTTTCATCTGTAAATAACAAAAGGTTTCCACATTCTGTTTCATGTCTAAAGTGGCAGTACTGTAAAGTTTACACTTGCTGCACAGCAGGGTTTTTTTTGCTTTCACAGGCTGTCTCGCTATTTTTCCACCGTGCAATTAAATGCAATTTCAGCTATTGAGATAAGAATGTCTACCAAAACAAATCAGCAGAGTTTGAAGCCCTGAAATGAAAACATGAAAGTGAAATTACACAAAATGAGCTCTGGCTTTTTTCCTGTAATTTCAAGGAGGAGGACCAATCACAAGGCCAGAAAAAACACAAAGATTTTCTCGTTCCTTTGCTTGATTTTGACCCACACTTTTTTTTTCCTATTCTTGATTTTCTTGCTCTTTTTCCTCTCTGAAAGGGAGCACAGGTGGAATTAACGCCGCTCTCAGTGAGTGTTTTGACTTCCTGTAGCACGCCGCGGGCTACAGAGGAGACAAGAAGGGACTCCTGGGTGTTGAAGAGTTAAACTTGTGAAAACAAGGAGGAAGCACATGTATCTCTCCTTTTCCTCTCAAGTAATGTCTCGATGGTCTTGATGCCCGGCGCCTGCAGCCAAACAGGGGTTCAGGTTCCACCAACAAGTCAAGGTAATGAGTGTGTGTGCGTCTCAGGTGAGGAGGAAGCGAGTGTGGCCCAGGGCTGCCAGGAATCGGCGTGGATCCCCCTCAATTCGGCGCGTCACGCTGGGCTGCTGAAATGAGCAGCCGCACGGATGGGCCTGAGCGAATCACAAACAATACACGGCGCTACAAGACAGCAGAGACACACTGCTGGAGATGGTTAATCCTTCAGACGGAGATCTGAGGTGGAACAACAGAAAAAAAAAAGAGCGAGAGAGAATGGAGAAAAAGGAGGAGAGGGAGGGCTGAGACACAGAGCATCAGGTACAATACACAAAAATATATGTTTCCTCCTCTGTGCTGGAAATCTCCTTCTCAGAGTGAAATCCATCACGCGCCTTAATACATACTTCTTTTAGAGGAAGGAGAGAAACAGAAGAAAGGCAAGTGCTGGTGGGAAAGTGAACAGACACAGCCTACTTTATTCTCAGCATTTCATCCATCTTGCTGGACTAATAAAACGTCAAGCGGAGTTCCTTGATATTTAATCATGAAGGCGGCAGAGTGCGCGGTGGTGCTGAGCTCAGAAAACTAAACACAGACTTGAGTTAAAAAAAAAATTGATTTAAGCAAAGGAGGATGTGGCAACAAGGTGGAAATGGAGCGAAGGTGCGTAGATTAGGGCGGGTTTCCAGTTTTACGTAATCACTTTGAAGCGAGGTTTTCTCACTCAGAGGTGAGTGTGGAGTCTTCTCGCATGTGCAGTCACCTTGCAGCTGCATGAATGACTGCGCATTTATGCATGCGAGTCCCTCTGGACGCTTGTCAGGGGAAGAGGATGATTAAAAAAAACACAGGGTGGCTCCTCTTATAGAAGAAGTGAAGAACTGTGGGGCAGAAAGGAAGCAAATGTTGATTTTCAGAAACAATAATCTATTTTTATGGACTTCACTTTTATTTAGGGAATGTAAGAAATAGCTGAGAGGGTCCGATAGAGGGAGGAGAAAGGGTTAAACTCCCATGATTTATGAGGCAAACAAAGCTAAAAAGTGAAAATACTTAATTTTGTGCGTTAAGGTTTTGTAAATCAGACATAAAAATTCACACGTGAAAGTTAAAAAGAAAGAAGGAGGAAAGAGAGCAAGAGGGAGGCAGGGAGGATGGAAAATGAGGAGAGACTTGGAGAGGATTTATGAGCCTGTTCCCTTGCTCTCGTTACTTGCTGTAACTGGCCCCCAGAGTGGGATCGCAGGGTCCGGAGCCCACAGCTCGGTGATCAGAGTAATGGAAAATCCACATTTCTACACCGTCTGTAGTATGACGTCTGCAGGGCACGGGGCTGAGGTGGAAAAAAAGAAAAACACTCAACCCTGACTCCAGTCTGGAGCCAAAAAATAATCGCTATGCGTTAAATATATCTGATATTTTCTTTAGTGATATCTTAAAGTGTATTTGTGCAGCAGTGAATCAGGTTGTGGATGTGATGCCTGTGTCGAAATATCTTGACACTCGCTGCTGTTATCGAGCCGAGCTGCACCAATGAGAGGAGGGTCTCTTACAAAGTCAATTAAGAAGCAGCACAGCTCGTAAAAATGACAGTCAGCCACACCCATCAGTTAAGTTACCGCCAAAACCACGAAATACCATGAGCTGCTTTTCTTATGTGTTACATAAACAGACAGTCAACTAAATAAAAAAAAACAACCAGTAAAATCTTAACTAGTGAATTTACACTAAATCAATCAGAATTATCCTTTTTTACTTTGTTTTTTAAATTGTGCTCCCTCTGTACAAACACAACATACATAAGCAATACTAAAAAACATAATTTAAATATGTTTAAAAAATTTTCTGTACAAAAAATGTATGTTTAAAAATTGAATTCCATATTTTGCACATATTTTACACATGTTGCTCTACTTCGGGTAAAGTCTCCTACAATTATCAGACACTTTAAATCTTTACACATCCCACAATGCACCACTGTCAATGTAAGATTATCAGAGAAGATTATCTCTCAGCATTAGTTACCTGTGAAATTGTTGTAAAATCCTGGTAACGATTTATAAAAGCAATGTTGAAAAATGCTGAATAAAAAGTTCACAGTGATAAAATGTGCTTATTCTGATTTCATAGTAAATTACAGTACTAAATTGTGAAAATTTAAGTTATGTTGATAGTTATTTTTTTGTGACAGTCCTTAAGAAGCTGGTTATAATAAATCAATTCATATCAATTAATCACCAACTGTTACTTTAAATATTTCAGACAATTTTACCAACATAATAATCTATGTTGGACTATTTTAGCGTGGACAAATCGCATAAGAATTCGACCATGTGCTTTGGAAAGTTGTGAAATTTAAATTTTTTTCACATTTTTAAAAAGTTAAATTCAATCAGCAGTCCATTGAGTACAAATAAAGAGCAAATATACGACACATCCCACTGTAAAAGCTCATTACGATTGTTTACATTTCTAATACAGCTTTGTTCTGTGCTCTATAAAAGGTTCATTGTTATAGTTAATTAAGATAAGAGACATAATGTGAACTGTTAGAGGGTATTTTGTGGATTTGTTTGTAGATTTGATTTCAGAAACAGAAAAAAATGTGTAAATGAAAGTTATTTATTCTAAAAATTAAAGTATTTCAAATATAAGTTGAACAAATTTAAGAAAAAAGCATCAAAAACAAAAAGGCGTAGCTCAAACGCTACAATACTGGAAATGTGTGTATGTGTGTTTAAGCATGGATACACACATATGCACTGGCAGCTCACACACACACACACACACACACACACGCAGCCTCATATTAGCGCGGAGCTGTTGGCACCTGCCTGTTATCTCTCCCCCTCAGACCTGCTCCTCCATTGTGCTCCATGGGAGAGCTACAAATTGAGATCTCAAACATGAAGAGGGGGGCAAAAGACTGAGTGTAGAGGAAATCAAATCCACTAATGTGTTACGTGTGCAAATTCACAGGCCTCCTATTAGAGATTAATGTATTCCCCTTTTTATCCCAATGTACCTTTTAGAGGAGGTGTTTATAATCGAGGCTGTAAGGAGGGCTAAACCTGTATAAGTGACAATGAGGGGGAAGAAGATTTGATTTCCATGCATAGAGGGATCATTAATGGATTAGAAATGGCTGAATTCTGTGGATAATTTCAAATCAGTCAAAACACTTTGAGTATCGTGAATTTGAGGGAGGAATCGCAGCAGCAGGAGCAGCCTCAGCGCAGGTAATCGTATCCCGGTGAGCAGAGTTTTGGAACATGTCTTAACACATCTCCACGGGTAATGACTCAACCCTAAAACCTTTACAGGCCTTGTCAAATATCTGCTGTGCCAACTCTTTTTTTTCCTCCCTCTCTCTTCCTAAAACCTGCTGGATCCATCATTCTCAAAACACACAGGTGCCTTCACATGACAAAAAAAAAAAAAAAAAAAGACTACACTGCCCATTTAGGCTTCTGAAACGGGAGTGTTACAAAAAAATAGATATACTGCAACTTCAATCTGCCCACATTTCTGCTTAGGCATTTATCTCCTTTCTCTCTAAATCCTGAAATTGCTTCAGAAAAAAAAAGAAAGGGTGAAGTAAGGAGGGAGGGAGGGAGGGAGGGATACTTTCCCTTCTTCGCACATTTTCACAGAGTGGTGCACAACTTTCTTTCTTCCCCCTTTTTTTTTCTTCCTCCAGTGAAAATTGAAGAGGCTTTATGTCAAATGCGGCTAAAGCCAGCCTCTCCATATCAAACAACGCGGCGCGAAAATTACTGTGGCGATGATAAGGCTGCCAGATAGAGCGAGAGAGAGGAGAGCGCGCGGGGGGAGAGAGGGGGGAAAAAAACTGAAAGGAAGTGACTCTACTCAATTATACTGCAAAATTGGTATGACTGAATATTTTTCATTCAGGTGACTGATAGTATCAGTGAAACTGCAATGCAGATAAATAAAGGAGCCTTCTGTCAAGAATAAACACCATTAATCATGAAGCCAGCGACTGCGTGACCGCCTGTCCCCCCGACTTACTCCATAGAGAAAGTATTAAAGACGGGGGGAGTGGGGGAGAGATACGGGGGGTGGGGGGAGCAGTGACTGCAGCAGAGAGAGAGAGAGAGAGGTGACCTATGAAGTCACACAGACTGCGTTTTGGACAGTTGGCGAGGAGGATGAAAAAGTGGCCCTCGTCTCTCTCGCCGGCTTCTCAGTGACAGCGGCCGTATCTGGACAGGAACGATCAGATTAGATTGTGAAATAATCTTTAATTTTTCAGGTTATTTATGGCTCCACTTCACAGTCTGTTCTGGTCCAGACGATATTCATATGTGAATATTTATAAAGAAGGTAGATTTTCCCTCATTGGTGCTAAAAAGAGCCTTAGAGAGGAAACATAAATCATGATACTGTCACAAAATCAGACAAGGAACTGGGCAAAATAAGTACAAAATATGATGGAGTTTAGTTTAAGTTAAAAATATTTTTTTCTTTAATGAGGCCTTGATTTATATTACATTAAAAGAGTGTATAAATGATGCTAAAAACACTTTCCCCTCAAAATTGTGAAGCTATATTTTATCTACAGGCTGGCAAAAATTAGTCATGCAGCAGACAAAGCAATAAAATAAGACTAAAAGATTAAGAAATCTATAAAAATTATCAAAGTTTTCCCCTAATAGTATAATTCACAAACCTCGAGCTCCAACATTTATCAAGAAATTACCTCAGAATCAGTTTGAATTCAGTCAAAATTTGCACAAAATTCCCCAAAAGTTTGGGCTGACACTGATTTATCAACTGGTATTTGAAACCTTGATAGAGGAGCCACAAACCTGACAACAAATAAAAAGAAAGTTTCTAAAATAGATGGAGTTTGGTTTAAAAATAAAATATCAGCTCTTAGCACAAAGCGTTGATTTACACAAAAAGGGGTTTTTTGAACTGTAAGTGAAAAAATGATGCTGGAAATGGTTTTCTTTTCCTTCAAGGCTGTATTTTATTTTTCTATAAAAGTATTTAAGTGACAGATAAAGCAATAAATTGAAAAATTGAAGACCCTTTTTCAGAACGATCAAAGTTTTTGTCCTGAAAGTACAATAAAAGTTATCTAACAAACTTTGAGAGAGAGCCACAAAACGGACCGAAATTAAGTCAAAATTTGCAAAAATTCTGGGATAGCTTGGCCTGTAACTGATGAATCAAGTAATATTTGAAACTTTGACAACCTTAACCAAAATCCTGATCAATATTAAGTTTTCATGAAGTTTGGTTTTACATAAAAGCATCAAGTGCTAACTGAGCTTTGACACTTTTAAAATTAAATCACATGAAAAATAGGACTAGAAAAGATTAAAACTGTAAAAAATGTAATGAAATTCTGAGTAAAAATGACATGAAGAACATTCAAGCTCAAATTAACATAGACTTAAAGAATAATCAAAATATTTAAAGATCGTTGTGATGTTTGGTGTCACACAAATCTGCAAGTGCTAATGAGGACACAAACTCAAGTCATACAAGAAAAAGCCACAACAAAAATCTGTAAAGTATAACAAACTGCTTAAAATAAAACACTTTGAACTAAAAAAAACATCAGAAAGTCACAAAATCACACTAGAAATCACAGAAATTGCTAAAAAATGTCACTTAGTTTGGTCAGACACAAATATTTTTGATTCTAAATGTAACCACGACACGTTCAGATTCAAATTACACCACAAAAAAGCCACATAACAAGATGAAAACATCATCAAAACTGCCAGAAATTTTCATGAAGTTTGGTCTGAGGCTGATGTTTAGACTGAAAAAAGAAGCCTTGACACATTAACTCAAGTTTCACCCTGAACAGGTAGTGATGAAGCTGCACAAAACATTTTTCTTTCAGCTCCTCTGAAAGCTTCCAGACCCTTTTGTCTTTCTATTGTTTTGCATTTTGTGTGTGTGTGTGTGTGTGTGTGTGTGTGTGTGTTTTGCAATGCTCGGCCTCGTCCCATCTGGAAGGAGGTGTTGAGATAAGACCCTGGTCTTTATGCTAAGCAACACGCCGCTTTCTCTATGCCCAGATTGGGCGCTCTGACAACAGTTTATGTAAATAACAAAACAACGCAGCGCACATCTTAAAAAAGAAAAAAAAAAGCTGTGTGTGCCAAAGGCAGAGGACAGCGATGGGGGAAGTAAGTCTGCTGAGTTGGTGTATGAGAATCCAGAGTGTCTACAGAAATAAAAACAAGGTGATTCACTTGTTTTTCTAACTGGTCTCATGAAGCAGCAGCGTTAAGTCAATTAACTCCTTCCTGCTTCGTCGTTTCAAACCAAGGCTGTGCTGCGATGACAGAGACGTGCTGCAGCTCTCCCCTGGTACCTCCAGAAAACCTTCCAGTCAGGGCTGAACACGCAGCTGAACAAACACACTCCTGAATGAAATAACCACACAGGCCGGGAAGACGGAAACACACGCTCACATCCCCCACCTGCACGCTGAAAACAGTCTGTGGCTTCATTCAGGAGTCACACCAAGAAGGGTTTCCTTCAAATCAAACTCTTTCTGCTCAAGGTTGTTGCATTTTTCTGAATCTATGAAATCAGTCGTTGATTGTGAGTGAAACAAGTTTGACGAACAGACTTTCTGCTGAAACTGCAAGTCAGAAAAGTCAACAGAGGAGACAGATTTAAGTTTACATTAGTTAAAGTGGGTTGGCTTTAAAGTGTGTGTTTTTGAGAATTGCAAACAAACCCTTAAAGTCAAACTTGGTGTTTTTCTAACTCTACATTTCACTGGTTCTAAAAATGTCTCTAAAACAAGGAAATATTTCTTTAAATTGCCACAAATAGAAAAACAGACAACCTTAAAGTCCATAATCAGGGCAAAGTCATAACTTATGGATGAACAAAAAGCAAAACCTGCCTTTAAGTCATCACTCAGGGAATACTCTGTCACTAATCCTCATGACAAATTGTAAACAAACCCTTAGTCATGCTTGGTGTTTTTCTAACTCTACATCTTACTGGTTTCCTCAAATTTTTCAAAAAGAACTAAAACTTCATTCCATATCCACAAAAAAAGTAAAGACACTCCCTCAAAGTCAATAATCAGGGCAAAAGAGTATTATGTTTCAAAAAACTATGGCATGCTGCCTCCAAGTCAAGACTCAGGGAGAAAAAGTCACAAATTTGCACAAAACGGTGGAAACAAAGCCTGCAATTCAAGACTCTCTTTGTTTTCTCACTTTATATTTAACTTTTCATAAAATTATTACAACATAAAAGGAAAAATCCCATCTTTCAGATTATTATCAGAGAAAGAATGCTACCTTCAATTCAACACTTCGGGAGTGCTCCATCACTAGTCCTCAAAACAAATTGTAAACAAACTCTTAAAGTCAAACTTTGTTTTTCTAACTCTACGTTTGACTGTTTTCTTGAGAACAAACAAATACTCAAAGAAACACAAAGAGAAAGACATAATTAAAGTCAATGACCAGGGCAAAACTTTTCACATATAATGAAGAAATACAGAATTTTGGCTTCAATCAGCACTCAGGGATTTTTTTTCACTACTCCATGTATGAAACTTTAAAAAATAACCCTAGAGTCAGTTTTCAGGTCATCCTTTTAGTGTAATTATTCATAAACTCCTTCATAGACTTCTGTCATTCTCTCTAAAGCTTCCCTAAATCCACATACGGTAACATCCCAAAAGGTTGTGAGTCAATTGCTTCCCCCGTAAGACTGTTTTGTTGTTTTAGTGGCTCCATTCAAAGCACGAGAACCCGGGGACTCCAGAGCAAACTGCGATGCTGATAATTGACTTGTGACGAATACCTCTGTTTGTTCTGAGCCGTCTCCGGGTGACCAAGAACCGGCGCTGAGCCGCATGAGAGGCCTGTTTTGTTTTGCTGTGTACCGTGGTCAGGCAATAAAGCTGGACTGAAAGAAGTGGTCTCTTCTCTTGGGTCCCAGACCCCCCCCCCTAAACTCCCATTAAGCCAGTCTCGCACAATGGTGGTGGTAGAGGGGACCAGAGCCCCCGTGGAGAGGCGGCTCTTCATGGATCTATGTGTTTATTTAGGCAGGAAGCATCTTCTCTGGAGGGGTCGCTCACGTTTGCATGAGTTCACTGTTTTAAAACTAGAGAAAAAGAAGCTTATCTAAGGTCAGGTGGGGCAGACCTGGGGCTAAAATTGGGGGTCATCGGGGCTCTAAAGAAGTTTCATCCAAACTTGTTATTCTTAAATTTTCACACTCTTCTATATGAGATTCTAAGTAGAGAAACAACCCACAAGAAGGGCCCCTCCCCCTCCCCCCTGACCCTGAGGCTGTAATATTGAATGCCACATTGGTACCTTCCCCACCAGAATTCATAAACTAAACGATTAGCCTCTGTCTGTAATTGCGTGCTCCTTTGCCTAATAGAGGAGGTGAGGTTAGGAAAGAAAAAAAACAAAGGACAGTTAATTTGTGATTTCCTCTGCTCATTTGAAGGCAAATTAAGTGTCAAACAGCTAATACAGAGCATATTTCATTTTATGAGCTTTTAATTTAATTCTACCGCCTCATACCGCTGGAGCCCGTTAGCTGCGCCGCTAACGCCCGCTCCTCGACGGAAAACTGGGGCCATAAATAAACATGTTTCAATTAAGTCCTTCACTGTAATAGGATATGATTCTGCTCATTTGCCACGTATGGATGGTAGATGTGTCATTGCAGCGGAGAGGAAACAAGCTGCCGGGTGTTTGCCGTGTTTTTTCTCCGGCCACGGATGCCCAGTGGTGACTGGGTTGTGCGCACGGCGGGGGGAAGCCGGCTGGATTGATGGAACCGCCGCAGGGGCAACCCAACTGTAATTACAGGCCGTAATGAGAGGCTGCATGGGGAAGTACTGCAATAATAGTCCCTGTGTACTTAGGCATATCTTCGAGAGGGCTAATAACGATTAATTCTGCTCACCGAGGAGAACTTGTCTTAAAACAATTCAATATTTCTCCATAAGCCGCCTCTTTTCCATTTCCCTGAAGCGACAGCCACGCGTTGACTGCCTCTATTTGCTCTGGCTCGCTACAAGCAACATTACAGAGCTGAATGCATCACTTTAAGTCCTCAGCAAGGTTTACGGTTCAGCTGCTGTTGTTGTAAACTTACATAAAGTTGCACCAGGAACTCGTTAGCTTCACTTTGTCAGCAGGTAGTTAACACAAAAAAAGATGATAGTTTTTCTGTCGGAAATATGGTGTTGTTGTCAAGAAGGCGATGATGTCTCACACTTCGTATCACTTTCTTGAGCCTTATTGGTTGAAGCTGATGGGTTTCTACCATAGCTGTCCCAATTCCCAGTTCGGTCTCTCTCGGTATGGAACACATTTTGTGGTATTTCCTTTACTAAAACTGGGTCAGGCCCCCAAATTACTGACCCTTACCGTCCCACTTTCTGATACCCTTCTGTTAAGATGCCAGATATAATGATCCGTCCCCAAAAGACGGCTTTGTGTACTTTGTAACAAAGAGCCACATGCCAATCACAAGGAAGATGAATTTCTGCATGTCTTTATTCATTGCTGTTTGTTTGCTGTTTTTTATTTTCTTCTTCCTTGGATTTATTAGTGGGATACACTGTTTCTTGCTGCTATGTTGACACGCTACGGTGTACCTGATGCAGCTATCGGCATCCAGTTAACATGCAGCCTACCAAGGGAACAGTTGGCTGTGGAAATGCAAACAGGATCAGGCTTTATCAATCCATCTGTACCAAACTGTGCTAATCCATATAGAGACACTGGTGGAAATGGGGCTATAGTCCTCTGAGGGGTTTGAGTTGTTCTTCCCACTGGTGACCACTCTTTATAACATAGAGGGAAGATAAAGCAACTACAGAGGACTCAATAACCAACTAGTAAGTTAACCTTTATTACTAATTGTGGCTTTACCAGCATCAGGAAAATGGTTCCTCACAGGTTTAAGAATTTCTTGGATAATGTGGAAAAAAATGGGGGCGCCAACTCCAACTGTGAGAAATCAGGTCATGGTAAGTCCTAAAATTTGCAGTACCTTGAGTGTCCACTTGAGGCTGACTTTAGAAGTATTGAAAATCATGTACACATCTAGCCAAAAAAGGTGATTTTTAGAGCAAAAATAAACATGTTTTTGTAGCTTGGTACAAAGAAAAAGGCTCTGGTCTGAATTGTTAATTTGTCTAACTGCATGCACTGTACAAGGGGGCAGATTTTTTCATTTCTCAGTAGTTTAAAAGGAACTACGAATATGAATATGCCCAATCAAAGGCACAGCTCACCTGGCTGACAGGTAAACACCTTATAGCTGTTGCTGATGAGCGTGAATATGGTCCCTGCAGACAACTTGCTTTCAAAAGGTTCATCATACAAACATACACTGTACCATCAATGGTGTAGAGGCTATAGTTTTCGTTACTGTGGTTACTGGTTTGACTCCCAGTCTCAACCATTTACCGAGTGTCTCCCTCTTTCATTCCTCTCCCTAACTTTATAAAACTGGTTCCCTTTGATTTTTCTGGCTGTACAGAGCTCGTTCTCTCTCGCCACTCCATCTATTGCTCACACATGCAGTGATTTATACTGGGTCTCTTTGAATTATTTTACAATCTGGACCTGCTCTTCATGCAAATTGTTACAAGCTGACCGTTGTCGTGATTTGGTGCGATAAAACCTAAATTTGATTGATTGTTGCTTCCTGGTAGAGAGAATTTCTTTTGCATAAACTTCACAGATAGGTGAGCGACTGTGAGTTCACACACGCTTGATTTAAATAACGCTGGCCTCTAAACAGCTGTCTTGTAATAATGACGAATAGTTTCCCTCAGCCTAGCGTGTCATATTAAACAGCTCTATGTTTAATGGTTTGGATAAATAGGCCATAAGTAGGAAAGCAGAGCGTGGCAGTGTCTGAGCTGACAGCAAACCAAGCGCAGAGATAACTCCTGTCCGGACAGAGTGACTGAAGACACCAGTGCCGCGAAACTTCTCCCACCCTTAATTCAATTCCCTGGCTGTGTGTCGTCCCTCCTCCCCCTTCCTCATTTCCTTCCTCCCCCTCCCTAACCTGTGCTCCACATCGTACTAAAGCACCCCTGACGGATAACAAGCCAGGCTGTTTGTTCGCGCCTGTGTTGCCGGCGCGTGTTCGCCCCATTATCTCCGCATAAGCTAAATGCTAAATTATATTTGCCATTTTGTTTGCAGTGACACAGGGCATCAATCACCTCCCTTTTTTATTTCCTCGCCTCTCTACCCCCTGTTTTTTTTCCCTCTTCTGCAGGAGATGAGGGGTTGAGAGGTAGGGTGGGCCGGAGGTGGGGAGGCGGTGAGAGAAGGGGACATAAAAAATTCATTACGCTTAGTGGCACATCAGCAAGGGAGAGATATGACTCCTGAGGAGGAGAAGAGGGGGAGTTGATAATGATGAAGAATATCAAACATAATGCGGCCCAAGTAGCTGCCCCATCCAATTTGTCCTCGTCGCACCGTGATCGCTTCCTCCGTGTCTGAGGTAAAGAAACAAGCTCTACAAGGTCGATGGAGTGTCTCCTTGTAGTTTTTGTATTTTGGGCACAACGAATATAAATGATGAGGGGAGTAAAATGGTGTGAAACAAAGTGCAGAAAAGGTGGCTGAGAGGGACAAGATTAGTTCTGAAAGTGGTCTGAAGGACTTTCTCTAACCATGACTTCCATATTCACCATATTCACGCTGGCTATTCTCCTTCAAAATCACGCAAAAGGTGGGAACTAATACGCTAAGTTGTAAGCCATGGAAAACATTTAGTTTCTGAAATCTTCATAATTCCATGAATTTCCAAGTTATTACACAAATTTGACTCTGAAAACTAGGAGACACTTAAGGCCACATTACATGGAAACTACATATTTGACCACCTGTTAGCTTCTGTTCATTTTTGTGTTCGACTAAAGTATTTCTTAAGTATTAGCTAGGAGGCTGGCTAATAACATGTAAGCTTAGGAGTGAGCTAACATTGTTTATGCAGGATTTCGTACCATTCCTATTCATTTTCTAACACATACAACAGAAACAAAAGTTGGTATGTGGTTAGATGCCAATAATGTGGGCTTTCTGAGAACTGTTAAAAAAAAAAAAATGCTTAGTTTTGAATGAAAATTTGCAAATTTCTTCTTTTATTTTGCCTGTGTAGCATGAGCTTTGTAGCTAAAACAAAGCTAGCTTGGAAAAAAAACTAAGCTAACATTAATAACATATGAATTCACACTGCTCCAGGATAATCTTGTAACACTGGCCTAAAAAATATCAGCTTTTGGCTATGCTAACAGTAACACAAGCTGGCAGGTGACCTGATGCTAATGTTAGCCATTTTATGACAGGCTAAGAGGATATCAGGTGTTTTTTTATTTAAAATGTGCTAAAAATTTACCCAGTTTTGCTAATGTAGCATTAACTTGTGAACTGGTATAACATTAGCTTTGAAGTAACCAACCGCTAACAACATTTACATAAGAATTCACGCTGTTTGGTTTTATCTTTTAGTAGCATAAGTCCAGATTCTAATATCAGCTGTTTTATCACAGCAGCTAAATGGTTGCTCAATATTTTGCCATTTCTGATTGTTTAAGAAGTTGATAAATGAAATAAATTCACCAGAAACACAAGATTTTTGTTTACGCAGTACTGTGGTGTTGTTATTTAGCTTGTCAACTCGTAAATGACACCAGAGGAAAAAGGCTGCCGTGCAAACACGGTCAGTAAGAGTTTCTCTGCTTTCTATCTTTACTTAGAAGGCATGACACATGTTTTCACCTCCCGTCCTATCCCATGATGAGTAAATGTACGTGATTGGCTGAGGCAGGCTGGTAACCTGTATACAGTCCATGTGTCAGGAGCCCATCTGTGTCTGTCAGAGACGGGTAGATGTCAGCAGAGGAATCGCTTCCGCCTCCTGACAAGGCTTGATCACTGCTCTTATGAGAATCGCATGCTCCCAGGCTCCCCCCCCTCGCCCCGCTCTCATTTCCACGTCTCTGACACATGTTCATTTGCGTGTCTCTGACATGCGTATCATGTTGCGCGCGTACAGGGGCCGTGGCCTTTGATCCTGGAAGGCAGAGAGAGGCACCCAGCACCCATGAGGAGAATACCCCACGCCCACAGGCGGAAGGAAGTTTAAGAGCTTGATTTGTATCGTGGTGAGGAGCCGGGAGCTTGTAGATGATTGGTGTGATGCGTCTAGTTCAAATACGCTATCGCTGCACTCTATCAGAGATTTCAGGCTCCTGTTATTTACTCCAAAATTTACTTCTTGTTTAAAGTAAACTCCTGACACAGATGTGATGTTGTACCAAAATATTTACAAAGTTGTTTTAAGGCTGGCTGGGCTCCCCATAAATTACCACTAAATAGCTGAATAATAACACAAGGACAAGATGAGCCCTTGGCAATCAGTATATATCTTGGTTGAAAGCTGTAGCATGACTCAAGTAATGTTAAAAATGCACCAGAACCGCTAGTGTTGAAAAAGTAGAAGTACTGGTAAAAGTGCATAAAACTGCAGTTCCTTAGGTGTCCACTTGGGGCTACCCCCAAAAGTCAAAGAGCCTCCATTAAGACCAATTATCAAGAGTACTTTTTTTGAAGCAGAAATAAAAATGTGTACAATTTGGTACTAAATTTTTTTTTAATCTCTATACGTCACATCTTTATTCTTACAACTTTTAACCATGGATGTACTTTTCAGTAAACCATCCATATGGATTTCATTAAGGCCAAGTCTTCTGAATTATGTGTAATAAATGGGTGTTGCTGCTTTGACCAACAGCTTGTTGTATGACCATCACCATCTATCAGCTTCTGATGTAAAGTCACAATAAAATTATGTCTCAAAATTATGATAGGAACAACTTGTATGTTTTTAGGAGAAAAGTAAATGTTCATTTGTCTGTAATTTTTAAAAACCGTTTTCAAGAATGAGCTGTTGAAGTTTTGTCATAGCCCAACAGGGGTTTGGGGTGAGAGTTTTAATTAGCTTTGCACATAAAGTAAGAATGTCCTTACAACATCTCAGAGCTCATAGTTTTATACTTTTACTGCATTTAAAAGCAGAATCAGCGCTTTAACTTTTACCATCAACAGTTTTAAACTCGAGTCAAGAATGTGTGTATTTTGCCACCACTGGCCAAGTCAAAATTGGTCTTAGCAGTTGTGTTACATTGAGCGTGTGTCTGAGAAACTTACACGTGAAGTGGGGGCACAGGGGAGGGCTCGTAGATGTAACGTCCCTGTGTGTGTCTGTCATCGATTGGCACGGGAGGATGGAAGGTTGGGAAGAACTGTGGAGCAGCTGTGTAAAAACGACAAGAAGAGAGGGAGCAAAAAATTATTCAAGGCATGATTATTTTTACACTGAGCGAGACTTCTCCAAAACATATTGTCATACGGCTTCATTCCCTCCTCAGTTAATCTAAACAGCAGCCGTAATGAACGGCAGTGGTTGATGGCTATCTTTCAGCAGACCCACCCAAATTAGACCTCATTAAATTTGCTCAACTAAAAGCTGTGCTGCTCTGAAACGCTCACTGAGGAAGTAAATGTCTCCAGGCTGATAGAACTCAAAATAAACTGTGATAAATAATCCTAAGAAATGGTATTTTTCTCACCGCATCAGGCATAATATGGATTTGAACAAAGGATAACATTTAAGTACAACCAAAGAAATGCACAAAATGAGAACAAAAACATCCTTTCTCGCCTCAGTGTTTTGTCACAACTGCCAGAGAGAATTGCAAGGCTTTTCCCCCTCGAGATAAGACATTAAAACATTTGCATAATGTGAGCTTCCAAGCCTTTCTCTATTTTTTACCCCTGAAATTGAAACTGTTTTGCTGCCACCAGACAGGATTCACATATGTTTGCACTCATCTTTCAACCTTAAATGCACTCTGCAACGTAATCTTTGAAACAAAAGTTGGAATTTTTGTGCAACTATTGTCGGACGAGCTGCGACAAGCGAAGCGTGAAGATTCTGCTCACACTCTGTCTACCTGAGGGTCGAGTTGTGAAACAGAAATGGGTTAAAACTTGTACACAAGGATAGAAATAGCAAATGAACAACACACGCAAGAGAAAAAAGATAATAAATTTTGCACAGAACGCTGTATGAACACGAGTTTTTATTGCCTGTTACTGAGAGTGATGCCAAGTTGCGTATCAGCGCCCCGAGGCAAAGCATGTGTCAACATCTGCATACCTTCACGCAGAAAGTCTCTGAGGCTGCTCGCTATGTGTTTTTTCCTGTAAATATTTAGATGTGTGCCAGGAGGGCAGATGGCCAACAGCGGGGTACCCAGCAACTCCACAAGTGTCAGTCGATGCCAGGCGCAGCTGGGGAAGTCAGCAGGTGTCGATCCCCCCCCAGCACCTCTTCGGTCTGCTTACCTCATCAGTCATTCAGTCATCAGGCCGAGCGCTGCCAGCTTTAGCTTCACTCAGAAACAATGAACAGGGCATGGACTTGGTATTATGTGTAATCCTACAACATTGGGTTCTAAGTTTTAAAGATGTACTGCAGAAATTAATCATTGCACTTGCAGAAAGTGCATGAAACGGATGAAGCAGATGTGATTAAAAAAACACTTAGGGGATGGTTTGTTTAAATGCAAACTATTCAAATTGCCTAAACTGGACATTCAACCTAAATTTCTGGGCTACCTTTCGTGAACAACATGACTATAATAGACTTCTTAGAAAGCATAAAGATGATCAAATACAAAATAATAACTTCATGCAAAGAGGGTCAAAGTTGAAATTGGAGGTACAGACATTTTCTTTCAATGGACATTTTTGTATGTCTTGGTGTGATAACCATTGACTGTATATAGAATGGACAGCGTGGCTCCGCCTGTCACCGTTGTATGATTTTGAAGCCAAAAAACCCCGTTTCTCTAGCCGCCATTGTGCCGCCAGAGTCTGCACAGTAGAGAATTTCAGGTGGAGCCGAGTAAAAAAGATAAATAAAAATATTTATTTCTTCTTCTTCAGAAGGTTTAGTCTCCTTTTGGCTCTCTTTCCCGAAGTTTCTTATATCCCCGATAAAAACTACTCACGAACCGCAGCTGTCAACTATCGTAAAACGAAACTTATATTGCGGTTTTTAACGTCCAATAACTAATGAGAAACTAACTTCTCAGAAAAAAAAACACCTGAACACCATGCAGACAAATGACATCGTCATACTACCTTAGCGTAAGGATGAGAGAAACGTTTCTACGAGGTATCGTAATATTTTAAAGTTTACCCGGCTCATATTTGGAATACATGGGGAGGCGGGGCTTATGACCTATACTGCAGCCAGACACCAGGGGGCGGGGCATCTGCTGGAGGTTTCAGTTTGAGCCGAACGTCGTTACGTCCACTCATGATACAGTCTATGGGGATAACATGCTAAATACAAAGAATTCAATGTATGGGTGAAGAAGTTTCTAAATAAATCTTGCACTTTGACCCTCTGTCTTGGCTACACCTATTGAGGTGAGAAAAACCTTTCAATAAACTTTTCATTCTCAACGCTTCTTGTATACACAGAGTAAATTTGGGGTTGATCTGATAGGTACTTTGCTTGAGTACAATACGTACCCTGTAAATCCCAAAATCAGACCTCAAAGTCAAATTTCTAGGCTTCCTGTTGAGATTTCACATGACTATAATTGACTTTTTAGCAGGTCTTGGAATGATTATAATGAAAGAAATGTCATGCGTGAAGGTTAATTTAGCTGAAAGCGCTACAGGTTTAGGTCACTAGGGGGCAGTATGGAAAAATGCAAAAGCGTCAAACCGATGAATTTATTGTTTTTCATATTGAATTTTAAGTGATTTTTGGTATTTGTTGGGGGCCTTTGCTACCCTCAAATAAGGGATTCATTGAGGTTTAGAGAGATGATGAACAAAATCTTTGGGCTTCCTAATCTTGCGGTCAGTATCAGGCCCTCATGCAGTACTATGCCATTCAACTGTCCTCTAACTACTTGTTATTTCTTTTGTGTAAATGTTCCTTAACACAGTCCAAAGTATACAGTATCAAAAGTCATTTAGGATATGCCTAAAGTGTTCAACAAGTCAAAGAAAACTTAGGCCAACTTTCAGAAACCATCCGAGGGTTTTCATCCTGTTTTCACACTCGCAGAGATAAGTGGTAAAAGCCTCCTCCATGCAGCTCTGGCAAGTATCTGAGCACTCTGTCTCTGTCTGTTTGATAGTTTCCTCCTGATGACTCAGTTTTGGCTTGGCTCACCTCGGCTGATTCCAGAGCTGCTGAGGGAGGGAGGGATGAGGGGATGCTGGGATACGGAGACGGGCTTGTGCTAGACGAGGGCAGAATCTGCTTTGTTTACTCAACTCCAGCACTCCGACGCTGCCGGCCCCTTAGCTGTCAGAGTCGGAAATGGACCTTCAGATAGACCAGAGTCCGTGTAGTTGGTTCTGACTCGAAGGGAGTGAGAGTTTCATGTTCTGTAATCTTGCTGATCCCTGCTCTAGCCTCTGTCCTGTTGGGCAATGAGGGATGACGGTAGAGATTACTAACTGTGAAATCATTTTAAAGACCATGCAACACATACCTACATTCCCACATCCCCCGCTCCTCATTGAATTACCCATAACCCCCCTTCTGTTTCTGTCTCAGGACCTCCTCACTCAGCACAGCCCTGCACTTCCTTCATCACTCCCCCTCTCCACCCTCCTCCCGCTTTGGCCCATGACTTGCCGAGCCGTTCTGCCGTGGTTTATTTAAATCCAACTCGGGAGTTTACTTTACCCTGGCCCTATCTAAATAAAAGCCTGCCACCTCTTTTACGCCAGCGCGGCTCTCCATTAGCAATCCAAACAGCGCTGTGTGTCACTTGAGGGAACGTATACAGTCGCAAAGAACAGAAAGAAAAGGAGATACAGCAGCCTGCAATCCATCTCGAGTGTTTCCTGTGGGGACTCTTTACTGTTTACGCCCCGGCTAAATTGCCCTTGCTCTTCTGGATATTCAGCAGGATTCTTTAATACAGAGTACAGCTGGAGGGCAGATATGAAGCCAGTGCACGTGTCACCATTTCACCTTCCCATTGCAAACCACACTCCACAGCATTCCCTAAGAGAGACTAATGATGAGGTTTTTCCTGGTTAACCGCAACTGGCAAAGCAAGAAGGGTTAAAAAAAGGACTGAACCACCAAATACCCAGAGTCAAAAACCCAGAATCAGAGTTTATAATGTTTCTTCTGAGCTATGTGTTAAACAACTTCTCATAAAGTCTTCAGAGCTTGTTCCAGACATTTTAATGACCCAATTGCAACTTTTACAGCAGCGATATTCATTCAGGTTTGAATTTTCCCCTCTTTTTAATCTTTAAAAAAAAGGCATGGAAGTCATTAAGACATGATTACAAATGGGTCTTAATGAAAGGGCAATTAGAGGCAAACTTTGACCAGGCTCATTAATTCTAATTCAACGCAAACACACCGTGCTCGAGACCAAAAGCCAGCTTCCGCTTCATTAAAGAAAGGATGGTAATTGCCTTGTCCTTTATTGGACACTTGAATAATTTCAAAAGAAAAGGGAGGACAAGGGGAGGATAAAGCCGAAAGCACATCATTTGGAATATCCTTATTGGTTAATCTCCTTTCAAAATGGAAGTTTTACCACAAAGGATCTTCCACCGGCTTTGAGATGTGATACTTTGGGAGTATTTGAGCTGTCACTCATAATTCTGATGTGGTTTTTGATAATACACAAACAATTCCAATCCTCTTCCTTTTGTTGTCAACTCAGCATTGTGAGTTTATTGTCTCGGCCGATAAACCTGCGCTCCTCCTCTCCTCTGGCGAGGGTTCACTGACTTGGCTCTAACAGAGTGTCACCCACAGCTGGGGGACGAAAAAACGCTCCTCTATAAACACTTCTCAACGACGCTCCGCCGCGAGAGCACAAAGAGCCAGTGACAGATTGTCATAAGCGACTAAGGCGGAGTGAGGAAAGGGGCTGCTGGGGCCCGCTCCAGAGGTTTGTGAATTGCTAATGTGGAACATATGAAGCCTGCGCCGGGGCTGTGACTGCCAGATTTCATTATGCCACCTCTCTCCCCGCGCATGATCTCACTGTTCAGGCACGCTCGTCTGCAGCGGGGCCCGCAGTTTCACCAGAACTCTGCAACACTTCGCAGACCGGAGAGAAGGATGCTCCTGACTTTGTGTGTTTGCATGTTTGTGCAACTTTTGTCTCTCCTTAGTAGGAGTGAATGAAAGCAGAGATACATGACTTTTCTGTGCAACAAAAGCACAACACAGGCTTTGGCGTCTTTCCCTGCTGTGCTTTAGTGTCACTCTGTAGATGCAGGGATACCTGAAATTTTGGTTTCTTAACGATTTCACCAGATGACGCTAAACTTTGCAAAAATTGAAAGGTTAGGAGGGAAAATAATATAGGTAAGAATTTGATACAGAGCATCAAAACATGCTTGTTTTCTTAACAACACAAGATGAAGAAAACAGTGGTGTAATCTAAAGCAATTCTGTGCTTTATGCAACAGTTTGTAGGGAGCCACTGGTGAAATGAGAGACATAACTCCTTAAGTCTTCAATAAAAGTTTCAAAGTAGAATTCTTTGATTTGATGGCTTTATTTCTACAATACACTTAGCAATGCCAGTGATGAAAAATGAGGAAAACATTTGGAAACAAAGACAAGGAATAAATCTGTAATTGGTCTTATATAAAGGTGTTGTCAGTCATCCATAAACATGTTTTAAATCATCTATAAACCTGTAATAATTCATGTATAACCCTGTAACAAGTCATAAACCTGCTAAAAGTCATCTATAAACCAGTTATAAGTAATTTACAATCCTGTAATAAGTCATTCAAACCTGTTATTAGCAATGTGTAACATTTCAACCTCTGTAACATAATACATAAAACCTATTTAAGTCATATATAAACCAGTAAAAAGTCATGTATAATCCTCTTTTTGGTGATTTATTAACCTATTACAAATCATTTACACACCCGTTATAAGGCAAATATGAAACTGTTATAAGCTATTTATAAACCTAGATTAGTCACGTTTAAAACTGTGTATATGAATCTGTTATTACCCTGTTTTGAGTCTTTAATAAACCTTTTCCAAGTTGTTGAAACCTGTTTTAAGTCATATATGAAACTGTCTCTGTAAAGGAAGAATGGTTTTAGTCATGGAACTTTTCCCCCTTCATTTATATGTCACTGTTTGTTCAAAGAGCAGGAATGATCATAATTTGTGATTCCTCAAAGCTCTTGTTGTGTGAATCATTTTAGTTGAGGGATTTTTTTCCTCCTTTGTATACACTGATGTAGCAGATCATCCAAAAGGCCTACATGTCCATGAGTATTTAGTCTATGTTTGGACTCTTTAGCTTGTTATACTTTACTCTTTTGAGATATCCTCCCTCCAGAAGTTTGAGTGTGACGATCGCTCTCTGCAGACAGTCTGAAAAGTACAAGCCCAACGTCGACCATCAGTGGAAATAGTTTGGAAGCTGGCTCTCTTCAAACGGCGAACTCTCCCTCTGATCAGTCCCTTCACACCCCCGTTTCTCATCTTGTTTGCTTACACTGAGACCTCAAGCTGTTTGGACATGTAAATAACACTTTCGGGGAGTGTTTAGCTAAGCTCAATGGGAGTTGCTGTTGACTTTTGGAGCGCTTTGCTTAATTATGGGTCCCAGATTGTTTCAGGTCTAATGGCCTAATTACCACTGTATAAATTAGCCTAATGTTCTCGCTGTGCGGAGCGTTCCATACAGTATGGGCATGAGAACAGAGAGAGCCTTTTATTCTGCGAGGAGCAACAGTGAGCAGAAAGGTTAAATAACAGAGGAGTGTTAAGTGTTGCCGTGCCAATCTCTCTGCCATTCATCATAAAGGCAAAGCTGGCAGATCACACTCAGACCTTCCTCTAGAAATCAATAGGTTTTTTTTTTTTAATCTCATCCACTGTGTTTTCTCTCTCTTCTCTCTTCTCTTTTACACCCTTGAACACTCACACACTCTCTCTCCTTCTGTGGGTAAATGTAATTAACATGGTGGAAAAGAAAAACAGAAAGTAAGTGGTAAAAGAGAAACGTCAGCTATGCGCGATAAGAGGCTCCCTGTTCGAGTATACATTCCACCGCTACTCGCTGTCAGGAGTAATTTGTTTGTCTAGACTGAACAAGTTGGTCAATGCCCGTCGTTTTTTTTCTTCTTTGTGGTGCTACAAGTCTGAGCATATTTGCTTTGGGTCTACATGCTCAAGAAGGTTATCTCTTTGTGTAAATATTTATAAAAGTTACTGAGTGAATTATTTCTCTGCTGCTCATACATCATCTGTGAGGACATGAGAAATTCCTCATTTTTGGTTCAGAAACTTGTACAGAAATACTAAATAAGATATGATCAGTGAGCATAGAAAGGGGTTAATAAATTATATACTCCATGCCCCAGCTGGGCCACCCCTCAAAATACTCTGCACATGCCCCTGCGCCTTCCCACTCCTGCCCCCATAAGTCTCACAAACGTCTTGATGCAACTCGAGCATCTGCAAGACATTTACTGAGCCGAGTCAATCTTAACAAATTGCGAACCAGCACGCCGACCCTCGCCTTCCTCCAGAGTGGAGCGAAGCACGCACACTGCTCTTCCTGCTCTTACAGGGGCCTCCCAGCCCCACCAAGTCCCACTGATGCCTGTTTTTTCTCCCCCACCCCGCCTTTCCTTTCCACTCTGTATCCCAGTGTGGGTCGGGGAGTGAAGGTTATTCCACCAGGCCTCTGAAGAGCGCCAATCTATCTCCTACATTTGGTGAATTTCTCCAGATTGGGATAAGCTGGGGAGCAGAACAAAGCGTTATGGGTTGGAACCCCCCCTCAATACCCCATCTTCCAGCCTCTTCTCCCCCCTCCACCCAGCTGGGGAGAGATTTACACAGCAGTTTAGCAGCTGAAACACTGCACTACACCTCTTTCCTTTTCCCTCTCTTTAGCTCTCACATCTGTCTATCTCCTCCTCTCGGAACGATGATCCCTCTCAAAGAAGGGGGAGTTGATTTAAACCTCACGCTAACTTACCGGGACTATGTTACATTTATTTGGCTTCAACTCCCACAGTGTGGGTTATTCGACTCAAACTGAGGGAGTGCATCAGGGTTTGAGATCGTGACTTAGGCAGCTGAGGTCAGTGACGGCTCCGTGTTTGGCAGCAACAGCTACATGAGCAGTCTTAAAAGTTTGACTACAGTTCTCATTTGTAGCATGACTGTACATTTTTGAGTATAAATATAATCCAGGCAGCACACACAGTTCAAGTTGGTGATTTGCAAGCATAAAAAGCCATGTTAACTATGGAGAGCTAGCTGAGATAAACACCACACTGTTGTTGTTTTTTCTAAAATGGTCGTTCAGGGGCAAAGTTGGGCAAACAAACAATTGTTGAATGAAGGCGGACATTCAAATTACAGAATCATACAACAATCTAGATAAAGAGTGTAGTCAAATTTATTGGCTCATTGGCTCAAGCTGAATAAAAAGTATAATTACATTTACTTAAGACTGAATTTGCTAAGTGCAGATATTTAACAAGCTTTGATAAGTTACTTTAGCCGCACTACTTTAGCTAAATTATCTACAAATCCCAGAGGGGTATACAGTGAAGCTTCATTTAACTGTAGTGTAACTGATTGGCTAACTGGCTAGCTTCACAAGGAACAAAATGTAGATAACATTATTTAATTTTGCACCTAAATCTTAGCATATCAGAAAAAAAACTCAGGTTAGCATGCTTACAAAACCACCTGGTTAGCCCATTCACACATGTCCCCCATGCGCTTTGGGAATCAACTAAAACAATCACTGGACAACTTAGCAAGAGACTAACTTTTTTTTGTCAAACAATAAAAAAACACAACTTTGAAGATCTTTGCTGCCCTCCTTCTGTTTAAGAATTTTTCACTGATTAGCTTCTGTTTGCACATTTTGGCCATTTAACTTTCAAGTCAGAGTCTGACAAGTCAACTGAGCATGTGCAGAAAGTTTCCGCCAGTTTTGATCTAATTAAGGTGCATTCATGCAAGAGAAAACTGACACTCAACCAAGTCCCTGAGACACTTTGTCTGATTTAGAATAAAGTCAAACTTCTGCAATCAGCTCTACCTAACTTCTTGCAGAAGTTTCGCCTAGAAGTTGATTGGACAAAGTTCAAATAATAACAGGAGTGTGGGGGCACTCTGTGGTTTAAGTGGTCACATTTGCAGCCCACTTCTAAAACTTCCCTGAAAGTCTCCAGAGTGCAATGGACGAGTGGAAAGGGCCAATAACTCAAGGTCACGCCAATGACGGTATTCATGATTTCTGCAGACAGACTCCTCTGTGACACACTGACCGTGAGCCCCTCACAGCTCCTCCCCCTGGCCCCTGTGCAGGTGATACTGACGCTGCACGGCTGTGGCTGTGATGTTGAAACACCTGCATTAAAATAAAACTCAAGCTGGATGTTGCTTTGGGGAAACTGGTCAGGATCTCAATTATGGATCATGCTGTTTTGGTGTCAACGTACTGCTGGTCATTTTAATGTAAGTTTGTCTGCATGTGTGCAAATTCCAGGAGGGGTTTGCTTTCAGTTTGGTTCAGTTCAGCCATATTGTAACAAGAATTATGCATCTTTACAACGAGACTAAAAAGAAGGCGATGTTCTCCTTACAGTGCATTCAAGGGCATTCGGAAACTTCAAACTAGGTTTTATGAGAAAGGTAGTTCTGGGTGCTGTTGTGTGTTGCATTTGAAAGAAAGCAATTTCAGATCCACTTCTGGAGGCTCAATTACGGAAATCTTTCATTCCCATTTCAGCCAAGTTCATCGCTGGAACCAAAATGGTCTGTTTTATCTGCCATAACCAAGCATCTTCATGCCAATTCTCATCTGTTAAAATTGGACAACTAAGTTGCTGCTTAAAAGGTCAGCTTCCAATCAAAATTTAAGGAGTTCCTCTGGAAAAAGTTCACGCATACGAACTTTTCCAAATCTTTAATACGTAAAACCACCAGAGCAAGCCTTCCAGATATAAAATCTACCATATTTCCCCCTCGTGTTGGGAGTCTTTCCCCCCTTTTTTCCACACACCCAAACAGACATTAGACAAAGTCAACGAAGGCCTCCAGAGGAACGTGGCCATTATTTGGCCTAATGGAGGAAACTGTGTGTCACAGAGCAAACACAAAGCCCGGTGTCACAGCAATCAGACAAATGGCTGCTGGGCTCCACAGGGCCAGACAGAGGTCGACACTTCTGCACCAATTAAGCCCTATAAGGGCAGCAACATCTGGATCTCTGCTTCTCCATTTTTCCACTCTCTCTGCTCCTCTTGTTCGAGTCACCTTAGCCTCTCTTTCACCCTCGCCTTCCTAATTCTTCCAGTTAATCCTGCTCTCGCTCCATCTCTCTTTCTTTGCCTCTCTCATTATTCTAAACGCATCCTCCTGATCTCTCCCCTTTCCCCACTCGCAGCATCCCAAAACAAGGACAAACTTGTAATCCATTTACTGCACCCCTGTCAACAGATTCCACCCAAATAATCCTTAAAGACTTACAACCAGGCCTAGGTACTATCAAGGGAAGAGGCAGAATGCACAGGGGACAGCGAGGAAGGCACAGAGAAAGAGGGAAGAGAAGGAGTGAGGCAACAGACGGAGGGAACTTGTGTCACAGTGATTTGAGTCTTTGTCACGCAGGTGGTGCCCAGGGGTTCCCTCAGCCTGGGCAGAGAGACAAACTGGGGCCCATGTAAACCTTAAAGAGGATTAACCCTGCCGGAGCGCTTTAATGAGACCTGAAAGTGCCGGGCACCGGAGAGCCCCGCTGATTGAGCCGCGCTCGAGTCGGCTCCCAACGGTCCGCCAGCCCAGTGGCCCAGCAGCGCTGCCGCAGCCCCCGTGGCCTACAGCTGCCCGCTCACACTGAGCCACATCAAAGCGGTCTATCTGGGAGAACCCCAAGATGGAAGAGGAGGGGGAAGGTTGTGAGTGAGGGAGAGGAGGGTGCCTGGATGGAGGAATCCCTTATCTCCTCCTGAGAGGATGCTGCTCTGTGGTGCGAGATTGTCTGGAGCTGCCACCTGTCCCAGGCATCTTTAAAGGCAACACTAAAGCCTGTGATGGGCCTGACCTCCTTGAGCTCCCATTCTTTTATGTCTCTCTTCATTTTCTGCTTTGTTACACCCCCTCCTCCCTTTTCTTCTTCTTCTCTCCTTCCTTCCCTTCTGTTTCTCTTATACCCTCAGACTCTGACACCCTTCCTCTTTCTCTTCTCTCCAGCGATATCTAGAAGGCTGCTGGAAACATTTTAATTACACTGTGTTCATCAGCCTCCTCTTCGTGTAGAACAATATATACTCGCGACCCTCCAGAGACGAGAGCAAGATACGGGGTTGTTGGCTGAAGGGATGAGGGCGCTTATCTTCGTTACTGTGAGAGGAATGCAAATAAAAAAGCAAGGAGCGATGAGATTTGGATACACAAGAACCAAGGATGAAGAAAGGCATGAAATAGCTCTGACTCTCCCACCGCGAACAGAGGTGATTATCCTACTGGAGACTACAGGAGAACTTACGGAGGAGAGAAAACACTCCCGTGAGCATTTAGCCTTGTTGTTTTTATGCTTCAGAGCTTAATGTTTTTGTTGTTTTCTGCTGTTGATTTTTCTCTTTTCTCTTTTGGATGTACAAGAGCAGCAGTGCACTGTTTCTTCTTTCCTCTGTGGCTCTGATTCGACAATCTCATCTGAAAACATGCTGACAGATGTTGTGACAATGATACCAAGAAATGCTGAGTACTCTTCTTTGAACATCTTAAGAAATTCCTCTTAATTCTTCTTATCCCCTTCACATTTAATCTTGTCATTGTTAATAAGAAGTAGCCAGCTTCATCCCGCTCATATCACCACCACATGACCTTAAGATGGTATGAAGTGCATTCTCGAAGCACTACAAACCCTCTTAAATCACCAAGAGCTACAAAGGGGCACATGCCTGTGAGGATATGGCCTATCTTACAGCATGAGATGCCTCTAATAAGCTGTATAAAAGGGGATCATCTGATTATCCCTGGTGCGCTGGACCAGGGGGCCACAGCCGAGCACGGGCCCATGTTGTTCTTTCTTGATGAAAGGCGCTGGATGGAAGGGATCCCTCTCCGTTGCCTGCAGTGTGCCCCAGGCTTCTCTGAGCCAGCACACCGCTGGGGGACTATACCGTGCCACCGCGCTCAAAAAGCCAATATTGAAACAATCACAAAGACAAACACTTACCCTTGAAACAGGCATGAAACAGGCACGTGTCTTCACACCCCAGGCTCTTTTCTGTACTCTCTTTGGGGGGAGGATGTTTGAACCACTATCCAAGCTAGTACTTGTCATGTTTGAACCAACAAGAGGCCCGAAAGTTTGTTCTCTGGTCTCAAACCGTCCGTATCTACAGCAGCTTTTTTCTTTCTTCAACATCACTTTCTCTTCCAGGAAAGGTTCTTTTGAAGCGAAAGACCAAGAACTGTAATTAAGTACAACATCTTGGTGAATTGTTGTGCCGATCACGTTCACTTTAGTGACAGCTAGCTCATTCAGTTCAGTGGTCAGCTGCATTTTGATATCAAGGCAGACGGACTAACTCAGCGTGCCACGGCCCAGTAGGCCTGAGATCAGCTCCGCGCAGCAGTTTAGAGTTTAACCCCTGTGACTGGACATCCACCTCCCCCCACATCATGAAACCCCAAGACTTTGTTTTACAGCATGGCTCTGTGTTCCTGCAAGCTTCCTCAGTATGATCCAGGCAGCGGTCACCTTTGGCCAGGTAAAGAGAGCAGTGAAGGAATCCTTCAGCCAAGAGATCCACACCTCCACTGCTTCCAGCTTAGCAGGCTTGGTTTTTGGAGATCAGTCAAGGACAGCGAGGATTTGGAGTGAGGATTAGCCCCAGACAGCCAGATATCAGCAAGATTGTTATGAAGAGAAAACCCAAAACCTAAATAGAGCTGTCACCGTCTTGTGGCACACGTAGGGCTCTATCTTATCTTGCATAATTAGCCACTTCCACACATGCACTCTGAAACCGAAATTTTCCAAAATTGCTTGTCCACACGTCCGTCACAGCAGGAAGTCTCCATTGTTAAACAAGAGGGTGGCCAGTCAAGAGAAAGATCTCAAGGACTTCAAACAAATGCTGCCAAAGCTGCAAAGTTATGGATGTCAGTTTTTTTTGTTTATTTCAGCAATATTCAGACATTGTACATAACATTTCTAAATCTGCTAAACCCCTCCAACCTTAATTTTGAAGGGTGCTGGCAAGAAAAGGTCCAGGAAACTCATCCTTAAAATTTTGGTAAGTTTTCCAAAGTTCTATGCTTATGCAGCTAATGATGAAGAAGCAAATTTAGTTGCATCTATACTTGCAACCATGGCCTCTTGTTTGGTTTTGAATGAGATACTAGCTGGTGCATTGGTGGATTGACAAATTCACCATCATCCCCATAAATAGTTGCACTGCTCCTTAATTTGGACCGGGATTTTGTGACACATAACCACTAAATTTAGGTTACAACCCGTAAATCAAACCATGCACTTCAGATTTCCTTCAATATGTTTTGTCCTACCAGTCACTGACTAAATTTACTGCCACAAAACTGATGTCACACCAGCGCCAAAATACTTCTGCATTGTTCCAAAAGCATGACAAATTCCCTGTCCTTATTTGTCTCCCTTTCTCCAAACATTCAGTTTTAACATTTGCAAGACAGCCATTGAAAGTGTGCTTTAAGTCCCTCTGAGGGTGTGTTTGGGCTGGCAAAGAAGGGCGAGTGTTTAAGAAAGCCACACTTTAAAGAAGAAGATCCCCTCGGAGGAGGCAGAGCTGCTTCGCCAGCAAGTGGGCTCACTGTCGTCGCAGGACAGCTGACCGGCTAATCAGCACACAATGTAAACAGATGTCGGCGCTGCGCATCCCATTCACACTTCTACACAATTAAGATCTTAAAAGAAAGACTTCTCCCTCATTAATCCTCATCTCAATCCTTTCTCCTTATCCGGCAGCAAAGCCTCATGTATTAGTGTTGTGGTAAGAAGGATGTGGACTCTTATCCAGTGTTTGCCTAAGAAAAGCGGCTAAGACGGCGGCATCATCACGATGAGCTAATGCTAACAATAGGGGGAATGTTTCCTTAGTGCCTCCTCTTTTCTGTGCTGAAGTGGGAGTAAAAACCAGAGTAAACACAGTCTTAGGCCGAGAACGTGAAGGGAGTAGGAGATCACAAGTCTGTGTGAATAGCAGAGATTTACCCCAAGCACAGACCCCTGAAGATAAACCTCCGCTGCTCTCTTCTTGTTGTTCAACTCCCACGCCTCCCAGAGCTTCTCCGCCACGCTAACGACCCAAAGACCAGGTGTGGGGAGGCTGCAGGTGTTGTCGCATTTAGGCACATTAGGCACTGACACACACCAGCACTAAGAGTAATCGGATTTACCTGGCTGTCTGCTGCGCTGCGTGGCACACTATGCAAGCGCAGCACAAAGGCTTAGGGCCCCCTCTACATCACAAACTCACACACACACATACACACACCTGGGATGAATTTAGGAGGTGACAAGGCCCTCATAGAGAGGAACTACCGCTGCTGGAGTAGCCAATGTTTGGGTGTGTTTGTGTGTTTGTGCTTGTGTGTGTGTGTGTGGAACCAGAAATCAGAACAGGAGCCCGTGGCTTTTTACACCTTGTAGCACACAAGTGGCGACAGACGCTACAGGCCTCTGGTTCAAAGCAGCTGGGGGAGGGAAAGGAAGAAGGCAAAGGTTTTAGGGGGGGGGGGACTCTTCAGTTTTGCTGACCCTCAGATGGCTAAAGCTTGTGGGGATTGAGCTGTGGTACTGGGTTCAATCAGAGAGAACAGGACTGCTGCCTTTAGGGACTCCTAATGTCCTCAACACCTGAGGCCAGGAGGAGGTGTTTTACACCGCCACGCTCTCATGTGGGATCATACGTCTTACTGAGGAGAGGCAGGATCAGAGAACTGATGTGGAAGCATCAATAAGGGGCACTTGAAGCTGTTCAGACTGTTGTTGAGAAGTTAAAAAGTGTCTTTTTCACATTATGATACAATATGAAACACTAAAATAGGATGTGATACGATATCATGTAAAAGTATGATCCAGTGTTAGCCATTACAATCCAATATGATACACCCTGGTACTACTAAACATTATGATAAGCTATGTAAGTGATCAATGCAATATAATACAATACATTAGGATATGACAAGATAACACATTATACAAGAAAGTTGAGGATACAGTGCTATGTGATTTGATACGATGACTACAATGTAATACTGAATGACAAAACATGATACAATACGATTTGCTATGATGCTGTGCGATGAGACAGGATAGAATATGATATGGACAAAAGCATTCACGATAACCTTATTTTACATATATATATAACCTACATTTACAAAGAGCACTTAGAAGTCTATATGTCAACACCACGCCAGCCAAAAAAGTTTAGCAGAGATAAGACAGATCTAAGTTTCTCTTCGATTAAAGCGATTTTTTGGATTCAGTAGTTGTAGAAGTGGACACTAGAGCTGATTTTTTTTTTTTCAAAAGAAAAAGGCCATTTTAAGAGTCATAGCATCGTGACTGTATTAGAGCAAGTGCTCATGGGAAGCTGAGTCATGAGGTGGCACTACAATCCACTTGATAGCAGATAGTCCACACGGTCCCTTTAAAGTATTTTGACTCCTTATTAAAATTGATTTACAGGAATTGTAAGAATCACATTGTATATTTTTTATTGCCAGAAGCTTAAATCCTTAAATTTTGCCATTTTTAACACAAAAGCAAGAGAAGGCAAGTTTTATTCTCATAATTTACAAAGGATTTTTGCTCAAAAAGAAAAATCTGTTGAACCACAAGCACTGAAAGGACTTTGTTTTTAGATGCAGAAGAATCTTTGAGCATTACTTTATCATTTTCTCAACCAGCATCAGCGGCTCCTCTTTCCTCGGTCAGGTTTATGGTTCCTGTTTCCTGCCTCTTTTGTCCTGATCCACAAAGAAAACCTCTTGACGCTCCACAACCCTTTTGACTTTTCTTGCTGCTTTTGAACTCTCCATTTCAGAATGTGACTTTTCCACATGACCCAAAGCCTCAGATTGACCTCCCCTACACCAACCTCCCCCCTTCCTCCTGAGTCTCCAGTGGTGTGGAAACTCCAGAGCTCCTTCACACATACCCACACACAAACACAAAATGAGAAGTGGCAGTGTTGCTGAGTTAGGTCAGGATGTAATGGGCAGTAATGTTCTGCCCTCGAGGGTCCTGTCCACAGCAGCATCGCCTGGTTTTTAAGTAACCTTTCCCTTAAAGAGGCACCTTGGTTTACCCTCAGGCGCTGAAGCATCAGGGAGCAGCAACTAATGAAGTAACAGAGTGAATAAAGTTACAGTAGAAAGGTCGGGGTCCACTGGACTTTTCATTACTGCCACTGGATTAAAATCCTTCTGTCCTACTCTGTCTGCCCCAATTCAGAGCCAATTTAACCAAACTAAACAAGCTATCACATCAAATCCTTGTCTGCAGGCTAAGTCCTGGCTACAGTGGCTGCTGAATTAACCTCCTAATCAGCCTCTTACTCCCCAATCATCTATCTCCTGTTCTCTCTTTTCACATAGACACACAGCTTCTCTTTCATCTGCTGTCTGTCTCACCTTTTCTTTCAAATTATCTTCAGTATCTCACTCAAGCCACAGCTCTCCCTTCACCTCAATCTCTCAGGCTTCATCTCCATTAGTCTCTCTCTCTCTCTCTCTCTTTCTCTCGCCGTCTTACTCTCACACAGTCCCAGAGAGAGAGAGAAAGAGAGAGAGAGAGAGAGAGGCAGAGTAGGGGGTGGTGGGGTTCGACTCGGCACTGCTTTGGGGCTTTGAAGTGTGTGTTGATGAGAGAAAGCAGAGTGCTGTGTTCAGACAGGCCCCTAATGAGGGAATTAAGAAGCTACGCTGGCCGTTCCCCATACTAACTTCCCAGGCACAAAACAAGACAAGTGTGCGTGCATGTGTTCGACAATGTGTGTGCCTGAAAGTCTGCGAGTGAGAGGCTAATCTGTCAGACTCCATCAAGCATCTGGCAGTCCTGCCTCTCACCTACAGTAAAGAGACGAACTTGGCCTCAGTCTTTGAGGTGCTGCGAACACGTCCTTGAGCTTTGCAGTTTCTCCACAAGTTTTTAAAACAGACAAATAAGTGTTTTGCGACCGGTGGACTTACGGTAATGGGATTCTAGGTAGCCGTTGCGGGGGTCCATGGCGAACAGGGTGCCTCTGTATGGAAGAGCATGGTCAGCCAGGTGAGGGAGGGAACTGTGCAGCTCCTTCTTGAGCAGAGAGGGGCGTTCCTCCGTGGAGGTGGACGGCTCCTCGTTTATGGTTCTGTCGCCTGGCGTCGGGGCCTGGGAGCTGATGGCGTTGCGTCTCTCGCGGTGGTAAGGCGTACCTGAACTCTCGTCCTCTGTAAAAAGAGAATGAGACTTAAGAGTTAATAAGAAATGGTTTGATCCATCGAAACCATTAAACTCTATTCTTAACAATTCTGTTACCTATTCTTTACATAACACTGGAGCAACCAAACCTAACGTTGACTATTCTGCCCCAGCTAACTTAACTTGGCAGAAAAATGACAGTTTCCCAATAAATGTACATTAGTCCCTCACAACACATTCCTATTCAACACATTCAACATGTCATACATTTCCTAATGTACCAAAAATAATATAGAAAACATAGCACTAGCTTGACGCTATCGTCTATGTGAAATTGCAGCGATAGGCTAGTAGTTAGCATAGATTGATATAACTTCAGTTTTACAACAGAAGTTCAACTTTCATTGCACAAACATATCACAATAACTTCTTGAGAATAATCATGAAAACTCAAACATGTCAAAATACTAACAAGCAAAGGTTTCTCTGACAGGAAACACAGGCTCATGGCTGATTTCAGCGAAGCTACGGCAAGCTGAAGGTTCCAAACAACTCAAAGTATAGTTAAGTGGTCTATTACAGTCAATAACATAAAGTAAAACAACAAATGAATGTCACATAATGTGCAATTTAATCTAATTTTATTTATTTGCATCTGGAGACATTTAAATCCATTGATCAATTTCATATTTATTTACTTATAAACTCAATACAATGTTACTGGCATGGTAAACCTCTAAAGCCTACTTTCTGTATGCAGAAAATTCACAGGAGGAATTGATAAGTGCATTGGTATCGATAGAATCTTATCAATACCCATCCCTTGTGCACAGTTGTTGTTGGTCATTTAGATAAACTACGGGCTGGTAAAAACAATGGAAAAAAATACATTTTTTAAAAATGAGATACACTGACACAAATTGATTACTCCAATAATTCCACTCATACTAAGAAGCAGATGCAAGGATTTCTCTCCTTCACCTGGTTTCATAAAAGCTTATCCATGTTCAAAAACACAGCTGTTCCAAACACCAAACACTTGCTTGGGAAATCAGTTCACGTTGGTAAAAAGAGGAGCTGGAGATCAGTTTCATTCACCTGAAACCCAAAGGGCATTATGGGAGTAAATCTGCAGGGTTTGCCTTCCACAGCGCCAGATGTGGACAAAGTATGTTTTGAATGGACACCAAGAATGACATAATCCCAACCTCTTCATTTCACACAGAGTTTCCAGAAGTCAGTTCTTAAATCCATCTTTGTCAGCTCTGATATGAGGCAACTGATTCCCATGGAGAGGGCAGTAAAGACTTTGCAAAGCTGCCCATTAAACAGTGCCATGTGTTGCTCCATTATCCACCTCTTTCTCTCTCTATGGTCTCAAACTGAATCTTTCCCTCTCAGATGGCAAAATGAGGAGGGGTAAGAGCTCTACAGAAAGCTTTGTAGCATGTTGGGTAAAGGGAATAGATGTGAAGTTGAGTTCAAGGGCTGAGCTCTATCAGGAAGACATGACCCTTGACCCTTGGCTTGACCTCTGAAGCTGACATGCACAAAGGTCAGCAGGCCTCCTGACCTGGTATTAGTCTTGTCCGCAATCATGATTTTCAACTCGGCCCTAAAGTCGCAAAATAACTTATGCACTTCAAACTTTTACAATGACCAAAAAGGAACACAAGTAAGAAGTTGGATGAATTGCATGGTCATACATGATTTATCTAAGCTTTATCATGAATTGATCAGTAAACAAACTTTGAATTACAACTTAATGGCACAATTTTTCATAGTTGATTTGCTAATAGTCATGATTATACATTCCCCTCATGATTAATCTTGTCCATCAGTAATTTGCAATTATTTGAAAAGTTGTTACATCCATTGTTAATTTTATCATAAATAAATCACAACTGTTCAAAGTTAACTAACAATTTGTCATAAGTAATTGCAGATTTATGTCAGCTCGTGATCATCCAAAATTAGCGTACAATTCATTGAAGTGGTCGCATGATTGTACAAAGGAAACTTGGGATTAATAGTAAATGAATTGCATGATCATTTATTAATTTATTTTTTCAAAGTTATTTACTTGGCCTTTGTGCCTTTATTGGATAGAGGAGAGTAGACAGTGGATAGAGTTGGAAAGGGGTGAGAGTGGGGAGTGACATGCGGGAAACAGGCCACAGGTCGGATTCGAACCCGGGTCACCCGCTCGAGGGCGAACCTCATGGTGCGCGGCCATATCCACTAGGCCATCTGCACCCCAAATTGCATGATTATAAAGCTAACACATGATTATTGAAACTAAATAACTTGATCGTCTATAGTTAATTCTCAATTAACCCCGAATTGACCCCGTGATTATACATTAGGGACTTGCAATTGTTGTAAATTAGTCAAATGATTGTTTATCGTTAACTTGTGACTCAACGTGCATTACTCACACTTTACTGTGAAAAAGTTTTAACGGCATGTTTCAAGCTCTGAAAAGTTTTTGTTATGATGTTTGATAAATGGTTTTGTCGCATTTATTTTTTATCAGTGGTTCCATCAAAGAAAACTGCATCACACAAGTTCTTAGCGAGAACCCAATTTTCCTTTTCATGACATGACATTTGAACACACCATGGCGGGGTTTTTTTTGTTTATTTTTTACTGCCAATGAGTCTTTTCAACCACATCTTGAACACATCCTGATGTGACTCTATGTCACCTAGCTTAGTCCGCTTGCTAGCATGTACACTGGTTTTGATGCTGGATTAATATTTCCGATGTATGGGAATTGCTTTTGGAAGTTTGAGTGAAATACCAAGGCTGCTTTGAGAGAAAGAGGTAGAAGTATTTCCCATAGAAGCTGCAGAAGATGACGTTTTTTCAACCTGCATATAGTTGCCAGTAGCTAAACTTTGGACCCCCCCCCACACACTCAACCTGTCTCTCTGTTCTTTTTGTTCTCAAGAAATAATGTTTGCCAAAAAGGCCTAGACTGATCGAATCATGATGGCACCATGTCAACAAACACCTACATCTCAGGTTGTGTTGTTTTATGTTGGTCACTAGTACTGAAGTTGCTGTCACTGAATAAGAACCTGTTCAAATACTGCTTTGTTGGCACCAAGTTTCCCAAGCATTAGCAGCGCAGCAGTTCACCACATTGCATCTCAACAGCATCCAACTGCCAATTAAGCACCGTGCTGAGGGGCCAGATTAAAGAGCACCACCTTCAGCTCTAAAGAGGGCCGCCATAATGCTGTGCCACTTCACAGAAGAAGAGACGCGATCAGAGAAGGGGAGGTTAAGAGTGAGAAACAGAAAGAGAGAATGAGGCGGAGAGAGGGGTAGAGAGAGCAGGGTAACAACCCACGGGTCCCGCTTTTATTCCCCTCACTCTCCCACATCCATTACCGGCGTTGGGGCCAGCCGTGCATCAGCGCAGCACTGGCAGCAGATTCAAGGTTTCTTAACGCGGAACTGACAGCCAGAGAGGCAAGCCACTCTCATCCGCAGGAAATGACAGTGTCAGTTATGATATAAGTATTTAATCCTATACTGCACAGCCAGTGATCTTATTAAGGGAATAATGGCACTTATACGGTTAAAGCTGGATTAATAGGTCTGCTCTTGCAAAGCGCAATATTAACATAAAAGGATTTTGGAATAGGGTTCATCTTTTGACATGGATTGCAGGAAGTCGAGGCGGTAAACTACACTGGGAGCCAACACTGCTAAGAGTGGAGCATGTTGCTTTAAGCAGCACAGGCTCCCACAGTGTACAAGCAGCGTTTTCACATCCAATATCTAGCATTACATCTGGGGAAGTAAAACCTATCTCCATATTTATGGGCTCTTTTCTGACTTTCATACAGATGTGTGATGTTTCATAAATACATTTATGACTAGAGCTCTGGATAATGCAGCAGTGAGAGGCTAAAACTGGCTTTAAACATCTGAAGCCAAGGATTGAAGAATGAGTTTAGAGAAAAACAAACTCCATCTTTCCACTATTCTAACTCATCTTCATCCCTCTCTTTCTTCTTCTTGTACTCTTTCACCTCCTTCCTCCTGATCCCCTCTGCTCAGTCTCCCCCCTTCAAGGGAGGTCAAGCGACTAATGGTTCAATCACAGCGGTGTCACAGTCCCACCTCCCCCCTCTGGTCACCATGGAGAGCCCCCTGGGGGGTTCATCATTCTACCATATACCACCTTAAGGGGGTTCATTACTTGAGTTTATAGCACCTTAAATGGTTAAACAAACACCCAGCAGCACAAAGGTCAATTGACTGCTCAAATGGAGGAAGAGGACCAGGAGTGGATGGTGAGGTTTCTTTTCTGTGCTGAGGGTACAGGAAAAAAACCAGCACAGAACAGTGAGATTGTTCGGGTAGTGGTGACATTACTGGTAATCATGTGTGGGAGTTACTTTAAAGCAACTAATTGTCCAGTTATTTGAATGGCGATTGGAATCACAACTAAGTGACCAGGAGATAAGAAAACACTCAGAGGACAGACGAAATCAAGCACAGTTCATTAAACAGGACTACGGTTAGCAGAGCTAGCACCACCATCCTTCAGTGTGCTGACTATGCTTTGCTCTAGTGAAGTTATTACAGGCCAGAAGACAGAAAGAGACTCCATGAGGATCAAACAGGTTGGCAGAATTTGTCTTGATTGTATTGTTTTAATGAGTTAGGTCTTGAACCATCAAAGCAACATGGCCCAAACAGAATGTTGTGGTGAAGCTAACAAAAACCCAGTCAGTTTACAGGCAGTGACAAGGAAATGGGTATGGCAGTGATTTGCCCAGTGAGCGCTAAAATAGATATTTTCTGTTTGGAAAGTATGGAGAGTTCTTGCTTCTGTGTGTGTGCACAAACGTATTTGTGTCTATGTGCATTGGGATGGAACTCTGCCATGCAAGATACTGAGAGCGGAGGAGAGTTGTGAACATGCGACCACGTAGAGACAGAAATTACATACGGTCATGTAAATCAGATAAATTATCCAAGGGTATTTAGTCTGTTCGATAAATAAATAAGGCAAACACGTGAGAAATAGGCAACTTTAAATGACTTGTGCTGTGATCTGGGGCTATATAGAAAATAAACTTAATTTGATTTCCAGGGGGTGGGGCATCTCTGAACCATGGAATACTACTAATAATTGGCGTAATAATTCCTTATTTTCTTTTGGTTTTAGGTCTTGGTTTGCTTACTTTCAGTGTCTGGTTTCTGGAAAGGGTTTTCATTTCAGTGCATCCCTGAAAACTAGTGTCCAAAAGAAGAGCCACCCTCCATTTTCTTGCTTCAAACACCAACATAAGCATGGTAAGAGTCCTGTCCTTACAATAGCTGGTGACAAAGGTCATGGTAAACACAGTCTTTATCCCAGAAAAACACAAACACTCCTGACCAAAGGCATCACTGTCATTTACACCCAACTAAAAGTCCTCGCAAAGCCTTTAGCTGAGGTACTGTTCTTTCAAAATTGTCCTACCCCCGTTGCACAAAACTGTATTAAGTTTTAAAAAAGTATAGGTAGGTGTGTCATGCTCCAGTCCAGCACCGTAACCAACCCCATCAAAAGACTCAAATGATTTTGAGTGAGTGACTTTCATATACTCATAACTTGTCAGGCCTGAAAATTGGCAAATGAAACTTTGAAAAGTTAAACCCTGAAACACTTCTCTAACTCTGACCATCCACCCAACAGACCCTTTCCCTTTTCCCTCCCTAATTTTTCATTCCTCTTTTATTTCCCTCTCTTTTCCCATGGTTGCCACATCCAGTCCTCCACCAGTTTGCAGGTCTATTCAGCCCAATACAAAAGCAGCAGGCCCATCCTCTGTGGACCAGAGGAAAGCATGCCTCTCAAAAAAACAGAAAAAAGAACTATCCCGCTCTCTCTCTGTGGTGATTGAATTTCTTAACATCTTTTCAAAAAGCGCTTAAATGCCTGGAGGCGAGAGGAAGAAACAAGCTAATGGTGGATGGGGAGCACTGAACAAATTTCAGAGCCCTTTCCTGCTCGCGTTTGAGGTTGAAAGCAAGCTCCTGCCTTTCAAGTTTCAAAGTCCTCCTTCCTCCCGCAGTGTCACTGAAGGATTTGAAAAGAAGGTAATTGTGCTCACTGCCGTCCTGATCAGAGCACACGCCCCAGCTCTAGTATTTCAGGAGCTTTCTCTGCCACTATTATGGTACCTGGTGCTCCATTCCTGCATTCTTCCTCCCTTACAACTCTTTCTCCTCTCTCTCTCTTACTCTCTACAAATGCACCCTCTCTTTCTCTCCCTCACTTGCTTTATATCATTCTTTCACCCCCAGCAAGCCTCTCATTAAATCCTAAAGCCCAGGTTTCTCCCTTTTTCCCCCTTGTCTGGGGTCTCTATTGTAAAACTGGTACGAATACCTTCAGAGAAAACCTTGTGCATGGCCTTTAATATAACGGCATAAAAGGGAGAGTGGATGCAATGACAAAATGAAACCTTAAAAGAGATAATGAGATATGGAGTGGGGCCAGTTCCTCTAAGAGATCAGCGTTGGGACAAGGGGGCTTAAGTTAAGGGTGCCTGGCCAATTCAAAGTGAAACAAAACCCTTGGTTTGTTGTTTTTGTGGTTGTTTTCTGGAGGCAGAGGTTAAGAACGGGGATTGCCATTCCTACACATGCCAATCTGTCCTTGACTCTTAAGAATCTGATTTCTCTGCGTGTTTTAGGGCTGCACAAAGGAACAACTCCTCCCTTCTGTTTTCCAGTTTCCTTAAATCTTAAACATCAGAGGTGGTGTTGTTGTACCTCTGAGCCAAAGCCAAACATGTGCTGTGTTCCACCTTCGAACTTCTCTAAGCGCTGTTGTCCATGGCACAAACAGGTTTTGGCTGAAGAGCAAGAAGAAGAGGAGTGAAGGATACGCCATGAAACCACAAAACACTTCTTCAAAGCCTCTCTCCTCCTGTGCAATAATCTCTTGCTCCTTTTTTTCTTTCTCTTGCAAATCAACTCCGGGGAACGACTCAAGACTCCCCAATTAACAATGAGAGGGGGAAGAGAAATTCCAGCAGCTGGCTAGAGTTTAATAAGAGCACCTCTCCAAGCGGCTTAGGCTTATGTACCTGATTCACCGGCCCTGGCATTGGTACTATAGACCAGGGGAATCATTCACGATTAGTGCTGGCTGAAAGATGAGGGAGAAGCACCGCTCAAACTCTACCAAACCCATCACAACAAGAGCGTAAGGGATTACCGCAATTGTGTGAGGTATTTTTCCGATCAACTTCTTGGTGAACGGGCTGAGTGCCACGAGGAGTTGGAGGCCTTTCCCAAAATGGAGTTCAGTTTAGCATAATGTGAAGGTTAAGAAGTCCTTATGGAGCTTCTTGTATCCACAAAAAGGATGAAATTGGAGAAACTCCTTGACAAACAAGTCTTCTAAATGTCAGGAGGCAGAGTAAGGTCATTCCTGAATATCTGTGTGCGGAATAGTTGGTAATCCTCAATCAGAGAACTTGTCTGCGCTGTGGATGCAAGCATGAAGATAACTCTGTTTAACTTTCTCCTCATGTTTGATTCTGCCTCTGCAGAGTGAATCCACAGTGGTACATTATTTAACCATCAACGTGTGACTGATGTTTGGACGTATTGGAGAGAGAGGCACAGGCAGGTCATGATGTTCCCTCTCCTGGTTAGCAGTCAATTATCAGCGTCTGATTTCCCACACAACACCCTCAAATGCCCTCTTCAATATTCATCCAGGCAAATTCAACGACTCCCACATCTCAATTTGGCTCTCGGCTGCCCACGCCCAAGCAACCCCTCCCCCCTCGCTGCACTACCCGCAGTCCCAGCCTGTTCTTGCTGCCGCCAGGGGTCTGCTGGGACTCCCCCAGAGCTCAGCATCTAGCAGTCCCAGCCTCAAGGCCCCGGGGCTGGGGAGGGGCAAATCAAAGCCTGCTTGGCGCCTTCCCTCTTCTCTGCGCTCACCTCAAATCAGCCTCACAGCAGGGTGGTGTCGTGCCAAGCCTCCGCCTGCCCCTAGGTAACCCTTATTCACCCATTAGGGGCACAGGCCAACCATAGAGCAGCCCGAAACCCCACTACCATTTCATCAGGGCCACATTGTGAGGGAGCAATGAGCATTGCAGCGAGAGAGCTGAAAGCCCTGACTCGAAAATGCACACTGATGCGTTTTTGACCATGGATAGTTATGGCTTTTAAGGTTTCTCACTCAAAGGGCACCTTGGCCTCCATTCTTTGAGGAATCAAACACTAAGAGATGCATTTGATCAAGGCTTCAAAGCAAAAAAAAAAAGTGCTCTGATTGGCTTACAGACTGTATTAGGTTTGCTTCAAATAGTCACAAGGCAGCTATGATCAGCTATAACCTGTTAGTTACTTACCCTGTCCTCTGTAACAATATGAAATGATTGTGTTCGAGCGTAGACCAGGGCAGAAAATGCCCATTTGGGATAGTGAGTCTTTTTTGGGTGAATCTGGGCACATTGCCTACCAGACCAGAGTGGGCCAGCTTTCCACTGGGCCCCAGCATTGGAATCCCACTTCTGACACCAGAGTGATGCAGACCAAGTCTGTGGCACTCAGATTAGGAGCAACTCGCCAAGAGAAATAGATATCCAGCCAAAGCAAAGAAACACAGGGCCAGCAGTTAAGTAAAAAAAATAATACAGTAATTTCAAGCACATCAAATCTGATCCAAAATGCCACTGTGGATGTTTCCACCTTACAGTATGGAACAATTCAGTTAACTTTTAATGGTTCCAACCATAAGTCCGCTTTGCATTTGTGTCTGGACCGTGTGACCGAGTGCATAAGCATGCGCCACATTGAGACACAAAGAGGCCCCCATTAAGATAGTTAGCGGGCACTTACTGTTAGCTGGATAATTAGACACTTCAAAGGCACCTGCCCGCCATCCCAGAGAGGGCAGGAATCACTGTGCCCCGCCCCATTTAAAAGCATGTTAACTCCTATCTGAGGCTAGCAGGCTAATTTAACTCTTGACATTTGATATCTAAGGAATGAGAGGGATCAGCCATTTAGCTGGAACAGGATTACCCCCCTCCCCAAACCCTCCTCCTCTTTCTCTCACTCCCCTCAACCCCAAAACCCCCCTCTCCCAGTCAGGCCGGATTCATTAATTTTCCTGCTGCTAAGCACTTTATCAATGACTGGTGAACGTCTAAGTCCAGAGTCTCCATCTCTCTCTCTCTCTCTCTCTCTCTTTGGTGATTAGGCCTGTGGATGTGCAGATCTGTCTGTCTAATTCACTGCCTGCTCTGCTGCTACTGCTCTTTTCTCACACCTGCTTTGGTATCTGTAAACAGAGGTACAACTGACACTGAAGTGTGCGAGCAACACTTTGACTACACTGCACACAACTTAACTGTAAAAGCTGTTTACTTGTGAAAATCATGTGTCGATAACAATTTATGAACAGAAATGTGCATTACAACAAAAATCTAGAAGGGTGAGCTCCTGTTCTGCCTGCAATAACCTGCTACCCCTTAATCCAGTTTGTATCGTTTAAATATTTGTGTTTCTGTTGTAACACAAGTAATGTGGGTCTGCTTGATGTAGTAAAATCTGTAATGACATGCAGCAATGATGCAACTTGTGTTAAGTCCCTGTGTTTTTGGCATGTTTAACACAGTGCCTGTGTCCATCTAACATCCCAAATCAAATTCAATAACAAAGGCTAAATTGTTAGGCTTTTCCACCAAAATGTCTTCACCAAGCTTTTTCCTATACCTGCCTTTCTTTCTGTCTTTTGTCAGCTAACAGACTAACACGCTAGTTTCCCCACAGTGGCCAGCAAATTGCAAAGGATAGCTGACTTAAACCTGACTTGTTCCTCATCTTAAGGTACATGAAAAATAGCACCACACATGTATTTTCATATTCACTGTGTCGCAAGTGGTCCTTGATTTGAAATTACTCAGTTTTTCAAAACACAATGACCAATTTTAGATAATTACAGATTCACTGTTGATCATTTAAGCTATATATAAAACAGATAAAAGGTACCGTTATTGCAAACTTTTTCTTACCAAAACCACGGTTGTTCCAAAGAAGATTAGTACTCAGATGTTTAGATGAAAAAAAAATTGATTAAATGACTGGTCTTGCAAACACTGAGACAGGAGTATCCACAGAGCTGCATAACTGAGTCTAATTGGTTTGCGGAGTGTGGCTACAGAAAGCAGAGCTAGCTCCTCCTCGTTGGTTATCGCCAGTTGCCTTTTCTGGTTACACATGGCTCCTCTTGAGTAACACAGATTTTGAAAGTCTCATCTTACTAACAACTTTACTCCCATTTCCAATACGAAATAAAACCAAAAATGTGCAATGTCAAACAACCTGTGCTTGTTTCCATCTGGGTGGTAGAGCATTGACTTGATATACAGTGGCTAGTGGTGAATGATTACACTACAGCTTGAAGACAACATATGACCAGCTTTATAAGTCACCAGTGGTAAGTATAGATAACTCATTTAGTCAACTATTAATTCTGGTGTAGTTGATATAAGTTTAGTTTGATTTTTAAGTTGACTCAATGCACCAACTTTAATTTCGTTCTGGACAACAATTTTGAAAACCCTAATCTAAAAGTGTCCTAAACAGCAACCTATTGTAGACTTAAATCTAAAAAAAGAGTTAGTCTGGCCATCTTGTGCCATGTTCAGACCACACAATATCAGCCCAGTACTGGCCTGAACTGACAGATTCATTCATTCGCATTCATTGCCAACCTATTTCAACAGCACATGCTGCCAAACAGCCAAAAGTATTCAAAGTTAGTCAATAATTCCTGACATATCACAGGTATCGAGGTGCTTTGAGTTAATTCCAATCCATAACTCTACATTAGTCTCAGTCTAATACCTTCTGCTGAATGTCTACATTACAGGTTGAATCAGGGGCTACACGAGTGTGACGGATCTGGGTTAAATGAACAGCATGCCCGGGCCTTTGATGCTGCAGCTGGAAGTGCTTACAGTTTCTGACCCGTCACATTTGGACATCAGGCCTTCTTACCAGAGAGCATGACAATCAGAATTCCAAACTACAAGCCAAATGTCATAAAAATAAAACAACTCAAGTAACTCTTTCACTCTGTTCCCACAATGAGAGGCTGTTCTTCGGGAATATGAAGTCATTGGGTGTTAGAAAAGAAACCAATCGAAATCAATTTGCTCTTTTCACTTTGACAGTGTAATTACCAAAAATAACATTAGTTCATTTTACATGTTTGTTTTTTTTCTGAGTAAGTCCCAAAAGGGGCCGAATCACTTTACAAAGAAGCCTTCATAAAGCGATCAATTGTCGTTTGCCTTCCAAAAATACTATCATTATTGAGGCCGACGTTTGCTACCAACTCCCAATCCTTCACCAGCCTCCAATGTGATGTGAATGGAAGCGCTAGCTCAATAAACAGGGTGTCATTCACCTTCTCCCCCTTAAAATACAGGTGAGACCTGGACCCCTTCATTAAGGTGTCGGTAGCAGGCAGAAAAGCTCTGCAGATTAGAGGATATGCTATGTTGGCCAAACAGACTCAACCACAGTCTCCTGAGGGGGGGTGGGGGGTGCAGGTTAGAGGTGAGGAGGGGAAAGGAAAAGGCACCACGCGTTCTATATGATTACACAAGTGGCTCCACAGTGCAATAAAAGGACGGCTACAGGGTGAAAATTGCAGGTTTGGTTGACATTGTGTACTTTAGTAACTGAAGAAGTTGTATTATAAGGTCAGACCAGTCAGCGTGAGCCAAGAGACATATTTATGGTGTCAACAAGCGGCAACTTGATGTTGAAAAGTGGAGCTGAAGAGCAGAAAATTGCAATTCCCAAAGCATCCACTTGAGGTTGACTCTAAAAGCCAAGTAAATGCCTCAGATTAAATTGAAAATGTACAAAATCCCCCATATCACAGTTGTGGCACATATGATGGAACATTTATACCATTACTGATATCTGTGAGAAGCAAATATTGGCCTGGTAATGTTGCCCATGTGCTATATTTATCAGGCTCTGGGGTGGAGAGTGTTTGTTTTACTTCTCAAGTGTAGCTATAAGGTTAGAAAATATGCAAAGGTAATCAAAAGTTGAGGTTCTTGCAGCGTATATTTTGGCCTGCAAAACTGTTTTTGCATCTTGGTTTTCCTCATCATAAATCCAGCACCAACTCTCCAATTTTCCCCCTTTGCTTCTTTCCTTCATCCCGGAGTCACTGCCCCCTGTTGCGGTCCCCTCTCGGGTAATGAGCTCTGATCATGTATGACCTCTCCTGTCACTCCAGCCCCCTGGAATCCTCCTCTCCCGCTCCATTCTCGCCTCCTCCTCTAATCTCTGCATTACTTTGCCATTAATCCCACATTCCACACGAGGATGGCCAGTTCAGCTCAGATGACACACTGTCCTTATAATCTGCAGTTCATTTTTGAAACGAATCGGTGGGATGGAAGGAGTTTAGGATGATTATCATAGTAAGAGACTTGTGAGCTGCTTTGGGATTCACCTGTAGCATGTCACACTTCCATCCCTTTCTATCTTTTATTATCCTCTGTCACCATTCTACCACTAAAGGTGCATTTTAACCATGAAAACTAGGATCCAGGACCTGCAAGCTGAATGTTTCCAAAATAACATTACACTCAACTGGGATTGACTTGGTTTGATAACTTTAAACAATCATCTTCTTTGAGTTCAATAGTGTGAACATGTTTCTGTCAGCTATGGGTGTTAGAGTCACCATTTGGCTCTAACTAAACAAATAGGTACAAGCCTTCCATTAGATAACAACTGCATGAGTTATTATGTTTCAGCTGGCAACAAGTTATTTGACCCTGAAACAACCAATAGAAATCCTGTGGTCCTGGAAAAGTTGTTAGTCTGTTTAATAACAGTCAAATCATTGCATGCATCAAGCAGAGAAAACATCTTAGGAGATTGCAGAACTACTAAAACTGGGTTAAGAACTGAAAACATACTTTTTTGGGGGGGCAAGGCAGTGTATTATAAAACACTTAATTTAGAAAAGGGTGCATCCTGCTGGAAGTCGCCAATTAAGGGTTTGTTTTTCTTTTGGCCCAAACATGCATTGGTTTTTGTCGTCTTTATGCTTTCAACAACAGAGGAGTTCAGTGTTTACTGGTTGAAGCAGAATCTTGCTGTTTTATAACAGCGCAGGCGGGTGACATCTACCTTCCTAGTGTTTGTCTCCTTACAAGAGTCCAAATCCATCCTTCATTTCTGTCATACTGCCCTCTACTGGTGTGGTAATGTATTGCAATTACTTTTATTTTTTCATCTCTGACCTGATTTGTACAATTCACCCAGGTCTTCAGCCTTTTCTAAAATATAAACACACAATTTGCCACAAGACCCATGTAGTTCCAGGGAAAAGTTAGCGTACTTTCTGGTTGAAAAACACCTCAAGCTTCTGAACCTCATTTGCGCTTTCCTCCCTCATCTTTCATCCCTTCTTCTCCCAGGTCTATTCCAAGATCCCACTCTCCTCTACCTCCTTCTATCCATCTTTCTCCGCCCCACTCTCCACCCCCTCCCGTGCCGCAGTGGGACTGTTGGACTCACGCAGCCCCATGCTGAGCCGCTCCAGAGCCAAAGCCAGAACAAAGAGCCCATTGAGCTGAGCGGAGACATAATGTGGGCCGCCTCTGACAGCACCGAAGATGAAGTCATGAGGTCGCCAAACAGTTAATAATGACGGCCAATCGTCCAGCTGCACAAAGTGTGTGTATGTATGTGTGTGTGTGTGAACAGCTTGGTGCTTTTGAGGAACAGGGGAGAAAATGAGAGATTATGTGTCTGCATGCATGCATGACTAAGTTTCTACAGTTTAGAACTCATGTGTGCAGATCTGAGAGCATGTGGATGGATAAAAAGCTTTTAAGGTGGTAATGAGATACTCCATGACACTCAAAAATGCGCTCAATCACTTTGTAAATACCGCAGAGGAAAAACAAAACCTTTGGAGAAGTGCGCTTTCTGGTTCTGGCTTTGCTCCAGCTGCATTGAGGAACACCCGCCCAAACATCGCCCCGTTTTTTTTCCCTTATTGGAGCCTGTCTGGCGCAAAGTCTGACATGAGAAGCATCTCATGGAGTGTGGAGCGTGGAGTTGTCGCTGGGAGGCCAACACTCCAAACATCATTAAACTCGCAGCTTCAGGTGAGAGAGCGATGCTGGCATGTTTGTGTCTTTGTGCAAAAAGCATGTATGCGGTTCAAGCATTAATCTGGGGGCCTGTTTAAGTGCCTTTACAGGACCATGTCAAGAGGCCTCCAGGCTGGGAGGACAGAGGGAGGAGGCAGGCAGAGGTTGGTGAAAGACAGCTATGCAATTGATTAACATTAGAAGGACTTTGCTCAAGTTCAAATTGCACGGCCCCTCCGCTGTAAGCTACAGACATTTGTTTCCCCGCAAGTAGTTTTTCCTTTCAAACCCCGTCTCTGCTGCACATCTGAGTTCAATTCTCCGCATGCCCTCTCTCTGAAAATCAATTCCTCCTCTCCTCTCTCCTCTGCTCTTTCCCTTTCCTCAAGCTCTCTGAACAGACCAGGGCGAGGGGATTACGCTGTCCCTCCTCAGATCCGAGCGAGACAACAAATGGTTCTTATCAACTGACACCCCCCTGCCATCCAGGAAGGAGGAAGAGGCAAGAAAAACCAGCCAAGCCCCGGCTCGGATGTGTTTCTGGGCTCCGTCTGCCAATCGTGGCAACCCTTTTCACACTCCAAGCCCGAGCTATTTACGAGAGCCCTGGGAGAGCGCGAACGCAGCACCGGAGGGTGGGAAGAATGGAGGGGAGAGAGCCGCTGCTGCTCCTCAACCTCTGCTTCTAATCAATCACCAGAAATCACTGCCGTGGTTTGTGGCCTTTGATCCTGGCTCCTTTTTCACACTGCGAGGGAGAGAGTCGGGGCAGAGGGAGGGAGAGGCGGGGGGGGAGAGAAGGGTGAGAGTCAAGGCCCAGAGGGTGGGGAGGTCAGGGGAGAGAGATTAGGGGGTGTGGGGCCTTTTGCTCTCTCAGACCTGAAAGCATGTCTCGTTTTAATCCAGTGAGTTTTGAACGAAACCCAGACTGCTTTCACACAAAATCCAAGTTTGTAACTCCCAAAAGAATTCTGCTCTATCTAATTATATCTGGATTCTTTAGCTACACTAAACATCATCAGAAGTCTTCAAGGAATTTGAATCTGTGAACTCTTCCCACGCGTCAAAGAGTGACTGAGGCAACAAACAGTTGACGTTGACAGGACCAGAACACAATAAATCCTCCCTGAAGACTCAGGACACTCCTGTTTTTTGTCGCTCCTGGCAGGAGGGAGACCGCCGATGTCTGCAGACAAATGGACAGAGAGCTCCTCTAATCAAGCACAGTTTCCTCATGTTGAGGGTTTATGAGTTTACAGCATCCCACGGTCGAGTGACATCCAGCTGGGCCAGAGTCGACCCAGTTCCCCTGGTCGTCACACGCAGGGCGGCTGATTTGTCTTCGGTTGGTCGGTTCAGGGACGCTTCTCTGACCTGTGTGATCTTTGACTTGGAGGCCATTCTGTCTCTCAGCATGTCAGTGAAAATGATCTCAGGTTCTTGCAGGGAGCCAGTGTGTGTGTGTGTGTGTGTGTGTGTGTGACGGTCAGCATGAATTACCAAAACATCTTGGAACACAAAGCTTTTATATTAAGATACTTCACAGCATGAGTGCATAAACTGAACCATACTTTAGAGATCTTCCACTTGTGCCTTATTTTAGTAGTTTGGGGCATCCATCGGTAATGGCACTGTCAATATGCCTAACAGGGTCTTGAGCATGAGGCAAATTACCAAAATAATATCCAAGAAAGGACAACTCCAAGGTTAATTTGGGAAAAAAGACTCTAAAAGACCCACTGTCCCAACCACAGACCCGGATTTGTCCAGTTCTCTTTTCAACTTTGCTTCTATTTCCCCCTTGGGAAGCTCTAAACTTGGAAGCTCCACTCCCACCATGTTTGTCAAAGGAAGGAGGAACTTCGTTACCTCCTGGCATCTACTTGACATTCGTGCTCTCTTCAGTTGAAGTGGGCACAAGAACATGGTCGTCCTTAAAGTGGGAGTTCTTTTATCCAGGATCGTCAATTCCTTCTGGGAATTTTCTGTGTACAAAAAGTAGGCCTTACAGGTTTTCTGCATTAACAACACTTTATTGAGTTTATGAGTAAATAAATGTCATTGGTCAACGGATTTAGATATCCCTGGATGTCAATGAATAATGTTGAAATTCTGCTTTTAAACCAAAGTTGTATCGATGTATGCTAACCTCTGGCATGACAAAGCATTTTCCAAGTTGTTAGCATCAAGCTAGCACTATGTTTTCTATACCATTTTTTGGCACATTTGGAGATATAAACCAAGTTGAATGTATTGCATATGAATCTCCTGGGAGAGTTTTGCAGCTTTTTTAGTTAAACTTTAGGTGGAAAATCCTCAAATTTTCTTGGTAGGTCTGGCCAGTATAATGTGAAGGATTGATAAGGGAGTTGTTAAGAATAAAGGCTAATAATGTCGATGGATCAAACCATTTATTGTTGATTCTTAGCAGAAAATGGCTCTCAATACCAATCCCTTGAACAGTCAAAGTTTATTGTTTACTTTTGTTGTTAAGAGAAGTGGTCTTGGGTGAGATTTTTTCATGTCAAGCTGAACCTGTACGCATTTTTTAGCTTCACAGGGGAAAACTTCACCCTCTACAGTTAAAAGGGTTGGTGGGTTGGATGATTGGTCTGTTCCCCCCCAACAGAGGCCATGGTAGTGGGCATTACCAAAGCCAGTTTTCAAAAAACATAAACCGAATGTCTTTCACACAGTGGGAAAATACCAATGCCCTTCCAGGTTTACCCACAAAGAGTTTCACTATTCAAATACATCAGTTTGACTAACCGGACCATCTCAGACTAAAGGGCCTTGTTCTGGCAGCTGTGCTCTGTTGTCAATCTGGGATAAGGTTTTCTCAGTCTAATATTATCAAAACTGCTAAATCTGCAGGAACCAGGCAATAGCCAAAAGAAACATCCTCTCCGAGCAAGGTTTATGGCTTTATTCAGGGGTCAAAGTCATTTCTTTCTGCCCCGACCAGGGCAAACAAACACACCCAACAAATACGATGACCGAGACAAAACCCCAAAATAAGCAATTCCACTACAGCTTCATTCTGGCTGTGTCTCCTCAGCGTGCAAGAGTCTGGAGGCAGTGGCTTATACCGATCTTCCAGCAGCAAAGGAGCAGAGCAGCAGCTCCAGCGGGCAGATCTGAGCCTGAGTGGACGTGTGCCAGACGACAGAGGCCAGGCTGGGCAGGACCGGGCCGGGCAGCTGAGGTTTCCCCTCCGCCCTGAGTGGCAGCGAGGCTAAGCTAATCCTGCGCCTCAGGCCCCTGTGAGGTGGCTCTGCCAAAGCCTGTCTCCCTGCTGCTGCAGGAAATTGCTTTCAGTGCAGAAGTGCATGAAATGTCTATGGAAAGCACATCCAGTGTGCACACATGGGGACAATGTGGCTCTAATCTACAGGTAGATTTTACACTTTATACCTGTAAATCTGAAAAACAATCCTGTTAGCATCAGTTTCTCTGCCGTTTTTGTGTATTTTATGTATAATTGATGTATCTTACAGAGGTCCTTTGACACTAAAAGCCAGTTTTCCTGTGTGGGGTTGTGTGTCAGCCTCTATAACGCCTCCTCCATTGTGCTGTTTGACCCGTGGGCCAGCCAGAGCTCCCATGAGGTCCCTTATCCCTCCATCAGTCCTCTCTCATTAGCTCCCACAGGCAGAGCCCCGAGTAGGGTAACACAGAGGGGCCCCTGCTTCCTCCACTGGACCCCCCCATGAAATACATACAGCACAAATACAGATGACAGAGATCACCTTTTTCACAGTCATTGAAACCTTGTTTCGTTAGGAGACAGGACCATTTTTGGAAGCACTTGCTGTTTTTTGCCCCCATAAAATCTCCACAAAAAAATAAATGTTTAATGTTATTTTCTGGATTTAATAGACTCATTTACTCCTGAATCAAGGGGGGAAAGTGTGAGATTTCCAGAGTGGTTAATCCTTAAAGTGGGATAAAACAGGGATAAAAAGTGGAAACTGGAGGTGGTAGAATGAGGAGGGAGGAGGAGGAGGAGGAGGAGGAGATGAGGCAGGACACAGTGGAGAAACAGTTGATTATGAGTCCCATCATGTGATCAATGATTTCATTAATAAGACGGATCACGGGCCTGTCATAGCTGTGACACAGGCTGAAGGATGATCCCCTCCCAACGCTCCATTTCCCCCCCCCGTCCTTCCTTCCTTCCTCCTCCTCCTCCTCCCCCTCTCTCCCCTCTTTCCCTGTCCTTCCAATATCACCTCCCTCTGCTTACGACGAAAGCAACGCTGAGGGAGAGAAAAAAAAGGGTGGAAGAGGGGTTAGTCATGAGGGAGGGGATGGAGGGGGAGGGGGGAGAGAAAAGTGAAAATCCATTTTGAAACCCATTTTCAATTAGGGGTCCACAAGCTGTTATCACAGGTGTCCCAGAATGGGGGCCCGTAAGTGAAAATGTCTCCTATCCGTTTCTGAAATGAAACCTTATCTGGGAGGCACAAAGATGGCGGGGACAGCGTATCTGTAAATTACTTTCCATCCCTGCTGTTAACGGGAACTTTATTTCTGTCAGATGACATTCCCCTCTATTTACTGTTGATCATTTAAATGGCTGCCTAAAAAAGAAGGTGGCCCTTTCTCTCCTCGCTCTCTGTATCACTCTCCCCTCTCTCACCGTTTTTTCAAAGCAGTCAAGTGTCCTTTTTTTTTCCTTCTCTAAACTCTTTAGCCACGCTCTCTTTGCTCAGAGATTTCTCTACAACAGGGTCGAACATTTGTTGCTCTTTAAGGCTTAACTTGTTTGCCTCGGAGACCTCTTGTCCTTTGCAGCATGACCATCAAAAGGTTCCAACGACTCCTCAGAGATCCTTTCAGTACAAACAGCAATCCAACAATTTTCCAAACTTCTGTTCGCACCCATATCATAAAAATCCAACCAGCCAATTACTTTGAATGTCTTCCCCCACCCACTCTGTTTTTTTATTCGCAAATTATCCCATGACGACAGGATTTATCCAGGCAAAAGCATGGACAACTTTTTTTTTCCCCCCAACAAAAGAATCAGAGGACTTTGTGGTCCACCTGCCCGCCGAATGACGAGGGGAGCGCCCGACCTCCCCTCCCTCAAAAACTTCTCCTAAAGAGGACCAATCACAGCATTGTTGTGGCACAGTCGGCCCTTTTGAGCTGTCACTGCGAGAGGAGGAGGCACAGAGATGAATGGCACACAGAATGAAGCCACCATTTAGACGACCATGTGGGAACACTCAAACCAGGGCTCGATAATTACTCCGGGCCTTCTCAGCTCGGACAAAACTTAGAGAGAGGAGACAAGAGGGGTAAACAGTAGAGTTGGGAACTTTCCCTGTGGAAGTTTGAGAGCTAAATCAATTGGAAGTTGCTAATCAGAGGAGATAAAGTTTTTTTGTAGATCAGATACAGGATTTTCTTCTTGGGAGCTTTGATTTATTTTAGGACTGATGTGAAAACTCAGCACAAAAAGAAAGGAAATTTTTTACTTTTCTGGGGCTACCAGAAGCTCAAAACAAGAATCAATAGCGACAGCAGATAAAGCTGTTTGGCATTGGCATAGAAGATTTGGCAAATTTTTCATGGGTGTAACCATTAAAAAAGGAAAACAGACGCTTTTATGTGGGTATTATTCTGAAATTTAAAACACAAATCAAAGAGAACCAGTAGACAAAGCAGCATTTTTTTGTACCCATTATGGATATGACTGATTCAGATTCTTTGCCATGGAATGGAAAGAGCTGCTTTGGTGTCATACTATTTAAGGTACAATGTGTACAAGTGAGAATATTTGCTCCATCTAGGGGTCATATTGTTTTTTCTTTTAATTTTTACAAAAACAGATGTTTTGGGGTGTGCTTTTAAAGGTACAATGTGTAGAAATGAGAATATTCAGCAATATCTTGAAGTTAGATTGTAACTTGAAACACTCCTTCGTTCACCCCTTCTGTCTGTGAAGCAATGGTGGCCTTCATGGACAAAAAGCGCCTACAACATGTGATGCATTTGTCAAGTTTCAACACTCAAAAACATCTATAAAAACAAATTGCAAGCACACAAAAACTCTTCAACTCATCATCACTGAATACAAAAATGTTTACGTAACTAGTTTGACCTTTTTGTGCATCTGTAGAAATGTGGCGGTTAAAGTTGGCAGCCTCCATGGAAGTGGAACCATAGAAAAAAAATCAATTCAAGTAAAAAAATAAAAATAAAAAAATAATCTTAAGACAATGACATGCAAATTCAACCATAACTATGAATATTGTTTTCCATTTCTAACAAGTCTGTTTTGCCAAATGCTAAATCCCACACACTGCAGCTTTAGCCCCACTGTGGCAGCGATCTAAGCTAGCACAAAAGTGTAGAAATGATTCATCCATATTTCGACTTTTCATTTTTAAGTCCAGGTAAAAAAGAAAAAACTGCTCAGAAAAGCTTAAAGGATCTTATCATTTTTGAGTTTTTATGCTTCGCTTAGTCCAAATTCATGGCTCCTTGTGTTAGCTTTTACGCCATATAAAGTTGCAGTGAGCTATATGTTTCTTTTGCACCTCTGCTCCAGGCAAATTTCTTATCTTAACATGAGTAAACACGGCATAAATCAAGTGTGACTTCTCCTTTTAGGTGTCTTGCAACCAAGCCTGTTGGGCTTTCCCTACGCATATATGCTTTAGATGATGGTTGCCATTAAAAATGGCATTAATGTTCAGCTAAGGACCTACAGTATCTAAAGATTAGATCCATGTGGTAAATCAAACTGAAAAGAAGAAAACACCTGTTCTAGTGTCTTCTTTACAGATGGTTTTTAAATGTTTTTCTTTTGTTTGATTTCATTCCTTTTAAAGAGAAAGTGTTCGCTCCAAAATACTTTGAACCAGTTCTTTTTTAACTCTTGTAATGATAACATTAGAAAAAAAATCCCACCTGCCCCTTTTCTGCTCACTCTCAACTTTTCACAACTTATCGTCGCACACTCTTGCTGCGATCTCCACAGGGTTTCCCCAGCACTACATCAGGGGCTGCTGCTCTGCTTGACGGGGGGAAATATTTCAATGAGCCTTCCTAAGAAGAACCAGCCACCGGGGTTCCACAGCTGCTCACAATTACCTTTTGTTTGCACGGAGGCGGTCGGGCAGGGGCTACGGGGGTTAAAGTTGAGGCGAGTGTAGGGTTACACCTGATAAGAGGTTATGAGTTCTGGGGGCGACTTGGGGAATGCGGTGTAATTATAACAACACAAAGAATGTGTAAGCTATATTCTTATTCCAATGGAGAGAGAGATTGGGATCTTAAAGGGACCTTTTTCCGCCGTTACTTGTCTTCCCTCCCTTTCTCGAGTGAATTATGGGACTACTGTATTTAAGGGGGAGCAGCTTTGAAACGGTGCATTTTTGTTTCCGTGTATGAAAATCTTCACTGAGAACTCAAGACGAACCATATGTCTCTGAAAGCTGTAATAACACGCGCATCGAGAACAAAATACCACAATCACAGATCCAAATTGCATCCATGCCTTTTCCACAACAAACTTTTCCTCGTGTTTAATTAATAAAACAGCGCCGGCCATCTGGAAATGAGTAAGAGCGAGAGTGTTCCCAAGATGCTCCAGGATGCATTACCTTCGCCACTTCCTGTGATAACTCCCATATGGAGAGCAAGTCAAAGCGACTTATTCACCCTCTCCGGGATTGTTTGTCTCATGCTCACACTCATTAGAATCACGGAAAAGTCAAAAGCCAAGCCTCCACACCCAAAAATCACCCAAATCCTCTTCCGGCTAATGAGCACAGCTGCTGATTTTGTTATGACTGTAGCTCAACGCTTCAAGAGTTTCCAGCAACAAAACAGAATCTAACATTACTCTTCCTGGCAACTGTATCAAAAATGAAAGGCTGGTGGACGGTAAGCTTTCAATAGCAAGTGTTGAAGACACTGCTGTCGAAACATGCCAGAGATGAACCACAAATGACTTACAGTAAACGTGACGAATGGGGTTAATGTAAACTTAAGAAACACAAGCAACTGTGAGTAATGACTCAGGAAGTTGGGGAATTTTATTTTGGAATTATGAGATTGTTTGCAAAAAATATTGCTACGGTAATAAAATACCTTGGATAGTAATCTGATTACATCCATTCGCTGAATCCCCACGTTTTGCTAGGTCCATTTGCTTTAGCTAATATAACTCAAATAGTAATATGATTATATATGTTAGCCAAACCTAAAGCCTTACTAGCACAAGTTGTTGACATAAGATACAATCTTATTATATAGCTAAACCCTCATGTCTTACTAACATAAGTCTGTTCACTTAAGCTACTATACCTCAAATAGTAATCTGGTTATGTATGCCAGCTAAACCTCCCATCTTGCTCAAGTAAGTTTTTCATATGCCAAAATGGGAATGACATTAGTTATTTTAAGGTCAACTCTCAATTAAATGTTGTGTAAAAAGTATTAGCTTGCACAGAAATATGAATTTCACAACTTGCTGATCAGCGCAAAACTCAAGAACGTATCCAGAAAAATTATATAAAACAAAATATTTTTACTTGAGTCATAAAGAAACATAACCATTAGGGTGCTAGAATTCCCTAAGGGTTAGATTATACACCAAATGAGGCCAGCACTCAAGAAATATGAACTTCACAACATGTTAATCACCACTAGATGAGTAGGTTTACAGAAAAATCCCCCAAAAAGTGCTTTTGTCACATTGAATGATATTTTCTTGCTTGAATATAGGATTATGAATACGGGTTCGTTGGTATAGCTGAGCAGTTAGGTCGCAAGCCCAGTGAGGCTAGCCCTCTATTGGTCAGCAATGTGGCAAAAAATACCTCCAATATTTAATTTTTTTCCATGTTAGTTTTTCTTATTTCTCCACAACTTTAACTCTATGTAAAGAAATGGAATTTACTTTATGGACTTTCAGTAATAGACTTTACATTAAGTTGCGGACTTCACATTACAGACTTCAGGTAATGGACTTTGCAGGACAGACTCAACGTTATGAACGGACTTTACGTGATCTTCCTAATTTTTTAGATAGAGGTTCAACATAATCAACAATGACTTCTTGGTTTAAACTCACAAAGACATGTGTTTTTAATTTCTTTATACACCCCCTGATTTCTACAAAAGGTCAGATCAATCAGGCAGAGGAAAGGGTACAGTATTTATAAAAGAAGAGCTCACATACCGGGCCAATGACCAAGCTACCATATTTGATGTTATACAAGTTTGAACAAGCCAATAACATCACCTTCTTTTATATTCTGGTTTGGGGCCTCAAGTCCCCCTCACCCCAGTTTTTAACTGACTAATCTGGGTGTATCTCAACATCCTATATTTACATTAACCACAGTGACGGATGAGTTGATGCGTACCATTTGAGGTGGTGCTCGACGCCACCGCCTTCTCGCTGATGTCATTGCGCAGTGATGAGCCCTTGGTCGCCACAATGGTCTCCACCCTCTTCTTCTTTTCAGCTGCTGAACTGGCCTGGGACTGGGTTTCCATGGCGTTTGTTCATTCCTCAACACCTCATGGAGACGGGGTGGCTGTGGGGGGGGGCAGAGGAGATGGATTAATGATGACATTGAACAAGATAAGCTAGTTTTGCGTTTTAAGGAAACAGAATTTGATTTGTGGTTTCATTTCAATCTTAACTAAACATTCAACAATACATCGCCTCAAGGAAAGACTTCAACACTGGGAACCATGTGAGGAAAACTTCAGATCCAATCCTCCCTTTTCATGATGCCCAGAGCAGACCTGGGGTCAATCCAGCAGCTCACCCTGATTTATTTTAACTAAAACCTGCTGGGCTCTGATCTCCTCGACTGGGAGCCTGATCGCCTTTCTCTTTCCACTAACTGTGGTTAAATATCCCAAAACCAATATTTAGATTACCTTATTTTGAACTATGTCACAATAAACTTCTGACTTCTTGTCAAAAAAATCACAACAACTCAATAAACACAGCGAGGCAGGACATCCTAACTGGGTTTTATATCTGAGAATAGAAGTGCAGAGTGTGGATATACTGATAATCCTGCTCGAGCAGCCTTTCCACAGAGAAAGCAGAAACCTTAAGGGGATACCACAGAGAGAGAAACGTTCACAGTCCTAAAAAAACAAGGGTTGTTTGAAGGCCCTTTTGGGAATATCATGGTGCCGGGCAATTTTTCTTTCAAAGAATAAAGGTGGTTCGAGTTAATGCTGTCTGTGGGTTTAGAAGGGGTTCAGCCAACAGTCTAGCAGACATGCTGCTCAGTTCAGCACCTCAGAGGCCGTCTACAAACTCAAATCTATCTAGGTCATGGAGGTCTTTTATTATAGAGACAGCACGGTGATGCACTGAAACCAACCGCTGGTTTACACAAAGTACAGAACAGTTTTATTTGTTCGATACGAAGCCTTTACTTTGACGCCATAATTCGTGGAAATATTTAGTCTTCTCTCCAATAAAGACTCACTAATTACCTGAGTGCAATACAATTGTCCTCCACCCTGTAAACATGCATGGGTACAAAAAGGTTGGTAATGCAAACAGAAGAGTGCTCCTGAAAGTACAAGAACAGGAAGAAAAAACAAGGGGGGGTGATATTTACCAACTCCCCAAGGAGGTAAGTGGAGGGGGAAGTGGTGAGGGGTAAACTTCAGACAAACACTGTGCGCTTTGTTTGTTTTTTTCCTTCCCAACCCCCTGAAAAACCAAGAGTCTGTCTTCGTTTCTCTGACCCGACAACAACATCTGTAAGCAATTGTCGAAAGGGAAAAAAAATTGAGACTGAACGAAGAAAAAAAAACACAATGCAATTACTGGCGTACCAATCAAAACAGAATTAAACAAGAGCTCGTCTCTCTAATCACTCCCACATGAATACACATGTAGTTGTCATCTCAAAGCAAAGACATTTTTGTTCTACTTGTGCAGATATCATCTTGAATCACTGCTGCATGTGTTTGATACGGTTGCTTTCGATTCTGGGGGTCTTTTTTGCAAGTGCAAGGGAGTTAGTTCTGTGAGTTTGGGCATGTTTGAGAGAATACTTCCAAGTTCTTTTCAAACTTCTTCATTCTTATGACTCAATCTGAGGAAAGGCAGAACAAGGAGCCAACTTTCCAGCTGTGTTTTGATGTTTCCCAGCACCCTCAGCTTTTGCATTGTGCATGCATGTATTTTAGAGTCTTCCTGTTGCATGAGGAGTCAGGAGAGAGACGTTTGGAAGAGTCTGAGGGTCTGCACTGGAGTTTTTGTTGATGGCATTCCACTGCTCTGGCAAATATTCACAAGTCCGAGGCACTGAAGCGTGTCCGACCGGCCTTTTGTGTTCCAGCAGGCAGGCCACAGTTCCAAAGCAGCAATTAAAAGCAGGACCTTTTCACCCATAATCCCTCTGACCTGGACGCCCACACCCAGTCCTGCAGATGTTCCTGGACTAGACTTTCTTGTTGCTCATTTTTGCGAAAAAAAGAGAACAGACTCTTATGGCCACTTTTACCTGTGTTTGCACAAAAAACTTGAAGTGAAAAAGTTTTTGGAATCTTAGAGGCCTGAGAGACCAAAAACACGACAAAAACTTAAGGGCCTAATTAGAATCCAAAAAACAGACTAAAGTTCCCTCTTGGGAGTCAAAACACATGCTAACTTGGGAGCAAAATCACATGTTAACATTTTATTAGAAGTCATAATGCATGCTAACATGCCCACTTCGAAGCCAAAACTTGGGCTCAAATGTTTTCTTGGGAGCCAAACTGCACCATTAAGTACACAGAAATCGATCTGTCTTGGCAAGTCGGCCTTTCAAATGACATAAAATTGATCTAACATTGTTTTAAACGTTAATAAATCGAATGTGTTGATACTAGGGAATCTACATTGAACACCAAGCACCACTAAACAACAAAACATAGCATGGCGGATGGCAGAGGAGAAGCGTAAGGAAGAAGTAATCAAGCAACAATGGTGGTCCAGGAAGTGGAAAACACTTTGGCTGCAAAAACAGAGATTTTCAAAATAAGATGCTCCCTGTTTGAAGGATATGTAAAGGTCAAGTAAAATACCACAGCAACACAACAAATCTCTCCAATCACCTTTTAAGGAGAGACAGCATAATGTTATATCATTTTTATGTTGAAAAACAAAAGAAGAAGTTGCAAGTAAACCTACTGGTTAAATGGTGGTTGCACCAACTACTTAAGTGAAATTCATTGACTATTGAACTCTAGAGCAGAATGTTTATCTCCTGTTAATTCAACCCGAAGTTTTGGTTTATTCAAATGAAATGAGAATCCATTAATTGTCGTTTACTTGTTTGTTTCTATCCAGAATTAACTCATACCTGATTCCCATACAAGAAACTTCACCTGCACTGTCCAGTATCCAGATAAGTATTTCACAGTCACACTGTTTTAATTTTTGGCTAAAAAGTTGAATCAATTTCAAAGTACTAACTTGTTTCCGATCAAAACAAACTAAATGAACCAAGATCATCCTTGAATTGTATCAGCAACCACAGATCAGGATACAAATGGAACCATTGATGAACTGAATCGTTACACCTTACAGAACACACACTTTTGGGCCCCCAAAACACAAACTAAATGGTATTCTTGGGTGGCAAAAATATGGGTTAAAGTGCCTTGCGGAGAACCAAGGTTTGACCTAAAGTGCCAAGTTTTGGTACTTTAGAGTCAAAATACAAGATTAAGACCCCCCTTGAAGCCAAAACACAAAATAAAGTGTCTGCTGTTGAGACAAAGCGTGGCCTAAAGTCCCCTCTAGGGAGCCAAACACAAACTGAAGCGCTGAAGAGCCAAAACATGCTCAAGTGCCATTTTGGATGACAACAACACTCCCCTGGTTGGCGAGAAAGGGTTTTATATGCTTTTATCACATTTCACTCCTGCCCTTCAATAAAGTGTCAGCACGCCGCGGCACCACGTCCCTGATCCCAGTCATTACCCAAAATGAATTTCATATTAACGTCTCCCCCATGAAATGTCTGTCCTACACCCAATTAGAGACGAGAGAAAGAGCCTGTATCTTTATTTGTGCTCCACTGTAATCCTTCCACGCAGAAAAGGAGGCGATTAAACAGGTTTAAAATACCACAATTCAGACGCTTCTCTCAGAAAAGAAGAAAAAAAACATTCTTATTTTATAAGCACATTAAGCAAATCAATTTAACATAAATTATACGCCTTGGTGACAAAGGCGCCGAGTTGAAAGTCAACTGCAAATTGTACACATCAAAGTGAAACACTAAAATAAACTTTTGCCTTTGATAGAAAAAAACACAGTTTCTTTTTTTTCTTCCTGCGAGCTTTAACGGCTGATCAAAAAATCAGCGCCTTTTGTGACTTAAAGGCGACACTTTACAAGTTTAATTCTCTGAAAGTGCTTTAGGTGCAGCTCCACGGCAGGAATACATTTGCGCACACACGATTTGAGAAAGTGGGGGACATTTTCATACAAACTCTTGAAGTGTCTTCTTAGATTTGGCCGCCCCCCCCTCACACACGGGGTACTGTTTTTGTGTTCATTTCATTAGGGGCGACTGCTCAGCGTCGAGGGCCCCCTGAGGGGGGAGACTGGCAGCGCCGCAGCATTCATCATCATTACATCAGCGACCACCGAGATCTGCTATCTTAGGCTTATCAACGGCGCACAAACGCACCGCGGTGCAGCGAGTTAGAGGGGAGGGGAGAGATGGGAGATGGAGACGATTGAGGGGAGATTGTGAGCAAAAGTGGGATAAGAGGGGGAGAGAATGAATGGAGAGAGGGAGGAGCAGGAGAATGTGAGTGAGTGTGTGTGTGCATGCATGTGTGTGTGTGTGTGTGCTTCACTGCACCCCTGCATGCCTGCACATGTTTCCCCGTGTGTACAATGTGTGTTTTGCACATTTTGCAGCTATGCCAACAACATTAAGGGCTCCTGCACAGCTGGAATAACTAAAACACTGAGGGGCAAAGAGGGGGGAGGAGGAGTGGGAGCCCTTCAGCCAGATTAGCTGAATCTAGCAATAAAACAGAACGCGCTGGCTCAGGCTGCATGTGTTTGCATTGGATAAGGTCAGTGAGGGGATGAGGCCCCTTAAGGAGACAGTGGACGTGCTTTTCTGTGGGTGAGAAAACCTGCGATGGGTTCAAAATCCCCACAGAGGAGGTGTTCCCAAACTCAATGGATCTGCAAGGGAAGCACATACTTAGCTCTGCGTGCTGTGTTCAACACTGCACTTATGGCTCGCCCTCAACCCTGGAAGGCAAAGGGGGAGAGAGAAGGGGGAAGGCGGAGGGAGGGGTTTGGGGATTTGGTGGCTGTGGCTCCCATTCACCAGAGAAACTTAACATTGTGCCCAGATGGCACTAAGTCTGGTGTACAGCTGATGGGGACCAGCCCCTGAAGTAAGGGCCATTTAGCAGGAATTAGTCACACCCTGCCACACACACACACACACACACACACACACACACACATATCACATCACAGATACACTCATGCAAGCTGGTTTTACCCTTTTGCACACAGCAACACCTTTGAACCCTGACTCAACTACATTTCAAAATAAAGTGCAGGTGCCACGTTTCAGGCTTCAACAAAAACTTTGATTCATATACAACTCATTTAACATTTTATAGTCTGAGTCAACTTTACACCTTTTTGGGAAGAAGTTAAAAAAATTTCTTTAAAAATGAAAGTGCATTTAAAGTTAGATCTCTTCTCTGTCATGCTACGCAGTATCACAGAATCAAATACCAATACTATTAATTTAAGTATCTTACTCAGGAAAAAATCATCTTCAAGTCATCTGGAGAAGAATCCTAAAATCCTTTTTTTTTTCTTGGTTGTTTCTTTTTTTTCCTTGCATTCTATACAGTCGAGCCATTTTAAAACAATGATTCTGTCTTATTGCAAGACTACTGGTCCCCAGGTTGCATGAGGTGCAATATTTTGGTCTGTGTGTGTTGTTTTGTGTTGTTCATTTGGTTTGTCTGTAGTGTTATGAGGGAATTCATCAGGGTTAGAGATTAATGACCACTTGTTTACACTAGGGAAGAGTTCTGTAACATTACAGACAATTATGAAGAGAGTATTTAAAAAAAGTTTAATTAAGTGATTGAAAAAGGTCCCCATTAGATGTGTGTGTGTGTGTGTGTGTGTGTGTGTGTGTGTGTGTGTGTGTGTGTGTGTGTGCAGGGTGTGGGGTAAATAATAAAAAAGAACACTTTAATGTCAAAATCAGAATTTTTTTTCTTATAATTTAACAAAATTAAAGCATGTTTGATGTTTTTTATGTTCTATGGTTTAAAAGTTGCTCCAAAGTTGCACAAATGAGATATTAGGGAACAGAATATGCATTAATTTGTAGATTGTAGATAGCAATCATCAATCAATAATCAATATTTGCAACTTTTCACAATAAATGTTGCAATCTTTGCAGGGCCCAGCTTCTAAAATCTCAGTACAACTTTTCTCACTCTCAGATGGAGGAAATATCGGGTTTTTTTGTTCGATTGATTGTCTGAAAAAGAAGCCATGGCAAATTTTTAAAAATGCAAAATGCCAAAGCGCCAGTGTTGTGTGGTTTAAATCCAGCTTGTGTCACCTTTTCAAGAGTTATTCCCCACTCTCATCCTGTTTCCTGTTCTATCCTCTATCCTGTACTCTCAAAATAAAGGTAGAAAAGCTAAAAAGAAAAAAAAAACTTTGAAAGCGCATTTCAAAAACATGCAAATACAGTCAATTAACCCTGAAAATAATTTGCAGATTGATAATTCTAGAAGGTATCCGTGGCTCCCTTTTTGAAAAGGTCTGTCTCCATCGGTCGACTATTCAAGCAGCTGTTACAAGCAGCAACAGCAAACTTCAAAATAAAAGCCTAGGCGAATGAGAAGTGTTTTTATTCCTTGTCAAGGACGAACACTGCAACATCGTCCGCTTTCAGCCGCTAATAAGATTATCCCCGCGTGCGTCTTGCTCTCTCAAACCTCTCCTCTTAAGATGCTTTGGAGGACTGCTCAGGGACCGAGTGCATCTTACATTCCTGAGTAACAAACCCGCACGATGTAATCGAACGCTTACATGATGCGTCTTTTGCGCTCACTATCCTGCAGATAAGGGGCGAATAAAGCGCTCGCCACAATGGAAATCTCCGGCGTTTTCCCGGCAGAGCGCTGCTTATTAGACTGTTTATTTATCCTGACTTTGCGTTTGTTGGTGAGCCACTTGTATCAGGGCAAGTGGGGCTGTGAGGACTGAGACAATGGGTAATACTGCTGCTTTGTTACAGCAGTGGCCCAGTTACGCAGTATAGGTTCCCCCCTCCTCGCTCTCCACTTGATTCATTTTCTCCCCAAGCTGAAATGTAGAGCCTTTGTTTGATCAGACACTTTTCCTGATTCTTGAGAGGAGGGAAAAGATGCTTGTTCAGCCATTTACTGGAGGCCAAAGCAAACAATGCAACTTATCACTTCAGCCAAAGGAAAGAAAAGAAAACATTTTACTCTTTGCAGAACTTTTTGTCCTTTGAACTTGAGGGGGATAAGATTACTCTGCTTTGCTTTATGACCACAGATGGATGGAGAAGACATATTCTTTACTCAAGTGGAAGTAAGTAAATGTATGAACTTGAGAGCCTTGTTTCATAGTTGGGAAAGAAGTTATTCTTGTTTTTTTTTTTCTTTCTTGTTGCCATAAATGCAAAAAAAATGTAGGCTCACTGGGGGAACCAAGAAAAGTAACAGGAGTGTTTGTGCACATGCTGTTCATGGTTTTACAGCATCATGCAAAAATACACTGTGGTGTCAAAATGTCTGTTTCATCACTGCAGAATCAATATAAAACTGGGAAGCCCCAAAATTTCATTTGGCTAATACTTATTTTTCTGATGTACAGTTAATGCAGCTTGATGGCAGGCAGTGTTTTGTTACAGAGGCACAAACCGTAGAGACATGAATGTAAGTGGCACTGATAGCCACTTGTGGTTATTATTGGTTGAAGTGTCTTCCATAGTCAGCAAAGTCTAAGAAATGTATTTTCTTATGCAGCTGTGTAGTTCTTTCTATAACCATCTGCTTGGCTACGTTGAGTTTACAATCCCATTAGCTGCCAATTCATGGTCTAATGCCAAGTTCCACAAGTATTTTGTTGTCTTAAATTGATTATCTATGTCTCGAATTACATACTTCCACAAGTACATTCACATGAAGAGCACTGCGTTCACTCTGCAATAATGAGAAAAGTGCGTACAGGTGGTGTTGTCCCAAATTCAATGCTGCAATTTTGCTTTTAACAGAAACATCAACTGCAACCATCAACCATTGTTTGATCCGTTCCAGGTCCTTCCTCTATGTAGCCAATATGACGACAGTTGAGTGTGATAAGTGTCCAACGGTCCACACTTTATTTGAGGAAAAGAGGCAGAATTGAGGTGGACCTTTAGCCTCCTTGCTAACAGCAAACCAGCTGCTCATCTGCCTGTCAAGACAATCGTGCCTTTGATATAAATAACCAGCTATGGAAAGTTTTACAGACTTTATTTTTACTTTAAATATCTCCCTTTTGAATTTGTGGTATCCAGTATTGGGGGCTCGAGGTGTACTACCGTTATTAGCACTTCGGCTCTGGCGTCATATTTCTGGCACTTGCCCCTTGGTCAATATCACAGACTGTAAAAAAATAAATTAATAAGGACGTCATCTTGCTTGGCTTTAAATGGGGTCGCCACAAAAACTGCTCCTTCTGGTGACAGGCTGTAGTAAAGGTCAAAAACTGTCTCTCCATTCATTTGAATGGGGCTGTGGTCAAACTGTAAAAAATAAATACACCTCATAGAAATGTTTCTCATATCCATATGCTGTGGTGATATGAGGATATTGTTGGGCTGTATTGTTTGCAAGTCCTCTTTTTCCTGAGAAGTTGTTTCATTATTAGTTATATTTCACATTTCATAATGACTGACAGCTGCTATTCTTCTGTAGTTCTTACAGGAATTGTAAGATACAGCAGACTCAGGCTGCCAAATAGCGACACCTCAATTTTCGCTTCAAAATGGTACATTGGTAAAAGGCGGCCACATTGTCCTTTCTATGTAGAGTCTTTAGTTAAAATGCATTTTCTGTGTATCCCATAATGGTTAAGCTGGTAGGACACAGATAACTCTTCAGATAGAAAAACAGGTAAAGTTACAAAGTGTGTGTAAAAGTGTGTAAAATCCTTTTCTTTGCAGCCTGATGAGATTCAGTGTATTATAAAATCGGTGTCTGTAGCAGAAGCACAAACTCGATCGCTAACACTTCCAACCCAGTGGTCCCTGCACATGCCTCACACTCAAAAGAGAGTGAGGTCTGTATTCTGTCAGCAGGCCTCTCATCTCTCCTGAAAACACTCCTCTTTATATAAACCTTCAGAAAACACTCTACCAACGCTGCAGGGCGTGACAACAACATCCTCCACAGTACCTTGGCTGTGTAACATGGAACATGTTGCGCTGTGTGCTGCAGCTCCTATGTGATGCACGTATGTGAGAAGGAGTTTGCGAGCGAACGCCGCAGTTGCAGGAGATGCACCAGGTACTGTATGCAGCGCTATGCTCAGTATGCGAGTAGGATCATAAATAAGAATAAGAAAGGAGGACCCCAGGGACAGGGATGAGTGGGAAAATTTCTGTACTGATGAAAACCTCATACACATATCTTCTTCTTTTGTGTTTTCAGAGCAGGATCAAGCAGACGGATGGCCCTGTGTGAGTGTAGTGGCAGCAGGGATGGTTTTGACAGAAGGTCTTCACATTTAGCCCAAGGGACTGTAGAATAAACTCCTTTTATCCTCAGAGTTAGAGACAGAAGAGTAGCACTAAGAGTGGAACTACATGAAGTAGCAAAGAGCAATCCTGAGGCTGTAGCAGCTTCAGGTGAAGAAGTTATTGTAAAACTGTTCTGCCCACTTGGCCTAAAAGTCTTTCTTTTCCTCCAAACTTATGTTTCTCCTTCCTCCTCTCTATCTCTCTTTCCTTTCCTTCATTCCTTTAAGTCACTGGGGTAAGCGTTGGAGCGCAGTGAGTCAGAGCTGCTATGTGATTAATGACGGGAGCCTGGCGTCTCCGGGGCCGAGCGCTAACAACAGCCAGGGGGCAGCGCGATAATGCACAATAATAAAGCCAGCAGACAATCAGCCAGGCAAAGCAAGGCCTATTAGCCAGCCCCATCAGGACGGCTAAGTGAGAAATTAGCCCTTCCCAAGCTCCGCCACAATTCATCAAGTGCTGCCCCTGAATCCCCCCTCAAGAAGTCATAATGTTTACTTAAAGACTGGCCCCGATGCCCCAGCGGCAAGCTTTATTGGCTCTTATTAATTCCCGTTCTGGCCCTCGCGGCCGTGCCATTTAAACTGAATTAAAGGGGTGAAAATTGGATGAGATGAAGTTGTCTTGGTGTTTGGCTCCAGAGTGATAAAGCCAGACTTAAACCAAGGGTGACTTAGAAAAAAAATAAGAGGGGAGGGCGAGTAAATAAGGATGCAAAGGAATGCTGAATGAAGCTGTCCTGATATGTGCAGCAAGTCAGTCAGAGGAATGTAAAGAGAGAGGGGTAGAGGAAGAAATGGCATTGCTTTAATGCTAAACTTCCTGTGTGGATGGGAACTGATCCAGAGGGGTAACACAGGGTCACACATTCCTTAGACACAGACACGAATGATAGTGTGGTATCTTTTGTTTATCTTTCATCAGACGGGCTGTAAGAAACTTCAAATAAGGTCGTTCCATCAGCGCTCCAGCTTTATTTCAACATATCAGTGATGGACAGGAGTACAACGGGGGGTTACGCTCTCTGCAAAGTTTGTGCCTCGAATCAGAGAGCTGTGCTGGTCTTAAACTAACAACAGTGAAGCACACTTATGAAAACAAATGAAAGAACTGGTCTATTTTTATCAGTCGGCTCAAATTACACATTATTTAGAGCTGTGTATATCATCCAGTGCTGAAAAGCTTTGTTGAATCAGTTAGTAATTTATCAAGAACAAGTGCCAAACATTTGCTGGCTCAGTCCTCAGAAGAGTTGTGTCTTGCTTCTCTCTGTTTTATATCACTGTAAGTTGAATGTCATTGACTTTGGGGCTTTGGGGTTGGCCTCTCATGTCCGTCCAGAACATTGAACTTATTTTCGACACTAAATCAAGTGAGTCACTTGTTTTTGAGAGAACTGGTAAACAAAAACTCAAAGACTAGAACATACCATCTGCGCAAGATCCCTTAAATCTAGTCTTCGAACTGTAAACTGTTCTTAACTTTCTCTTCATTACAAGCTTAAACAGAAACCTTAACAGAAAGCATCTACATTTCAGAAAGCATTCATCCTAAAACAGTCTCTATAAAGTAGCATAAAGGAAAAGTTGGTTGTTTTCCTCCATCACAATATTAAGAATTCAATCTAACTTTGTAGGAAGTGTAAAGATAGCAGACAACACTTGTGAGAGTAATCAAAATATCAAATGAAAATGCAGAATAAGCCAACTATTCCTGTACACAGCATTTAACCAATCTGGCAAGCAATTGTAGCTGTAAGCTAGTAATGCGCAGCAAAAAGTAAAATGTTGAAAGACAAGTTGTTTTTCTGTAATTTTCAAATGCATATGTTTATTTTTTTAACAACAGTAGTGTTATACAGCTACCATCAAGCATATGATGCTAATGCTAATGCTAATAAGCAGATGTTACAGTTAACAAGACTTTCAAGTTCTCTGTTCTCAGGCTTGGATATCAAAAGCAAATGTTGAAAAAAAGTAGTTAATTGCTAATGTTTACTTCAAAAGAGAGTAGCCTAAAATGGTTCCCATATGTCATTTATGCTAGCTAGCAAGAAAACATAACTATTAGAAAGAAACCTGCTTTCTATAAGAGTTAGGATATCAAACACAAATGCCGATAAACAGTAATTTGAATGTAGATGTTATTCATCCATAGTAGCATTATACAATTCTCAGCAAACCTTTGCGCCTGCGAGCAAATTGTTTCTGTTAGCTAGGAGTCCCTGTGTTTGGTAAAGGGTCACAATATCACACAGAAATGTTGGATGAACATGTTTATATGCCAATACTTACTTTTACCTTTAGAATTATACATTTGTCATGAACTCCTCTCAAGCTAGTAAACTAGCGGAAGTTACTGTAAGCTAAGACGGTTTACTCTTATCTTTAGTTGCATTATATACTTACAATCAAACTAACAAATGATACTGTTGGCTTGTATTTTGTATTTTTTGAGGGTCAGGATATCAAATAAATAAATAATAATAAAATGTTGGATTAAAGGGGTATGTCACTCATCTTACTTTTTATAAATGAGTTATGATAGCAAACAGCACCTGTAATAGTTAGCTCAAAGTTCATGATTTTCTTCTCGCGTAAAATCAGACAGAAATACTCTGTCCTTGATAGAAAAGTTTCCATCAACTCTTTACATGAGGTAGAAAATGTTAGTTAGCAAGAAATTCAAACTTTTAACACAGTTGGGTAATTCTTAACTCTCATAGTATATCACCAAATTACTACCCAGTATTAACATAAGGTTGCTTATATATGTTAGTAGCTTGTGCAACTATCAAAAACTAAAGATGGGCAGGAAGTGGTTTTGTGAGAACACACTGTGTAGTCAAAAAATAGCTGATGAGCTGTGTTTTAGGTTTTCATTTTATTGTGAAATTGAGTCTGAATTAAATTTTAAATGTGAATTGTTTTAGGATGAAGAGTGGGTTTACTGACCCTCATGTAGGTCTGCAAGTGGAGCTTAAAAGTTCAAAGTTTCACGCCTGTGTGTGTGTGTGTTTGTGTGTGTTTCAGTGTCAGCAGCAGGTGAGACTGAGTTCCTCACAGTAACGCTGAGTATTCGGCAGTGGAGGTGCGAGATCAAAGACAGCTGAAGCTCAGAGGGAGTCCCGGAGACTTCGAGCTCCCTGACGGCTCTCCCAACGGCAGCATCAGGAGACAACTCTCTCCCTTCACTTTCATATCAGCCACAGAGCCCCCCCATCCCTCTGCACCGGCTTGTAGGCTCCACACACACACACACACACACACTCGTGCACATTCACACACACAGGCAGTCTCAAGAGGATTTAGCAGCGCTGCCAAACCTGTACCCCACCTACAGCTACACTCCTACACACACGCGCGCGCGCTGAGGCTGTTGCGCATCAGAAAGCAGTGCATCAAAAACACGCAGCTGAATATTTCGCATTTTGAAAGGATGAAGAAACTCCGAGCCCAGCGAAAAAAAGACTCACGCAACTTGCATACCGAGATGATATTGCACCACACAAGACTGGAATGAGTTGCCATAAACCTCACGGCACTGCTCAACAAAAAACTTCCCATAAACTCCAAAGAGCACAGTCACAAAATGGCCCCGGCATGAAGAGCGAGGAACAAGACTGTCATTAAACAGGCAGCCCCCTCAGGCTCGCCGACTCCTTCGTGAGGAAGCCAAACATCTGGATGTATTTACTCGTTTCAGCTGTTTGCAACCCCACCTCAAATAAATCTGGGAGCTCTAACGCCATCGCTTAGGACAGCTCCTAAACAAACACGCTCAACGCTTTCCGACCCACTCACTCAGTCCTCTCTGCACGCTCCGGCTTCCAAAACCAAGCCGGGCTGGCTAACGCAGGCAAATAAATTCGTAAAGAGGAGGAGGAGGAGGCCTTAATTGGAGCGTTTGACGGGCGCCTGGGGTTAATTGGGAAGCATGGAGAGCAGCTGGCTCCACGGTGGAAGTTGAGACAGGGATAATAAGTTCACCCTTTGCAGGAGAGACAGTTAGTGATGAATCAGATCAGAGGAACAGTGTACAGTATAATCATCCTCACATCTCCCCTCCTCCACCCTGCTCTCCTGACAAGCAGAGACAACCTGGCTTGGAGCTACGCAATCTGGCACCTATCACACAGGACTGGCAGTCACATGGTGATGGTTCTCACACACACACACAATCTGCAAACCACAGTTCATTCAGTTAATCACTCACACACACAATCATTCTTACCTCCAGGACAGGGAACCCAGTTTATCAGTTTGCCGGTCGATGTATGTAAATCTCTCCAACAATGTGAGTACTAATGGCTTATTACCCTGCGTTAGCTGGTTTGCATTGATCTCTACGCCAGAGGGAGATGGGAAAACTAGAGCAAGTTCGCCGCTCATATGTAGCAAGCAGGACTATAATCACATCCCAGCTTGTTTCAATAAAAGAAACATTAACATAAACCATCTCAAACACACTAAAACCTTCACCCCCACTCAGTCCGTGCAAGAAAAAGGGGAGAAAAAACTTTCCTGGATTACGGGATAATGAGAGCCATATGGGGCGGATCGGTAGAACGTTATGTATGTCCGAACTTTTTATCTCAACAGATGATGACTTTTTCTAAACTATGTTCCTCCGGTAGAGGCAATATCAAGCCATGAGAAGCGTTAGTTGTTCTATTTTCCAGAATTTGATGAAGCTAAAAAATGTCAAAATTCAGCGAACACCCCCCAAAATTATGCTAACTTTTAATCAACACTTTCTACCCTCTAAGTTGTATTTGCAGAGCAGCAAATGTGACACATTCCCAGGCTTGAACACTGTTTTTACATCAAATGAAAAAAAAACATAATTCAAGCTCAAGTTAAAAACTTTAGACTCATTAGCTAGCCTGAGCAGCTTCTTTTAGCATTCAACCAGTTCCTAGTTTCGATTTCCGTTCCCAAAGTTACTGTTTTTTCAGTTTACGAAGTATTAGTGGAGCGTTAGCCAGGAAACTGCAATGTGCTAATATTCCTTCCTTCCAGAGTTTCACCATGTAATGCTTCTGTTCGCTAGTTAAGCCTACTTTAACCTGTTGTTTTGAAGATGGATTAACACAAGGGAAGCGTTTATTTAACTAAAGAATCGAGCATTGAATTACTTGCATGTGAAACAAATTGTTTTTATTTTGTTGACAAATTGAATTGTTGTCATTGAATGTAAGTTGTGTCCAGATGTAGCGCAGTCACCTGCCAATACCTGGAGCTGTAGCTCTGCTAAGTGGCTGCTGTCATAATGTTAAACACCATTTGCTATCTCGACTGTGTCCAATTATGTCAGAAGTAACAATGTGTAGTCAGCAAAGACATCTAAAGCTCACTTAGAATGAAGGAGAGTAATCAGGTGGTGCCAGTTTCAGATTAAACTAGTTTAATTTTGACTCTTTTCCCAGAATCGTCTTACTTTAGGACAAGTTTCAATTTTTGTTCTGTTCAAATTAATTACGACAAATCAGAAATTGGCTGCATCAAAATGCTTGTAGAAGTACATGTACACCTATATTTGCATAATCAAAAAGGTAGCTAAAATCTGATTTAATAATTCTGTTGCTTTTAAATTGATGATAAATGTATCTTCTCTGTGAGGAGGTTTGTATAATCTTTTGACGTGTCAGAATTTTCAAATCTCAATACATGATTAAAATGTAAGCTGACACAACACAGCCTTCAATAACATTATGTTATCCTATGTATTGTTGTATTAGCTTTTACTCTTTTGTTGCTACTTTGCACTGGAAAGAACTTTGGTTGGTCGCTGGCTTTTTGAAGTGTGCTATATAAATAAAGCTGTCGTTCATGTTGACATTATGATGAGTTAAAAATGGACATGGACACGAACATTTACATTACAAAAATGATCGCTAATAAGGTAAAGAATATGTTTGATTTGGCTTGATTTCTACAAAATTATAATCCTTTTCTTTTTCTTCTTAGTCATTAAGAAATCAAGCTTTTGGTAGAGTTTCATATTATCTTTTAGATGAGTCCAAATTTTAATTCCTGATAAATGACTCTGAAATTAGCTTCCTCTGAACATGCCACATTCACTTAATGCTAACTAATGGGTCACATGAATAGTAGCTTATGGGTTACTGTAATCATCATGTATTATTATTTTTAAATTTGGGCTGTTTTTTGACCATGTGAAAGTTCTTTTACTGTTACACTCCACACTACAAATATTTTAATTCTGAGGCTCATCAAAGAGTAAGGTGGTGTCATGGTTCTTAAATAGAAATGAACGAGTCTTTCCATTGAAAAACTTTGTGAAACTAATCCAAACGACAGGCTTCTGAAAAACATGACTGAAAATAAACTTTTTGTCCGTGAAGTGACGTCAAAGAGAGGTCAGCGCAAAGGTTAGATCGATAACGATTCCTCAGGTTCGTCAACACGACTCCCTTTGGAGACTTTTGGCTGTCGAGGTTCAGGATTCAAAACCAAACTCCTTGTGCCGGGCGGGTGTCTGAGGGAGAGCTAAAGGGGGCCCAGGTAGAGTCATAGGCAGTAATGGGAGGAGACAGGGACTTAGAGCGCCACACAAAAGCTAGGCTTTATAAATAATTCCAAAAGCTAACAGCATCCCTTGTATGTGTGAATCTATGAAATACATTCACACATGAATGCACACACACACACACACACACACACACACACAGAGCCACCAGGGGGAATAGGTTATTCACACTGCTCCACTGGGGCTGTTATGAGTCTGACCTGCCCTGGATCTGGAAATTTAGGTGAATATCTGTCTTGCATAGACGATAGAAGAAGAAAATAAAAGGTCTTTTTTAGCAGCACACACATTTGCACACTCACACACTCACTCACTCATAATGCAGGGCAGCAAAGCACACCGGAGACCTGTCTTGTAAATCTCTTTGTGAAAGCAGCTTTGGGGGGTAGACAGGGGCTTACACACTGAGCCCTGAGGTAGAGCTACAGACTCCACTCCCTCTAACCCCCCCATGGTCGTCCTCCCTCTCTCCCACACACATACTCCTCCTCACTTTTTTTTCCCCCCATCTACCCCACATTTCCTCTTTCTTTCTTGCCCTCCTCTCACCTTTCCCCTCTCTCCTCACATTCCTCCACCCCTCTCCCCCGTCCCAGCTCGGGCTCCACAGCGCCGGTCCTTCGCCCTGCATGGTGTTTGGGTGACTAATGTCCTGCCTTTGCTCAGACAATGAGTTTGAGACTGAGCCGGGAAAGTGTTGAGGAGGGGAAAAAGACTCGGGCACCTTTGACAAATGGAACCCTTCGCAGTCCCGCGCCCACTGAGGGAGGCTTTACAATGTCGCGCTCCACGCTCCACGTCCTCCGAGGGACGGCTGCAGCCCACAAAGCCGCATCTGGGGGAACATAATGAATTCTTTGGGAAGTCTAACCTGGCTTTCTTCATGAATAAGATATATTTCCAAAGCAAGTCAACCCCTCTTAATAAAAACACCAGTCTGGCAGGAATAGCCAAAGCCGTTTTAGGGCCCCTTGTACACGTTAATATTTCTGTTTCCCTATAAATTTTCTCAGGCCCACTTCTTTCCAGGCCTGTCACTGCACCGCCAGGCCTACATTTTTCCCCTAGAAGGTGGAGGAGCCACGATGACAAACTGTCATTAAAATCGGCTGGAGTCCTCGTTCTTTCAAGGAACTCAAACTCTTTGGATGCTCCCTCCTCTTCCCCTCGCACCCTACCCCCCATGCAACCCCCCTGAAAGGAACCAGGGCTTTGTCTGAAGAGCAAAAGGAGAGGAGGAATCCCCCACCTCCTCCCCCCTACACCCACCTCTTCAACCCTCCTCTCCCCGAACCCTGTTCCTCACTCCCTGTGGAGTATTGTTAAAACACAGCCCCCTCTCTTTTCCGCGGCCCGGGCTCTTAAAACAGCGTGCTTTGCATGAGAAAAAACGATTAGTCTTCAAATGCTGCGCTGTCAAAGGAGAGCTCCCTCAGGTTGGGGCAGAAATCCACTCAGATAGTTGAGTTCTCCCTTTTGTTTTCTGGGATGAGGCATTATTAGAGGCAGCATTCACTGCTGAGGAGAAGCGTTCATACGGGATGCCCGGCCTCTTTCTTTTTGCAACTTGCCCCAAGTCCGTAGCGGACGGAAATGAAGCAGCAAAAGAAGGGGAAGAGGTACTCATCTAAACATGTTTGGAGAGGAGGGAGAAGTCTGTGCTTGGGCTTCTTTCAGGTATTAACCTTGGGATTTACATTTGACATCCAAACAATAGCCCCCTTCTTGACCTCCACTCCAGGATGCTGCAGGATCCAGGGATAAGACAACCGCAAGCAGCATGAGATTGCAAACACATGGGGTTCATTTTCTTTACATGACAAAGCAGAACTTAATTGCAAATGTAGGAGAAGCAGATTCGGAGATGGGTTTTTTTTTTGCTTGGTTCGAACAATTTTCGGTTCAAGGGGCTGACTCGTGGCCTCACATGCATGGAGACGCAGGCGTAGGTGACAGATAATTGTTCACACCAAGCAACCCAGTTCATCCAGACCCCCTCACGGATGCCACAACCAGCTCCCGTCAAAGCTGACACAATGCCACATCTGCAAAATGAAAAAAAAAAAAAAAACAGCCGCGGCCCTGAATGGGAAACAAGGCGTTCAACTTTACGCGAGGCTCACAAGCAAATGGCCCCCCCTTAGAATAAAACCCTACACTTCACCTCTTGCTGCTACACTTCACACCAAAGACTCAAAGACATTTTTACGGCGGCTACAGCAAACAGAGGAGGGGACGAGCGGCGCCCACATGCAGGCGTGACCTGTCCCGTTTCTCCTCGAGTACGTGGGAAAAGAAAACGCAAAATTTACAACTAGCATCTTCTAACTCATGCTAAGCTGTCAAACACAACTTGATTGAGCATAAATTCAAATTAACTTTATTTTTCCAGCTGCCTGACTCTGAGAGAACAGTTGACCAGACTAATTGTAAGGTCCAGTTGGAGTTTCCAACCAGCCAAAGAAATGGAAAACAAACCAACCCTCTTTCAGCTCCAGCTCCTGCTTTTTTCCTCCCATTTTTTTTTATTCTTCAGACAAATGAGGAAAAAAAAAACTTTCAGAAGAAGAGGGAAGAAAAAAAAAAGAGTAAAAATCAAACCAAACCTGGTTGTTTGTGTGTGAGTGCGAGAAGGAAAAGAGGGAAGAAAAAGAAAAGTGTGAATGCATGTACACGCATGCACTGCAGTTGTGTCAGTATTCTGTTTGCGAAAGCCCCGAGTGTATTCAGATTCCTCAATGTGTGTAATATACATATCTAAAATTACAGTCTGATATCTTGAGACTCACACCCTCTTCATCGCCACTTTCCTCCCCCCTTCCCCTTCCCCTTCCTTCCGCACGCCTTATCCAAAGACATCACCCGGCTTGAAAGGTGCCTTTAGCAGGCTCCTTGAAGCAGGGAGCGGGGGTCCCGCTCTGGGACAATGATGGGTTGAGGTGGAGGGGGAGCCGGGGGAGCAGGAACACATAGCATATTAAATCTGCTGGCGGAGCTGGGTCGTCCGCACGGAGAGCCAGAGAGCCAGATCTGAGGCATGCCCTGAAGGGATGGCTGGGCCTGGGGATTAGGAGGCCAAGGAGAAGCCCTCGCACACCCCAAGACCCCTTCTTGTCTCTGCTCGCACGCAAATGCATCCAGACGTTTTTGACGCTGCTCAGGTTTGCCGTCTCAGCCCAACTTTTCATGGCACTCCTCCACACCATCACACACACACACACACACACATTTTCACTCGCTTTCTTTTTTTTTCCTTTCTTAAACCACTACCTCTGTCTGACTTGTCCTCTGTCTTTCCTCACTGTGTCTGTTTCATTTGATGTCAACATATCAAAGTACCAAATCATCAAAGTGAGGGATTTCTTTTGGGGGCGATCCACTCGGCTGTTATAAGCGAGGGAAGCAACAGCCAATCAAAGTGTGTGAGGGAATTACACCAAACTTTCACCGCTCGTGTGGCGATTCTCAAACTTGAACAATCACTTCTTTTATCACTCAAAACAAGCGAGCTAATGTCAAAAATAATCTCCAATCCTCGTTATCTTAAGGACAATCAACTTCCTCACACTTCCCTCGTCGTAACAAAACACTCGCCACCTCTTTGAGGGCCTCAGGTCGCGGCATTAGCACAACAACACAGCTCATTAGGGCCTCTTGCATTCACTTCTGATAACAGGTATTATTCCTGCAGGCTGTGAAAGGCCTGAGGACACTGTGAATGAAGAGGAGAGGGCCATACCTCAAAAGCTAATAGCATGTCATCTCCTTGCATTAACATGACAGCCTCTATTCTGCAGGGTCAGCGGGTCACGGGTGGACCGAGCTGGTGTCGCAGCGCATAATTTCTCTTAAAGTTACTTGAGATACAAAAGAAAAAAAGCACGCTGCCGCTCTCTGACAGGAACGTTATCCGCCTGTTCAGGAGCTGAAAGCGGCCGCGATGCATCTCTGCTGGCTACAGTAAGCAAGTGGCTCCAAGCCGTGCATCTCATTCCAGAAGATTAGCATCTTAAACACTGCTGCATTCATCGCTGCTGCTGCATCATAATGAGGGATGGTGCTGTTTTTGGGTGAAGGTGCACCTGTTTGAGAGCACGCTGAGGTACACTGTAAAAACACCTAGAAGAGTGTAAAATGCTCTCATTTATTATTCATTATTTCTGAAGCAAAAATAATGAATTTCACATTTACTGAAACACTTTTTCTTCACATATTGGGAAACACTGGGACTCTAAAAATCAAACTTGTCACATAAAACAGAAGCTTAAATTTGTGAAGTTCAATTTATCAGTCATCACGTAATTTCTCACATTTTATCCCCATTCATATTAATTTGAATTACACCTTGCTCTTCAAATAAAACAATTTCAGTCACAATTTTAACTGTGATTTCCAATTTTGCAGAGGTTATCAGATGAAATGTGTGTTATTCCAAAAATTATAGTTTAATTTTTAAATGACTTGCAGGTCACAAGCCAATCACAGCAACAAATGCAGGAGAAATTAAGAGCATGTTTTCTTTAATCTAAATAAATTTGACATGAAATTTAAAATAAAAGCAAGAAATTGAATGAGGATGAAAATAAATGTCATATTTTGATTTTGAATTCCAAGGCCTATAAGCAGAGTGTGTTTAAGGCCTGATCATGTTTTTAATGTTAACACACCTCCCTCATTGACATGACACTGATTTATTCCCTTTTCACATGCCTAGTTATTCTAAATAAAATATTATATGACATTTTACGTGACAGTCCCTTTTTAATTTTATTGCACAAATGTAACCAAGACCTGCAAAAACCTCCGCCTCCGGCCAAAACCACAGACAAGATGAATGATGGGGCAGCCTCATAAAAAATCAGCTAAAAAAGGAGACTTTTTATTCCGTGCTGTTAAACATCTTATTTGGTTTTCGCTCGCAGAAGCAGAGAGCGGCAAAACCCCGTTAATAATTGGCCAAGTGTCAAAAAGAAAAAAAAAGAAAAAGGTGGATTTGAGCTGCACCGCATGGCTGAGCAGCCCGGACCCTCGTCGTCTTGAGTGAAACCCGAGAGCAGACGAGCAGATGAAATGTGGAACAGCTGGAGAGGACAGGAGGGAAAGTTTCAAACAAATATCCGCACATGTGGAGAAGCGGGGGGAACGTTTTAATGTCCTGGACCCCCGAAAAGGAGCATAGAGGTTTTATTTTCCCACCATGTATAAGTTTGTTTTTTATGATATTGCATTAAATAAAAGTGTCTCTATTACAGAATCAAACCTTTCTACATTTAAAATCATGAAAAAAATCCAATAAGCTAAATTAGTATGGCTTAAAAGCTTTTTTAATTTTGCTTGGGGCCCCATACAAGCCCCCACATGGACCCCTGCAGGGCCACAGAGCCGACTGTAATGGGCTTAAATTTCTTTGAGCACATGCCTTCAAACATTTGCTTGCACCAAATGTTTTCAATACAAATCAATTTTTCTGTCAAATTAAATTTCTGTTCCATTTGTACAAATTCAGCAACACTGAAAACTTAAAGAGCAATATCACCTGATTGACACAGATTTGTTTACACCTTTTTACAATGTAGGTTAAAGCCAAATCTTTATGTGTATATTTTCTGGAGATTCACACTTGTTTAAATAGGCCTTGAATTTTCTTTGCAATTTACAATTTTGGAAGTATAAAACCCAGATTTGTAAAATGATAAAGGTCAAGGCCAGAGGTCACTCACATTCCTGGATGTTCTGTTATAATAAAAGTAAGTCTGAGCATGTGCATGTTCCAGCAGAACTCCCATCAGGATAACACTAATCGATAACAGACACTGAAATATGATCACACGGATACATAAATATGCACGCACCCCCCACCCCCCTCTAGCCCTCAGCTCAACCCCACGCGTGTTTCTTCTGCAGGCAAAAGTCCAATAAAGTCTGCAGAAGTTCATAAAGTGCCAAATCACAACTCCCTTCGGTTTTCCACGTGTTTTATGCGTCTCGACAGGGATCCAAAAACAAGTCAAGAAAACTTTGTGTAACTTTTGGCTGATTTTGAATGTGCACATCTGTGTGCAGAAAGCTTGTTTAGTTTGGCTTTCTAACAAGCAGGACGATTTAAGAGGACATCAAGCGCACTCTTGCGTAATTTTGCGCACTTTTCGAGCGTTTTTGGATCTCACACCGAAGCTCACATCGTTTTTTTTTTATTATTTCACATGTGCGTTTCACACTCCATGTCGAAGCTGTAAGTCGTTTTGAAATGTGAAACCTTCACTTCTGCACAAAGTCTCCAAGCGGCACCAAACTTTCAAACGCAAAAAGCGCAAATTTACTTACTTCTTCCTGGTTGGTTCCTTCTCAGATTCTTCACTTTTTATCTTCACGTGTTTAAAAANCCCTTTTTAATTTTATTGCACAAATGTAACCAAGACCTGCAAAAACCTCCGCCTCCGGCCAAAACCACAGACAAGATGAATGATGGGGCAGCCTCATAAAAAATCAGCTAAAAAAGGAGACTTTTTATTCCGTGCTGTTAAACATCTTATTTGGTTTTCGCTCGCAGAAGCAGAGAGCGGCAAAACCCCGTTAATAATTGGCCAAGTGTCAAAAAGAAAAAAAAAGAAAAAGGTGGATTTGAGCTGCACCGCATGGCTGAGCAGCCCGGACCCTCGTCGTCTTGAGTGAAACCCGAGAGCAGACGAGCAGATGAAATGTGGAACAGCTGGAGAGGACAGGAGGGAAAGTTTCAAACAAATATCCGCACATGTGGAGAAGCGGGGGGGAACGTTTTAATGTCCTGGACCCCCGAAAAGGAGCATAGAGGTTTTATTTTCCCACCATGTATAAGTTTGTTTTTTATGATATTGCATTAAATAAAAGTGTCTCTGTTACAGAAGCAAACCTTTCTACATTTAAAATCATGAAAAAAATCCAATAAGCTAAATTAGTATGGCTTAAAAGCTTTTATAATTTTGCTTGGGGCCCCATACAAGCCCCCACATGGACCCCTGCAGGGCCACAGAGCCGACTGTAATGGGCTTAAATTTCTTTGAGCACATGCCTTCAAACATTTGCTTGCACCAAATGTTTTCAATACAAATCAATTTTTCTGTCAAATTAAATTTCTGTTCCATTTTTACAAATTCAGCAACACTGAAAACTTAAAAAGCAATATCACCTGATTGACACAGATTTGATTAAACCTTTTTACAATGTAGGTTAAAGCAAAATCTTAATGTGCATATTTTCTGGAGATTCACACTTGTTTAAATAGGCCTTGAATTTTCTTTGCAATTTACAATTTTGGAAGTATAAAACCCAGATTTGTAAAATGATAAAGGTCAAGGCCAGAGGTCACTCACATTCCTGGATGTTCTGTTAAAATAAAAGTAAGTCTGAGCATGTGCATGTTCCAGCAGAACTCCCATCAGGATAACACTAATCGATAACAGACACTGAAATATGATCACACGGATACATAAATATGCACGCACCCCCCACCCCCCCTCTAGCCCTCAGCTCAACCCCACGCGTGTTTCTTCTGCAGGCAAAAGTCCAATAAAGTCTGCAGAAGTTCATAAAGTGCCAAATCACAACTCCCTTCGGTTTTCCACGTGTTTTATGCGTCTCGACAGGGATCCAAAAACAAGTCAAGAAAACTTTGTGTAACTTTTGGCTGATTTTGAATGTGCACATCTGTGTGCAGAAAGCTTGTTTAGTTTGGCTTTCTAACAAGCAGGACGATTTAAGAGGACATCAAGCGCACTCTTGCGTAATTTTGCGCACTTTTCGAGCGTTTTTGGATCTCACACCGAAGCTCACATCGTTTTTTTTTTTATTATTTCACATGTGCGTTTCACACTCCATGTCGAAGCTGTAAGTCGTTTTGAAATGTGAAACCTTCACTTCTGCACAAAGTCTCCAAGCGGCACCAAACTTTCAAACGCAAAAAGCGCAAATTTACTTACTTCTTCCTGGTTGGTTCCTTCTCAGATTCTTCACTTTTTATCTTCACGTGTTTAAAAAAGAAAAGGATTAGTCTTGTATCTTTGTCTTCTTCTCCTTCAAACTTGCAGATGTGCCTCTTGGAGTTGTCTCGGAGTTTTTCTTTTTTTTTTTTTTTTCCTCCCTCCCTCTCTCTCTCTCTCTCCCTCTCTTTACGAAGCAACTCCAACTCCAAAACGGCGCAGCCAGAGTTTTTCCTCCTCCTGCCTCCTGTCTTTCTCCTCTTCCTCACAGTTTGTGTCTGTGTTCAGCCAGCGCCGGACCAGCAACACCATGAGTCTGCCGATAAAAATCTGCCGAGAGCAGAGCGCAGATGTGCGTAAAAACAACAGAAGCGTCAGAGAAGCAGCGCGTNTTCGAGCGTTTTTGGATCTCACACCGAAGCTCACATCGTTTTTTTTTTATTATTTCACATGTGCGTTTCACACTCCATGTCGAAGCTGTAAGTCGTTTTGAAATGTGAAACCTTCACTTCTGCACAAAGTCTCCAAGCGGCACCAAACTTTCAAACGCAAAAAGCGCAAATTTACTTACTTCTTCCTGGTTGGTTCCTTCTCAGATTCTTCACTTTTTATCTTCACGTGTTTAAAAAGAAAAGGAGTAGTCTTGTATCTTTGTCTTCTTCTCCTTCAAACTTGCAGATGTGCCTCTTGGAGTTGTCTCGGAGTTTTTTTTTTTTTTTTTTTTTTTCCTCCCTCCCTCTCTCTCTCTCTCTCCCTCTCTTTACGAAGCAACTCCAACTCCAAAACGGCGCAGCCAGAGTTTTTCCTCCTCCTGCCTCCTGTCTTTCTCCTCTTCCTCACAGTTTGTGTCTGTGTTCAGCCAGCGCCGGACCAGCAACACCATGAGTCTGCCGATAAAAATCTGCCGAGAGCAGAGCGCAGATGTGCGTAAAAACAACAGAAGCGTCAGAGAAGCAGCGCGTGGAGAGTTGTTATTACATTTAGTGCGCTTTTTTTTCCGCGAGGAGAAGAGAGAGAGAGAGGGAGAGAGAGAGGGTGAAGTGTGGGACTCCAGCTGCTCCTTCCCTCGCTTGACTCCTCCCTTCGGATTGCTCCCTCCTTTACTCGTTGCCTCCCCTCTTTTTTTTATTTTGTTGAACCCCCTTTTCCCCCTCGCCCCCTTCTTGTCGGTCTTTTTTATCTTTAAGGCAACTAATTTTTACAACTTGAACCAAAGTTTGTGTCATTTTCAGAATTTGAATGCCAACAGTAAACTCACTTCAACCCCTTTCATTTCTTATAATGAAGCATTTGAAGCAAATTTTGTAGCCTTAAAGTGACCAAAGTGCAAAGATAAAGAAAGTTGATGTCCCCTAAAAAGATTTTTCTTATTCCCTTTTTTTTTACTTTTAAACACATGTAAACAAAGCCCAAATAAAATTGGAGTTTTAGGAGTAAAGTCCTGAAAAATTGTTATAACGCTGTGATAATAATGTTACAATGTGGTGTAAATGAAGTCATAATGTTCTGTTATAAAGTTGTAATATTACATAAACACACTTGTGATGTTACTTAAAAAGATGTAATTTTACATTTACAAAGTTTTACTGTTAGAGAACAAAGTCATAATGGTACATAAAAAAGTTGTTTTTTTGAGAATAAAGTTGTAGGTCCTTTGAGATTAATGTCATTATCTCTCCAAATAAATTTGTCTTTGAGAACAAAGTCGTAATATAATGATATCAATATGTAATATTGGGGAAAAAATAGTCATTTTGTTATGTATTCAAAGTCGTTATTTTGTAGCTTAAGTTGAAATTAGGAGAGTATCTTAATTCTGTGCAAATGAATGCTTTGAAGAAAAACTAGTTTGTTGAATTCTGAAACACTATGTGAATAAAGTTGTAATGTTACAAGAAGAACGTGGTAGTGTCACATGAAGTCGTAATTTTTCAATTTCAGTCTTACTGGTTTCAGATTAGTGTGAAGTTACTAGAATTAAGTTGTGCTCTGAGAATAGCATCATAATTGTATGAATATCATAATTCATAAACACACTGCTTTGGACAAGACCCACAAGACAATTCTTACAAACGTGTGAAAGTCAGATAGAAGAGCATGAGTCAAATCTAAATTAGTGGTGGTAATAAATTCAAAACTTATCTAATCAATCAGAGGCGTTGAAATTAATTCATCACAATAATCACATTTTTATCGCAAACCAAGATTTGACACATGGACATATTTCAATTCTAGTATATTTTGGTGTACAACTTTACCAATGAATGGACATATATAAGCTTTAACAACAAATTTTTGTTTATTTTCAATAAGTTTAAGTTTTAAGGAGTTTGAGGAACATTGCTGCAAATCGAGTAGGTGATGTTCAGGAGGCTTCACTAATAAGTTCAAGATTTTAAAGACTCATTTCAGAATGTCAAGTGTTGGTTGGTGCAAATGATATAAACAGTTGAAATGCAGTTATTCATAATTTATCCCAATTAGACTCATTTTAATCACTTTGTCAGCAGAACTAATTGCATTTTATTCGCATGTCAAAATATGACACATCAACATTCTTCAACTCTAATAGATTTTGGTTAACAGCACCATCAGCTTCAAAGAAAAAAATCATGTTAATTTTCGATCAAATGTACATTTTGAATGTAAAGTACAGTTTAAGGAGGATTACTTGATATTGAGCGGACAGTGTTCACACAGTTTAACTAAAAATATTCACGTGTCCAAGGACTTTTTCAAAACTTTTAAAAAGTGTGTTAGTGCAATTTGAATGTAATTTATCACATCTTATCACATTTTTTTTGCCTTTGAATCACAATTAATCACATATTAATCGCATATCGATATCTGTCACATAAACATATTTAATTAAGACTGATTTTGATAAACAAACTGAATCAATGTTCACAAGGTTGAACTATCAGATTCAAGCTTTTCTGACTTTTTGTAAACTCTTAAAAGTGTGAGTTAGCGATAGTGAGAGCCAATTCTCAGACTAGCTTCTGCATCTCTGCCGCTTTGTCAAGCATTTAGGTTCATTGCAATGTTGATGTGCAAACTTTTTTTTGAATTATTTCCATACAACAATGCTCTCATCCACACTTGTGTTGGAATTTCTTTTTAAACTTAAATTTCCCAGGTCGGTCAGGAACTTGTTGGCTAACAAACGTTCTGTTGTCTGAAGTGTTGTAATGAACTGTGATAAAATGCATCAGTTTTTCAGCACAATATTTTCCCTGCAGTTAATTAACACATTCAGTCTCTGCCCTAATGTGTATACAATAATTAATGAACTTTAATGTAAGGTTAAATTCAGCATTCAAAAAGTCTGTGTAGCTTTTATCTGATATGAATAAACACATTTTGTACAAGCTTTTGTGGCATTTGTATCACTTTCGTCTGTATATTTCATTAAAGCTTAATCTAAAATCTCCAACACATGAATCAGCAATGTAAATAATATACTTAATCGTTTCCCCAGTTTAAAATTTCTGATTTATGAAAGCTAAAATATCCCCCAGAGCCCAGCCTTCATAGTCATACCTAATTCTACGTTAAAGCAGGCGGGAAGCCCTCCTGTAGGGTCAGGTTATAATCAATATACATAATCAATATACAGGGAAATAATGTAGTAAGAGAGGTCTTTAGGGTGCCGCTTCAATCAATGAAGAGGTGGAGGAAAAAAATCAGCGCTTAATCGTTTAAGCAGGATTTGAATGTGTGTGTGTGGCCGAGAGGTCAAGTCCAACAAGTCACAGTGAGTGTATCGATACAGCTTGTTACACATGTAAAATGAAAGGGTGTGACAAAGGAGAAGTCAGTCATTCAGAGGGAATAAAAGTGTTTAAAAGTCGCTTTCTGGATGCTAATTGGGTTGATGAATTTGGCAGTGACTTAATCAATCAGAGCTTGAGAGCTTCTGTCAAAACTGTCAATACCTTTGTCGTCAATACATATCAAAATGTTTGACTCATGTCAGATTATGGAGACAGCGTTAAGGAAAATATTCTACATGTCTGTGCTTAAAAATAAAAGAAACTGCCAGGTTTTTCCTTTTAATCTGCAGAATTTCTCACATTAGGCAAAATGTTGAAGTTGTTGATTTCAGACTACAGTCCAGACTCTACAAATGAGGTCAGAAGATTCAATTTAGAAATGCTACAAATGCACGGTGATAGAATATGAGCAGTGATATGAATCAAAATGAAAATGCTTGTCTCTGTGAGACGGGAAGTGGAGGCCGAGAGGAGGAGACAGTCAAAGGTGCTCTGTAAGACACGACTAATTCTCCTGTCAGTTTGTCAGGCGGTGCTCATCTGGCCTGGACTACACAGAGATAAAGTCCTTGTTATGAATCTCTCAAAGAGAATCCAAGGAACGTGGAGGTGGTGGTGAGGTGGTGGGGGGAGAACAAGAGGGTAAAGGAGGAGCGAGGGAGGGGGCGCACATGGGCATCAGTGGGGTTAGCGGCTCCCGAAAGTATTTCATCAAAGAGGGCCAGGATCCTGGGGATTGAGATTCTGCCTGGAGGCAAGTAACCAATGGTCTCCCAAGAACATATTCCAGAGTGAAGCTCGCAGAGCCAAAGCACACATCAAAAGCACCTCTGTAGCCAAAGCGATTCTGGAGGAGAAAGAAAGGGGTTCGGGTCCCTTCTTGGCCCCCTTTAAGCCCCAGATCTCACCCCAATTAAGAAGGAACTACTGTTTGTTCCAGACCCTGAGATCTTCAGACAGGGAGGTGTACTCACTAAGGTGGAAACACACTACACACCACAAGTATCCGCTCACACTCACACACTGTCACTAGTCCTCAAAAAAAAAAAAAAGAAAAAAAAAAGGAGCCCAGCATCTCATGCTCATTTATTGTATAAATGACCGCCTGACGGAGCGCGTTTCCAGCTTCAGCTGTGATCTCACTGAAATAATATGTAGAGCTCAGTGAGTCCACGTATGTTACATGAGTTACAGTAAATCAATACTTGGCAGAGCGGACTGTAGGCATTTGGATTTTTGCCTTTAATTCTCCGCCGCTGGACAGATGTCACTGTGAAATGGATACGACAGAATAAGCATATTATGTGCACACAGATGTGAAACGCACCGGCTGCGTGAGCAGAGGGACGACAGAGGCTACTGTGTGTTAAACTGCAGAGAGGCAGATTTTAAAGACAGAGGGAGGTTTCAAGTTTCTGCAGTTAAGTCTGGTCATTTTACATCATTAAAAATTAGACTTTGCGTACTAAAAAGGGGATTGTGATTTATCTGGGTTTCCTTATTGTCTTTATTAATCAGTCTTATGACACAAATAAAAAAAGAATGGTTAAAAGCTATTTGGTGAGAAAAGGTGTATTTAGGGTCAAAATCTGCTATGATATTTTTCAAACTGTACATGCTATTGCTAATACTAATGAGCTCAAACTAATCCTGGTGTTTTAAGATAGGATATGATAAGATTTGATAATCCTTTATTCCCACCATGGAAAATTCACAGTCATAAAAATAGTATTAAAGAAACATGTTCATAAGCCCTTAGTCCATGGCATTTGTTGGCTCTGTTAGCCATGTCTCTGTGAATAGCATGCTGCTACTCGGCCGGTATTTCCTCTGGTGCTGGGTTAGCACAGCTTGCTAGTCCACCTTATTGTAGATAAATCTTACATTTCCTGTTACAATGGATGGAAGGTCTGGGCGATGTTGTCTCCTCTTAGCTCACACCGCAGTACCAGCACATCAGCCCTGACTCCTTTACTCAGCTTGTGGGGTACGTTGGGCCTAGCACCAGTCAGCTAAGAGCTAACCTAGTGTGTAAACGATGCCGTCACTTGTTGGACGTGTGCAGTTTGTTGTTCCTAAAGTGTGAGGTGAGTTGGAGGAGAAATCTCTGAATGTTTTCCACACCCTTTTAAAACACTGAGATGCCACTCTTCATGGCCTGGTCCCGAACTAAGATGGCTAAAAAAATGTTAAACAAATGAAGTAAATGTTCCCAGGACTCTTGTGACCTCTTTACCCTCTCTGTCAAAACTGAATTGAAAAAAAATCTACAAAAATACATCGGAAAATCTACAAAGAAGTCACAAGACAGCTTCTCCGTTAGGTAATGTAATTTTTAAATAATACAGTAAACACAAGCAAAATTCAATCAAACTCAATTGTATTACAGTGTAGGCGGCATTCAAAGAGAGCTATGGTTAACAAAAACAGGGACATAAACTTAGACTTCAAAGATGCTAAGGAAATAAAGATCCTACCGTGCACAGAAGTTTATGTTGAAAGAATCCATATGTGTTTACTGTCGGCACAACAAATGAACTCATAGGCGTCTCTCATGGGAAACAAGTTGTGCAAAAGTACACTGTGCAATACTTTTCATGTTGATAGCGTTATTATATATGACTTTTGTGCCACCAAACACCACTTTGAGTTTCCTGATTTTTACTGTCTTAAGCCAGAATCATTTTTGACTATGAAGTCTTTTGATCTAACTGACAGTTCAAATATCGTTCATTGAAGTTAATTGAATTTGATTAAATTGAATTGAGCCCTTTTGATCTTTATGGTGGCCTTGTGGCTCTCTGTTGAAAACTAACCATTTCCAAATCTAAACTTTGTTCAGCAAAGCTTCAACTTTGAGGTATCTCATTTCTCAATAACTGAACAGATTCGTAGACGATTTCTTAGGCCTTAAAGGGAGAAATCCTGAAATCTTATACAACCAGTGACTTCATGGTGTCTGTCTTTGTCTAACATCTTTTGAATCTCCTCAAATGTCCTGAAATTTTCCAGCTGGCTCGGTGTCATAACATGTTTAATACCAAGTTATGTGGACGGTGAGTGGGAGTGTCGTTAAAACCCATAAGTCATTTAAGTTTAGTGAAGATTGTTTTGCAGCTTATCTGCTACTGTTACAACCTTTGAGGGCATTATAAAGCATCAGAATCCGCTCCTTATGTGACCTTAAATATGTTTTTGTATGGCACAATGACTATAGTTGTTGTCTTTTTCATCACTTAAGACCATGGCCCTTCCTCACCAACTGAAGAACTTAACCTGTATGGATTTGTAAGGTGCAGTGTACAGCGAGCAGTTGAATATGCAAATTAGAGCCCTGAAAAGGTGAACAGGACATAAAATGAAAGTTTGGAGGTCTTGTCCCCCAACAGTGTGGTGATGACAGATGCACTTACTCGTTCTGCTGTTGGTGCCTTGATTGCAGGACAGGGTGAACTTTCCCCAGCTTTCAAGACTAGCCTGAAACAAAAATGGACATTTTTGCCACAGTGTCAACAGGCAGAAGTGAAATGTGCTGGAATTGTATCTACAAATTTAATAATGAGTGTGATCAAGGGGCAACAACTATTTTTCGAATGTTGCATTTTAGCCTCTTGTTGATGCAGGAAACAGTGTTTTAGTAGACCTAAAACCAAACTGGACTACCATGTTGTGCTTCTGCTGCTTAATCTACTGACTACCTTTCAACCAAATGTGCATCTGTTGCACCACTTCGGCAAATAGCAAAGAAACATTCACTGTATACGCCAGATGTTAAGTTCACTTCTACTTCGACCTTAAAACCATTGTCGTTGAGATGGCATAAACAATTTTTTGCCAACGACATGCCTAGTATGCATACTACACTCAGCGTTTATGTGCAAATGCAGATTTTTTTCACTGTGTTTTTTGTGTTTTCTGGTGAAACATTGTGTAAACATGGCCAGAGTTAGCTTTGGGATTTTTTTTAACTGGGACTTGGCTTAGTTACTTTGGGGTTGCTGATTCAAGTCCCAGTATGTACCAAGATTGGGAATTGGGTTAATAAGTAAAGATGTGTTACCATAATTTGCTGAGCACTGTCATAGTGACTTTGAGCAAGGCACAGAACTCTTAGCTGCCCAGTGTTATATGTTACTTTGGAAAAAAGCGTCAACTAATTGAAATCGTAATTTGTAGTTAATGTGACAACCACAAAAAGTTTTAGAGGCAAGTTGTCTTGAACTTTTATAGATTTTTTGAGGAGTACGTAAGAGCTTGATGAAGGCATGGACGGATTAACTCAAAGTGTTTGCCTGCTCTTAATCTCAGGTCTAGAGTGCAAGTGTGCCTACTGACAAGCGACTACAACCACTTGACACTTGTGTTGTCACAAGAGATTTGAGACCAAACAAACAAACCACAAAGAGAAGCTTCAGTGACCCTTGTCAGGAGAGGAGAGCTGTGTACAAAGAGCTATGTGTCTCTTTTCACCTTCTCTGTTTTCATGTTTCCTCACATGTACTGTACCTGTACACACTTACACTGAAGACACTAAACAGCACTCCACTCTTCTCCCTCCTGTGTGCTGCCTCCTCCTCCTCCTCCTCCTCCCCTGTGCCGGAGGTATCGGGTGGCTTGAGTGGGCCATTAGTGTGAATGACTGATAAGACTCTCAGCCCCCAAATAATCTGAAAAAAAAGGATATTTGCAGTTATTTTGAATCCGTCAGAAATAATAAACGCCATACTATATCCACTTGGGCTATTTAAGCAATTTCCCTGTGATAACGTCCCGTGGGGGTTTCATGTGGAATCCAAATGACGACATAATAAAACCACGTCGCCTGCACCCCCTTATCAGGCTGGATTAAAGGGGAATAATGAAACAGAGAGGGTTTGGAGCCTTGTGTGGTATGAATATGATTATCTAATGGACTCCAATGGAAAGGCATGTTAATTCCACTTTAACGCGAGACCTTTCCCAGACTATCTCCTGCCCCTGGCTCCTCCTAAGACGCCCTCCCTATTCGACCCGTTTCTCTGCCTCTTTCGTCTTTCCCTTTAACTTGAAATAATGCCTCTCTGATTTTTTTTCGTTTTTTTGCACAGAAGTCATTATGCCCCCTGCCTATCTCTGTGTATGAGCATGGGAGAGTGATAAATCCCCCCTCCCTGGTCTTTCAACCTCTTTTCCCAGTCTTAATTTGAGCGTTGGCCTCCTAACTTTCAGACAAAAGCACTCAAGGCAATTATCAATATTCAGATTTTTCTCTTTTCTTGCATAGAGATCATTGTTGCTGGAAGAATGTGGGTCACTCATACTAACTTAAATCAAAGTTTCTGTGCACCAAGTTGAAATCACATTACATGGTCTTAACAAGGCCATAATTTTTTTTAGCACGAAGCCAGAAAAGTATCACTGCAGATGTTTGCAAAAATTATTTGTGTGTTAATTCAAGCAGTCGTTTTTGATTTAAGAGTTGACTTTGGTATGTAAAATACTCGTAAAAATAGAGTCCGTCTTGATTTTTATGTCACTTGATATCATTCAATTATATAGAATTTACAGTGTGGCACTCTTGAGCTACAGCTGCACACAAAAAGTATAAAACATGAACTCTGAAAGCTTTTTCACCTTTGTTTCAAGAGCAAAAGATTACCCACCAAACACCAAATAAAGATTTAAGTCAGGTACAGGCTTTGCTGTCAAGATTCTGTAAAGATGCTGTCAGGCGCACATCACCTGAGCGTGTATTTTACAATAGGTGTTGACTGATTAAAAGTACCTCTGCTTTTGATCAGCACGAGAAGAAGTCCCTGACCACTCCCAAGCCCAGACTGGGAGGTCATTATTAAACCCATTAGGACCAATAAGACTCCTTTCACCGCATAGTCAAGTCCATTCTCATCTAGTGAAGCATGGAGTGGTATTGTGTATCAGCGCACACATCCTGAGAGCAGACTGAGCTCCCACAGGACACAGTTAAAAAAAAGCATCAATATTTCATCAAACTACTCTCTCTTTCTGGTCCAGATCAAAGCCTTGACTCCCACAGTCCTACAGGTAGAGATGGCTCTTTTGTTTTCGCTCCTCAGGTAGAGCAGCAGTCAGACTCTCTTCGCTTTTGGTAAAAAAAAAAAAAAAAAAAAAAAAAAAAAAATCTCACGGCTCGCTCAGCCCATCCATCTCACGGCTCGCTGCCTCTCTTTTGGAAGAGGAGGTAAAAGAAAAAGGTAGAGACCGTGAGGGTGAAAACATGTTCCAGAGATGTCCAGAGATTGAACTTTTTGGCCTTGTAGTGCAGGACTACTTCCCTTTTGTTTCTGCCAGGTTTCCCAGCAGTGAGAGTACAGTAAATACAATCTGATGTTGCTGTTGTTTATTTTACACAGCCTGAAATAAAGCTGCAAACTCTATTCTTGCTTTCATCTGCATCATAACTACTACAAATATTTTATTTAATCAATAGTCTTTTAGAAGTAATGGTCATGTTTTTAACACCAGGCACACTTCAAGAGGTTGTTTCACACTTCCACACTCAAACACAAACTCAAGACAATGAACTGTTTTGTATAGAGGAATTAAAATGTGGAATGATCTTCCGTCAGACATTACCAGTCTTAAAAGGAAAAGTTTTATTTCAATGAGACTTAGGAAATATTTAGTGTCACAGAGACTCTTGAATGCACGAGCTGTAACATCTGTGTTTGATAAATAGCGTAGATTCAGTTTCAGTTTCCGTGTGTGTATTTTCTTATGTGTCAGAGTTTAGGTAGACTCTGTGTTAAGGCGAAAACAATTTAGATTTCTCCAACTATGTATGTATTTGATTGATTTTATTGATTGCCTCGATGGAAGATGAACATTTCAGAGACTATCTTTGGACTTGTAACAGGTTCTTTTATTTTGGTGTTTCTTGATTTTTACCTCACTTGTTATTCTGTTTCCATTTATCTCTAATTTTTCTTCGTTCTATGCTGAATGTCTCTTCTAAACACTTCATTTTGTGTACAGTTTTTTTTCATGTCTAAATGAGTGGACCCCAGGAAGAGTAGTTGCGACAGGTAATGGGGATTCAAATAAATAAAATAGCTCTCCCTTTGCACATGTTCAAACTGTGCTTATTATCAAAAACAGTCATAGTATGCATTTGCAAGAAAGGTTTTAACCATGAATAGGTTCTTTCAAGTAAGCCTCAAAGTCAAGGTAGACATACTTATGCAATAATTTTGTTCCAAATAATGATTTAAAAACTGATATGGTAAATAAAAACTGAATAAAATATGTAGAGGGAAAAAAATCCAAATATATGGATTCACATAAGTACAAAGGCTAGCTGTGAAGATGACAAAGTTGCTAAATAAGTGTCAGGGAGATGGAAAATTTGTGCCATAAAATAAAAAATTAATCTATGACAAGTAAATAGTTCACAAATGGAACAAAAAAGGTTTTTCAAGACAGTGAATTTACTCAAAAGTTAGCTAACTACTAAAATTGTTGCATTAGCTTCACTTAACTTCCAGGTAGCTAGCACTTGGTTAGCAGTTAGTCCATCACAGAAAACTAAATTATGAGTCTAAAACACGAAATAAGTTTCTGAAAATAACTGGGGTAAAAACTAATTACTTACAGATCGTTTTCCACAAAGGAATTTTTGAAGCACTTGAAGGACAGAAGTCGTCAAAGAACTGTTAGCAATCATGGCTGCTAACAGGATGCTACTCAAATGAACACACCTGCTGCTGAGTGAAAATTCAAGGTCAAGTTAAAGTTATAAACAGGACTAGTGCACATAACTAATGAAAACTGACAAACAGGGGATAGAGAAACCTGGCAAGTAGACATGTATAGTAGCAGCTAATGGAAGCTGAAAGGGCCAAACTACTGATAAGATGATAAAAATTCATGATACTAAAATCTGGCTTCAGTTTATTATGAACATATAGAGAATAAAATGTGCAGAGAAGTCAAAAACATTAACTTGTCTGAGTAGATCAATAGTATTTTCAACTTAATTGGGTTAAAATGTGATAAAAATGTCAAGGTGTGTGAACAAGGGATGGGTACCAAAATAGTTTTTTTTTTATGGTTCGAACCAAATTTCATCAGAGGTACTGAGTATCAATTCACATTAAATCAAATGGTACCATGTTTCAATACCTAGACACATCATTGTGACTGTGAGGGAGTGGAGGAGTAAGTGATTTACCATGTCAGACGCGGGCATGAAGAGCTGGGTTTTAACTTGTGCGTTATTAGGAAAAACACTGCATAGTTGTAGTTCATTTATTTAATTGTACTTAAGTTAAGTTAAGGGTTTTAATGTTGGAGAAATTTGTGCAACAACTGTGATGTTAAAGTACGACCAGCTTTATGATGTTTCTATATATTTCCTAAAGTTTATGTATTGAGAAATCAATATGTTAAAAATATTTTTGAAGAAATGAATATTTTTTACCACACAAACACAAACAAAAGTTCCAAAAATTGGTATTATTGAGTACTGATTCATTGGACACTGGATCAAATGTGAAAGGCACCAGTCCCTTATGTGAGTGCTATCTTTCTTTTTTATTGACTTATTACTATTCATATGTGTTTATTATCATTAATTTGACAAGAATGATTTAACAGTATGTACTGTAAGTATTTTCTGTTTACGGCTTAGCAGGTGATTTGTTAGTGATACAAATCATGAATTCATAATCAATGCTTTGCATGTGTCTGTATTGTGTCAGGGAATTTTTTAAGTTCATTATGTATTTCTGACAAAAACAAAAACAAAAACAAAAAAAGAAAACATTTAAAAAAAACATGACCTGTTGTTGCTGCTAAATTTTAGAATTAAGATATTAACTTCATCTTGTTGAATTATTTTAGCAAGAAATCCATGGAAATGGCGTCTTTTGGATCTTCATTACATTTATGAGTTATCTTGTAGTGACACATTTTTTAACCAAAGAAAAAAACCAAGAAATAAGAATTTGTGGGCTGCAAATTTTCCTATGATTACCAAGAGTATTACTGATATTTATGTTAAAATGGTGAAACAGCATTTAAATATATTGTTTTTCTACTTTAATAACTGTAAGATTTATGGGTGTGTTTTTGTAACAAAGCACTTAATGAAGGGACAGTAATGAAGTGGTAAATCATAACTTGAATGAGGTACTAATACAATCTAAAAAGGCTGTAAGACACTTTGCTGCGTGTCTCTTTTCAACAGTCCCATCTTGTTCATTAAGATCCACTAAAAATCTCTTTTAAAGGCCCAAATCAGGTGATATTTTGCCATAGTTGTTTGAGGAATAACTGCATGTTTAAAAAATTATGTTTCAATACTGAACATTGATTTGAAAGAGTTGATTTTTATAACCCCATTATGCATTTTTAAATCTTTTTCAGATAGGTTTTGTGTTTGTACGGCTAATGTGAATTGTTGGTGATCCTCCACCTGCAACATGAATGATACAACACCTGTCACATGTAATAGAAGGTTAACACATTGCAGCAAATTAAAAAGGTGTGTGATCCTTATGTCCTTTATAATCCACCTTGATGTGTTTGGTATGTGTGTGCTTGGCTTTATGTTTGTCATTATATGAGAGAAAAAGCTTTTCCCTCCCCCAGTATAACCACCGAGCCTCCTCTGTTGTGCCTGAACACACATCGGGCCTCTCCTCCTCTCATCATCCGCGTCAATCTGCCGCTGTCACTCTGCACCGGACAGTGACTAACGACACTCCCAGTCAGTCAAACACTTATCACCGCACAGGTAACACACAGGCCTGGAAATGACTGACATGAAATGGAAACGTCTCTCATTCTGTGGGCCCGGGAGCTGAAGTGAAATATTAGCTGTGGGAGAGATGGCGGATGATAAGAGGCTCCCTGTTTGGGCTGGGATTGTGGAGGTCCAAGTTCTATTACATTTCTTTTTACGGTGAGGAGTGTTTGCTTGGATAACGGATCGCTTTCTTTTTCCATTTCCTTCAGTGATTCCACTGTTTTTGCATCCAATTTGCTTCATTCCAACCTCAATCTTCAGCTATTTGTGACTCTTTATTGTATTAAATGCTGCTTAAAAGCCAGAGGGTCATTGCTGACATAAAAACTCTGGTCCCTGAGGCCTTCTGGGGTCCACAGAACCAGATCAGAGGCCAGTTTAAACCAGAAAGCATCCTTTTCAGTGTCATGGGTCACATATGCTTCCTCTGTCTCCTCTATTACTCATACACTCCACAATGTCCTCCCTCCATCCCTCTTTTTCTTCTCTCACACATCTCCCTCACGCACACACACACACTATTCCCTTTGTGTGCAGAAAGATGGATGGGATGCTCCCAAACCACAGGTGCTGCTCCACTTGTGAGTCTTTCACATTCTTCACCACCAAACCTGCTCACTTTCTGTCTTCTTTCCTTTTTCTGTCTTGAACTTATTACCGTTTTCCCCAGCGGTGATTACGGTGCCGCTTCAGTCGTTGGATAATGAGGAACATGGAATATTAGTGATATAGTACACAATCAATCTGCCTGTCTATTAGAAGCTCTTTGGGAATGAGTTTCTTTTTTGTATGAACGGGACAAACCACACGAGCCTGAAACTTGACTTTAAATGCTGCTTCTCAAGATGCGGCCTCCTGTCCATGCTGCCACTAGAGGGGGTTATTTTTACTATCAGTGTGTGTGTTTGCAGTGAACACTCTCAACTCACAGGCTGCCTCTGCTGTGCAAGCTCGCCACCCTGTGGTTCAGTGGCAAATTACAGAAGATTTGAGCATTTGTCTGGTGTACATTTTTTATTTCTCCCTGCTATTTGGGATCAGTAAGACCTAGTACATATTAAAACTTGACTTGACCTTCTTAGAGGAAGCTACGAGTTTGTAGTTATAAGTGTTATTGTTCATAACTGCAATTTTTTCTCACTGAAATGGGTGTAAAGCTTTGATATCACTTAAATATGACGTGGGAAGTGTCTCTTAATATTGCTGATGAGTCAAAGTTTTAAAAGATGAAGTATCATGGGTCTGGGAGGCAGAAATGTATTGTCCAAAAATATGGATGCAAGGTCTAAAGAGGTCAAGAAAAAGATTAAAAAGGCTCCTGCTGCCCTGATTTGGTGCCTGAGATGTCACTCAGATGGTCCCTTATAGAAATATACAGAACCTAGTTATAAAGCTCAGGGTCACAGTGAACATTAGTATTAAACAGATAAACTCTGATGTCAAGTTTTGTGTTCAGGGCTTTTAACTAAGATTAAGTTTGTTTACAAGCTCCTGAGACATACCTTCTTCTCACCTTACAAGCACTTAAATGCTTTCTTGAAACTTATTGAACCACTCATCTCACAACCAAGATGGCACTATAACTATATTCTATCGGTAAATACACAATTTTGAGTCAGATGTGTTGTTTTTTCTTTTTATTGAAAAGTCCTACTTCATTTGTACTTATGGATATATCAAGTTGAGAAATGCTTCTCGCTCGCAAGACCTATTTTTGATGTCCATCCTTTATGTATGACTTGAAATGGTTAAAAAGCAGTTGTAGATATGAGGCTCCTGCAGTGTTTGTTGAAGGATCTTGGGCCTGAGGGAGCGGGTTTCTTTAAATATTTTAAAGGTAGGCTGAAGTAGACAGGTTGAGAAATTGTTTTCTATGATGTGTCACTGTCCTGCTTAGCAAAGACACTCTTGTAAGAGAAGTTTTCAATCTCAATTAGTTTTTTCTGGTTAAACAAATTTCAAAAGAATAAAATAATTCATCCTCTGTCTGAAATGCTTTGTGCGCTTGAAAAAAACAAACATGCTCTATAAACCCCTCCTCTCTGATTGGCCCTCTGGAGGTCTGTCAGGTAGCAACATTATGAACAGACCTTGGTGTTTGAGGTCCACCCCTCCAATGTGTCATAAAGCAGTAAATGGATCCTCATGCGATGACCTCATCATTTCTGGGAGTCTCGTGAGGATCTTGTGGTTAAGTGCAGATTTAGAGCTGGTGCAGAAGTACAAACTAGGCTTTACTGTGAGTCGATTATTTTGGGTATGTTGCAACAGTTTTGATTCTACAGCCTGTCTTATTTCAAGAGTCAGTTCAATGAACTACATTCCAAAGCCTGCTACATTTGATGGTATCATCTCTGTCATATGGCATCCATCTTATTCTGACTACCTTAACTGGACGTTGGATGTATTAGTAAGTTTTATTACTTGTCACTGGCCTGATTGGCTTAAGCATCCCAGTGGAAACTTAGATCACAACATTTCACAGGAACCATTAAACTCTGTTACTGGAGCTGAAATTTTCTGGTTCTTCTGGTTGAAATCCACCACCTGTTAAACTGCTATTGGTTTCTTTTGTTTGTTTTGTTTTGTTTTTAATGTGCTGTCTACATAAAATACGTATATTGAATTCAATATTTCAGCGTCCAAACACCAGGCTCGTGTCATTTCTAAGGCTCCATCAAACATAAGGCCTCAGTTCTGTTGTTAAAGTAGGAGCACATTGTTCTTCTCTCAGCTGATGGTTTTCCTGTTATGAGAGGAGAACGCAGTACAAAGACCTGAAATAAAAGAATGTGGTCTCACCTGATTTCAGCAGGTAAGCTGCTGTAGTCTGGTGCCAACCTCAGTGACCACAATAACAGCTTAGATTTGTTTTCGATTGTCAGTATGCCAGACTGTTTTCAGCTTTTTCTACCACCTGTCGTTTCTCCTTGTTGTTTTCTATACCTGAAGTCTTTTAGTTTAATAAGCAATCTTCATATCCAACACATTTTGCTTTTATGCAGAATACATAAGCAGAGATTATCAGGTGAACTCAGACAATAACCAGAATGATTTCATCAGTTTATTCCTGGAGGAGTGATGAAACTCTGAATGTCTTCACACTGTTAAGGAGCATACATGCAAGACTTTGATGTTCCCCTTTTAGTGGCATCAACCACAGGCCTAACATGTATTTTGCCAATATACGTCAGAATTATTGCAACACATTCATTTTTAACCTTAAATCCTGCTGTAAAAGCATTCAATTTTTTGTTTCAACTTGACTTTTCAAAGTAATTGTTATCTAACTAAAAGATTTCATGCACTGATTTGTGTCTGTGTAGGCAGCTGTTTCAGCCGATTGTGGGAAACTTATTTCACACCTCTCTGAATGGGCATCCGCTGGCAATCACAGTGAAACTGCCAAGTCATACAGGCTCAGACAGAACTAAACCGTTACGAAAGTCAGTTCAAATGATGGCACAGACCAGACTGAGACGCCTCGTCAGAGTGAAAACTCTGTGGACAAGATTTGCCACTTTGTTTCCCACCGCAGCAGGTTCGTTATCGCAGTGAAAGCACTCAATACTTTCCCATGTAGGGCATTAAATGTTGAACTCATCACTCTCCTGAAAAGACCTTTCTTGTAATTTCTTTTTCATTGCTTGTGTTTGTGCTGAGGAGACTGATTAGAAGATAAAACTACATCAGAAATGTTCAAACTTCAATTTCACAATAATGATAGCTATCATAAATATTTACTTTTTCCTAATATAGTTGGGTCCATATTATCTGACTACATTATCTCCCTTAAAAGCATTATCACTGCCAAAAAATATTTTAATTATAAGTCAGAGGAATAATTATTATGATTTTATTTACCTCTTTGCTAGTTTATCTTTTTATTTAAAATCTTTTTTGTTGGTTTGAACAAACATGTATATATACATACATGTATATACACATTTATATGCACCTCTACAAGTTGAGCTGTATAGATCACGTTGATTATTAGGGAAGTTATGGATAAAAATGCATAAGTAAAATCTTAAAACTGCAATATAACAATATGGATTTCTATACAAAATTATAAGTATGTTTGTGTCTGTTTATTTATGAATACATACAGAAACAGTGATACATTTTACTTTTTAAGATTTTACTTCTGCATTTTTATGGGCAACTTTCCTATAATAACGAAACCAAGTAATTAATACCCTTTCACTTGTAGATGTGTGTGTGTGTGTGTGTGTATACATATATATAGAATAGTGTGTATATTTATATATTTCTTCCTAATATTTTGTTTCTTTTACATTAAATAATAATATCAAACACAAAACTACAAAAATTTCAAACTTGTATTGCATATTGCATTATATTGCGTTACATAAAGGTAATGGCATATTTATAAAGCCAACAAAAAATATTTCTGAAAAAAATAAAATTGTTGAATCTTTATTCAATGTTTTGTATCAAAACTCAAAATACAACTTTCAGACATGATGGTACAATTGTGAAAAAACAAACACTCTAAGAAATATATTTACACTATCATACAGTTTGTACAGGGAAAGATTGTTGTTTTTTGCTCTTATAGTTAAAAATATAATGCTTGAGGACCAGGATCATGTTTTATAAGGCTTGTTTGGTTGTCAACAAAAGGTTTTTAGATTGAAAGGGCAGGAGTGGTTTCGGTGTCTGACATCACTGAGGAACGTTTGGGAGCTGCGTGTGGTTTGCTGACTTCTCCCGTGGACAAACGAGAAGCCCAAGACTTCACAATCCTCAGCAGATCTTGTCTGAACCGAACCCCGATGAAGACGTACAGGAAAGGGTTCAAGCAGGCGTGAGTGTACGCTAAGCTCTTCGCAACCTGTCCGGCTATGTCAAAGCGGGTAACGATAGCACAGTCAGTGATGGTGATATTAGCTGCTTGCGTGGCCTCTATGATGAGCAGGCTGTTGTACGGCAGCTGGGAGAGAACAAATACTAACACAACAAAGAAAATGACACGTAAGGCCTTGTGCTTTTCGAAGCTTCTGGCCTGCAGGAGAGTGTGAATGATTACAGAGTAACAGAAGACCATGATGAGGAGAGGGAGGAAGAAGCCCATGCAGATTTGTAAAGACAGAACGAGGATTTTAGTTTGGTTGTGTACGTCGCTTCCATAGACCAGAGAGCAAGAATTCCCATGTTGGTTTGTCTTCACTTGGGCGAAGATAAACTCTGGAAGAGCCAGAAGTAAAGCGACAAACCACACAAACAGACACACTAGTTTACTGTAGAAGAATCGTTTCTTCTTCAGGTTCTGCGCCTTTGTGACCTGCACAATCGCGATGTAGCGGTCAACACTGATGCAAGTGAGGAGGAACATACTGCTGAAGAAGTTGATTTTATAGATGGCGGATACAACCCGGCACATCTTTGTTCCAAAGTTCCAGCCCTTGATGGCATCGACGGCCCAAAAGGGGAGCGTGCACAAGAAGAGGAGGTCAGCCACAGCCAGGCTGAGCAGGTAGACGTCAGTCATGGTCTTCAGGCGGTTTCGAACGGTCATGTAGATCCAAACCACCATCATGTTACCCATCGCACCCAGGATGAAGATAATCCAGAAGAGAGGGGGTTCGTACTGCCCACGAAAGTACCTCACCCAACTTCGCTTACACAAAAAGTCTGGACCTGGATCATCATAGTCTGTGTCGTCTGTCGGTTCCTGAAATCAAACATAAGAGAAATTAACATCTTGCAACTTCTACTCCACTTTCTGTCTCAGTTTTTTTTCCATCTAGCGTGCTTTTTTTTTCTGCCACCGTCAGGGTTTTAATACCATTAAATGCTTCTCGTGGTGTGACATCTAAAGCTGTCTGTGACGCACATGCTAACCAAAGCGTGTCGCACACAAAAAAAAAGAGATGCTCTCAGGTGCAGGTGTTGTGTCTGTGCAGGAGAAACCACACTACTGCACAACTTCCTGCAGCTATCCAAGCCTGTAAACGATCCTGAGGGGCTTCAGAGAGGGGCCCCTGCAGCGTTTACCAAGAAGCATCAAGTTTAGATGTAGGGCAGAGATAAACAGAGAGGTGAAGAGGAGGCTTTGGTTTACACAAACAATGGAAAATTTGATGCTGAAAGAAGTCTGGCATTTGAGTCACATAGAGATGTCTGTTTAAGATAAGTTGACTGTACCTAGAGCATAAACAGAAAATACATCCAATGCGATATGAATCTGAGCTTTGAGTTTCGTCTATTTGCATTGTTTAGGTTTATACTCAAGAAATACAGAAAATGCACATTAAAACACCTAAAAATGCACATGTAAAAGTTAAAGTCTGATTATGTGAGTCAATTTTCTGCAGATATCAGTATTGTTCTACAGCTGCTTGTTTTCTATTTTAAAGATATTATATGTAGACAAATAAATGAAAACTTACCGAGCCAGAATACTCATACCCATTAGTCACCATGGTTGTAAATGCCTCTTCCATGTTGTCTGTAAAGAAAAATATTTTAGTCAAAAACTGCTAGCACAACTGATTTTTCAGAGTAAAATATTAAATTGTATAAATAAAAGCAACAGATGAAAGAAAGTTAGGCTTGAATGAATAAAAAAAATCTTTCTCACAGCAATAAATTTCTTACCCAATGCAATGAGAAGTCTCAGTTACTGTTATGGTTCTTTACTCCAGTAGCACAGCTAGTAAATTTAACAGACAGGCTCAACCTCGCTTTGCTTATATGGTTTCACATCAACCACATGACTGCATGATGTATCTCTCTGCAGAGAGAAGAAAACACACCCCATTCCCTGGTATACAGGCTCTACAGTGTATCCCTCTGAGTAACACACAGCTAAGCAACCCAATCAAAGCTTTTTGAAAGTTTGATCTTTGATCAGCAACAACAGCGTTACTGCATCAAAGGGCAGCTGTGAGATTTCGACACAGCCCACTGAACTGCAGCCATCAACCTGGAACCAAAACAATACACCCACATTCCTGTTACAGTGGATCGAGTAGTATCAAGTCAAAGCCCTTTTTTTCTTTGACACACTTTTGTGTACACAGGTGGAGCACTTTCCACTACAGATGAGTGATGTGTGAAACTGAAAACTGTGAGGAACAATAAAAGATGAGAAACTTAGGGAGGTAGTTGGTGTTAAGGTGTTGAAAGCCTCACACTCACAGAGTTTAGCTGTAAATTGTCTGAGGAAATAAGAGCATAGGGGAGGTCTATGTTTTTGGGGAACTTGATGTGAGTTAGTTATTGAACAAGGGAGGCTCAAGTTTTGTTTATCTTGTTGAACTTTATTTAAAGGAATGTTAGCACAAAGACTAGCTTGACCGGAAATTTGAACTGGCCCTAAAGTGTCATTTATCAAATTAATTGCAAATAGACCATGCATAATATTCAATATCTTGTGATCTTGTTATTGTGTGATGCATTATTCCAGAGTTAGCTACTGTGATAGCATTAGCCCTACATTACCTCGGCTGGGGTGTAATAACCGTGACCCTGTCATTGTTGGTTTCGTCAGAAAAAGTTAAACAACTAGGAAACCCAAGAATTTGCGCTTTCAAGTGATATACAGTTTATTTAGTGATCACAAGCATGTGGCGTAACCCTGCAAAGCAAAGCCACAGAAACATTGAGAAAATGTTAAACTGCCAACGCTTTAAAATGTCTGGGTACGTGCTTACATTCCCACAGCCAAATGTCCCTACAACTCAGTGTTCCCAAAGCTCAGATTTCCTAAAGCCAAAGGTTCCTATAACTCAATGTTCCAAAAGTTCAATGTTCCCAAAGTTCGATGTTCAAAAAGCCCAGTGTTTGTTCCAATAGCCCAGTGTTCCCAAAGCTCAATATTCCCATAGTTCAATGTTCCCAAAGCTCAATTTCCCTACAGCCCAAAGTTTCCCGAGTCCAATGTTCCCAAAGTTCAATGTTCCCATAGCCCAATGTTTTCACTGCCCAATGTCCCCTAAGCCCAATTTCCCAAAAGCTCAATGTTCACAAAGTCCAATGTTCCCAAAGCTCAATGTTTCCATTGCTCAATGTTCCAAAAGCCCAATGTTCACAAAGTCCAGGTTCCCTAAGCTCAACGTTCCCAAAACCAAACGTTCCCAAAGCCCAATGTTTTCACTGCCCAATGTTCCCAAAGCTCAATGTTCCCAGAGTTAAATGTTATAAAAGCTCAATATTCCCAAAGCTCAATGTTCCAACAACTCAATATTTCCAAAGCTCAGCATTCCCAAAGCTCTATGTTCCCAAAGCCCAACGTTCCCAAAGTCCAATGTTCCCAAAATCCAATGTTCCCAAAGCTCAGTGCTCCCAGAGTTAAATGTTATAAAAGCTCAATGTTCCCAAAGCTCAATGTTCCATCAACTCAATATTTCCAAAGCTTAATAGTCCTAAAGTTCAATGTTTCTACAGCCTAGTGTTCCAAAAAGAGTTAGAGAGGAATAGCTTAAATTGAAAGGAAATGGGAGATCAAAAGACTAAATTCTGAAAATGTCTCAGAATTGTGAGACCATGGTGCTGTGAGAACATTGGAGGGATCCAAACTATCTGAACTGGGTCATTAGCATGTTTCTGAAAGTTGTAATTTTGGGGAACCTCATCACAAGATAATTTCAACACCACCGGAAGACTACATCCCTTTTTATAACGTGATGCTGCTCGCTGAGTCAGCACTTTTCAAGCTCTTATTGTCCTCCAAGCCAGCAGGTGCTTTTAACTGGACATGGTTTGTTTGACCTAGAATTCAGTTAGTTTAACCATCTGAGTATTACTCAAACATATTAGCATAAGGACAGGATACGTATGATTCACTATGCAGCTATCAGAGAGACTTTCATGTGATGTTTTTTAGAAAGACAACAAGAACTTCCTTTTCTAACAGAGAAATACAAAGTGCATTAGTGTTGCCTGGAATAAAGGGGAATTACTCAAATGGCAAACAGTCACATTGTTGACGCACATTAGTTTGAAATCTGACAATGCAAGGGAAACCCCTTATCCTATCACACAGTAACCTAGAAAATATTTTTTAACAAGACCTTGAAGGAGTTTAGTCACATAGTTTGAAATGTTTATTAAATCTGTTTCTGCTTCTGCCTCACATGTTGAATCTTCCTCATGTGTGTTTTGGTCCTCACAAAGACTCTGCCAAACGATCTATGTCCTCACAGTATCACCTTCCTCCGTGATATAACCTTTTTGATTTTACCACATTGAAACTTACTGCTGAGTGTGCGGGTCTGCAACTCCTGAGAATTTCGCTGAACGCTGGTTGTGTTTCTCAGTTTTGGTCACAGTGAGGCAAAAGGAAACGGCTGTGTCATGATCAGATGGGTATTTTATGTTCTGGGAAGAAGCTTGTGAAGAAAGTGGCATATGCTGAGGTTTCACTCGTAAAACTGTTTGTGTGATCAAGACAGAGCAAGAATTCTGCTCAGACTTGAAAGAAAAAATGTGATAACAGAATTTGTTGACGCAAAAAAAGATTAGACATCAGATCCCAGACTGGAGATTATGTATGCAGTAAGTCGTCCTACCTTTTGAAAAGAGAGAGTGATATGAAAAGAACAAATGTTTAACACTAGTCTTTGCCTTTGTGAGACATTTATGATCAATTCTGATAATGCATCATAAACAGACTGGAAAATTAAAGTTGACCAACACTAACTTCCCCCTTTTTTTCAATCTTGGTTTCAAAGCTAGTACAGAGTTTTCACCTGTTAGGACACCTAACCGATTAGTTCACACACAAGATTTGACAAAGCATGATCTGTGGTTGTGTATGAATAATATAGAAACCTTTACTACAACCATCCGTTACAGAGTGTGGGAATTGAAAAATGAGCAAAATGTGCATTGTGTTTCTTTCCACTTACTTTGCTACAGAGCTGTTACTGTTATTTACTAACCAGGACTCCAAACCAATCAATAAATCAAACAATTAGAGATGTGAGACCATAGTGCTGTGAGAACACTGGACTGACCCAAACCATCGTAACTGGGTCATTAGCATGTTTCTGAAAGTTTTAATTTTGGGGAACCTCATCACAAGATAATTATTTATGTAGCCCAAAGTCACGACATACTCTATCTCAAGATTTTTCCAAATACCTGCTTTTGTTTCAATAACACAAGCCTAAATAAGTCTTAGCCTATAGCAGTCTAAGCCTATATTAACCTGAGACCATAGCAGTTGAAGCCTATAGCACTCTAGGCCTCTAACAGTCTAAGCCTTCAACAATCTAAGCCTTTTACAGTCTAAGCCAACAGCATCTTGGCCTGTATCAGTCTAAGCCTACAGCAGTCTTTAAACCTCTAGCAGTCACAACCTGTAAAAGTCTAAGTCTATTGCAGTCAAAGCCCACACTGGTATATGTTCATAGCAGTTTAAGTCTATAGCAGTCTAAGCCTATCTAAATGTAAGCCCTTAGATCTCTAAGACTATAGCTATCCAGGCTGATATAAGTCTAAGCCTCTGGTAATCTGAGCCTAGAGCAGTTGAAATGTACTACAGTTTCAGCTGATTGAACTATAAGCCTACAAAAATCTTAGCCCAAAGCAGTCTAGGCCTTTAGCAGTCTGAGGGCACAGTTTCACTGGACATTTGTACTGTGCCCAAGCTTACTTTGACCCTAAAGTCCAGTTTGTTTGGCCAGTGTGACAAAAAAATGTATCATGCTCAGGCACGGTATACTCCTTCGGCTTTGGCACAGTTCAGAGAGATGTGTTTCGGCGTGTACAAGCACAAGCACATGCACACAATGAGGACATGACATAGAATCCATGACTGTTCTCATAGACAATAATTATAAACAATTGGTGGTGGTTTTAGAGGACTGTGTTAACTTAACAAGCCAAAAAGTAACTCAAGTCATAGTCATGTTCTCTATGTTCTCTGTTGTAGTGACTCTGATGAGATGACGCTTCTATAGCTGGCCAGTGGGGATCCAATTGTACTTGTGTATGGCATGGTATGAATCGCCAGTGTGACCGCGTGTTAGGCATAAAGTTTGACCAGCTTTAACTATCTCTACTAAACAGTCCCCTCCCTCTGAACACTTACTAAGACATGATTTCAAAAGAGAGGAGCCTGATAACTGAATCTGAACTCTCACACTACTCCTCAAGAATGTAGGTATAACAAGCCGAGGGGTCAGAATTATAAAGTGCGTTATAAAAGTTACATAGTGTAACTTCAATTTTGGCATTGACCTTGTGAAACTGCATGGCTGCTTTCAGGATGTCAGGTTAGAAAAATATTTAATCCAACAACAACAAGTAAAAGATGTAACTCTTCTGAGATGCCATAAATTAATGACAGTTATGAAAGCATGACGTTTCACAACAGTGGTCTTCATTATGTAATAGTTTATGCCATTGCAGTAGTAGATGGATAAACGTGAGTTTAACTAGGTCAGCTTACAACAAGCTTATTTCACTCTTCAGGTTCTACGTGATCTCTCTACACTCAGTTTCACAAATAACAACCTTTATGTGGTCAAACGTTGCAGCTGCAGTGGGTCTAGCGTTATATCTCGCACCTCAAGTCATGCATCTGGAAAAAAACAACATTCAAATAAGGTTTCCCTCACAAGGATTATTTTTAACAGAGCAGATGATGATGATTGTATTATTTTAATGCACTGTTTTGTTTGTCTAGCGCATTTACATGTCAGAAAAGTTGATAAGGGCTTGAATACACACAAATACACTTTGCACTGTGCTATATAAAACATGGGTATCTCTCTTGACATCTTTACCGTTTGATGTCAACACAAAACAACCGACAACAGGCCTATTGAGCAGTTTGACGTCAGTTTTTTCACTTAGCACAAAAAGAAGGGCAATTTGTGTTTGATAGGTTATTTCTTTGTTTTAACATTAAATATTATATAGTTGGAAAGCCCCTTAATTTCAAGTGTAAAAAAGGCACCTGATTTTCAGACCTTGGGGGTACCAGAAGCTCAAAATAAGAGTCAATTGCAACGCAAAGCAGAATAAACTGTTAAGCACTGGCAGAGAAGATTCGGCAAATTTTTCATGGGTGCAACCAGGTCATTATTTTTAACACATGATGCACTGACAAACCAAAGCGAATATTATACGAAGGTGAATCATCATGCAGCATTGTGGATGTCACGTCATGTTACACAACCTGTGAAAATGTGCGTGACAGACCTCCGAGATGATGCTGGAGAAACAATAAAACAGACGTTCTCATTGTGCCAGTGAAACCGAGAAACCCCCTGCATTGGTTAGACGGCAGGCAGGAAGCTATACTGTGAATGGGTACACCACGCTCCTATATTAACAGTTGGCCCATATTGTGGGAAAGAATTCACTGCTGCTCGCCTGTGAGACGCTCGTAGTCGGCTTCAATACACTTGTCACCTCTTCCTGTGGACCTACTTGCTGTGATTTATTTCATGCACTGATAGACAACCGTAAAAGATTTGCATGCTATTGTTATCTACCAGATGTTTCTCAAGAAGCATGAGCAGCTACCGAGAACTGATGCATACATTTAGTATATGTATGAATTCAAATTTGCATGCAATAATAATCCATTTGTATAAGCACACAATGCAATGTAATCTAATCAGCATATTTAGTGGTGTATCAATAAAGAAGATAAGCAACTGTGTGGCATTAACCTTTCTCTAATGGTTTGATGGTGAGCAAAAAAAAAACTTATAAGAGTATTTTTCAGCATGTTTCGTTATCCTTGCCTCTCCCCTGCGTCTTTGCATTTGCACTAATGGGAAGAAAAGTACACCACTACAACAAGTGATGCAAACAAACACAAGTTAACTCAGGACAGACTGTGGCTTCTTGAGTTTCACTGCAAACAACATGAGGTTGACAGTAACCACGCTTTTTTTTCTTTCTAACTCTACCACTTCTTCCACTATCTTATCTACTATAGATACCAAACAATTTGTAAACAAAGATTATTTACAAGACAAGACTGAGGTATCAGTTTCAAACATCCAAAAATTGACAAACTTACCATTTAAAAGTGGTTTATAATGCTCATTTGGTCCTATATTGTGCATAATCAGTAAAGAATAACAACATATTAATCCTTTATGACTTACAATACCAAGTCTGCCAGAGCATATTTTTACATTTTTACATGCTGTTGTTCAAATTTTGTGCATCAATCTTGTTCTATGCATCAATTAAACCCTTATATCTAAAACTTCGATGAAATGTAAAGACTGTTATCCGGAGTGACTGAATGAATTGATAAAAAGTGTAATAAACCATAAAAACAAATGAAGATTTTGCACGTTTTTCAAGTACAAAACTGTGATAGCTGTTTCCCTATGTAATTGTAAAAACTTGATGACTCATATTCATTGTGATTTGTGTGGTGTTGTTTTTGTTGTTTGCGGTTAGTGGAAGGAATAACACTCTGAGACATGTTGAAAATGCAACATGAGAGTATTACTCACTTGCTTTATTTGCAAAACCAATGTCAGTTTATCTGTCTGGTTTCAAATCTCTTGCTAACTGACACTTAGTATTCAAATCAGATTACAATGAGCCCTACAGGGGTTTTAAGACTGTTCAATTGATTAGTCAGAATGAAGTGATCACATCTTAGTTCAATCTACACAAAGTCAAATTTTCAAAACTGATCAAGACAGTAAATAAAAATCTCACCTTTAAGTTATACAGCTCTGTTCAGTCTCCTGAATACACTTTTGCTTATCCATGGTGTCCTAAGGGTCCAATGACTAATACATGCAATATGTGAGCATAATTTCTTGCAATCTTCATGTGAATTAAGAATGGGCTCCTTTTTATTTTCTTTAGAGCTCCTTTTCATTAGAAAGACACGACCAAAATGTTTGTCAGAAAAGAGACACAAGTATTTAAGGTATGTAGTGGGATGTAAAACCCAACCGTGGTTAACGCTTGAACCCATTCCAGAAATCAGGTCATCACTGAATTCTTGAGTCCTTCTTCGTGTGTTATGAACTGTTAACCATAACTGCACGATTTAGGCCACATTTAGCCACTTGGTTACAGAACATATGTTGTTATACTTCTGTACATTATTGCAGAATGGCGCCCCCTTGTTGAACTTCTCAGCCCCACACACATGGATGTAAAGTCTCCTTTGAATTAACAATTCACACACCTTTCTTCTTGCTGTTTAAAACTACTTTAAAGCAATCCCAGCATGCATTGTGTCGGAAAAATAGACAAATATGACACGTTTTCAGCGTTTTATCATTAAAGTTAAATCAGGGTTCCTGCAGGTTTTGGCAAGTCAAATTCAAGACTTTTAAAGACTCCTTTTAATGCCACTTTGAATGAAATTTAAGACCAAAAACACATAATTATGGTCAATGATTTGGGGGTCCTGCTGCATTACAACTAAATAATAACGTGTCACTTATAAGACTCATTTCAGTTTACTATTTGACTGTTTATGGAACATAAAGCTGCTCATTGGTTAATATCTGCATGTAAAAGTGCAAACAGTGACCCATGGTCACACACTGCCTAACTAGGATGCAGATAAATTATATCAGCAACTTGTAAGACAGTTTTCACTCTAGATATCCTTTGCGAAAAGTCCCACAAAAAACTTAGAATCAATAAAACATACACAAATCCTACCCTGACAAATTTAAGACCTTTGAGTAATTTATTTAAGACCAGAATATAACATTTTAATGAATTTAAGACTTTTTAAGACTTTTTCAGGATGTGTAGGAACCCTGTAAATGTTTGATACCTAAAATGAGGTCAATGTGAATGACACACAGCTGAAACACTGAAATAAGCTCATGGGTTTTAGAGCGCTTTTTGAATACTCAGTTCACAACTTTCAACTGAACCACAGACAGAAGATGAAGAGCAGGTTAAAAAAGACATTCTGCAATCGAAAAATAACAAGGCACACATTTGGTAGCAGCTTTTATTAGCCCATACTTTGCACGATACACACAAACGCACATCTAGAGTAGTGTTACACAGGATAGATGTATCATACTCTACAAGAGCATTAACTCATGAACATCATGTATATACTTTGATCTTTTTTCCTCTTACACTCCTTCACCCACACGATACGAAAAGTACACGGTTTAAGATTGTAGTCAAAAATGCCCTTTGATTGGGGATGTAGGGAATTTTATATCGCAATCACTTTCTATGTCAGAGCACACAAAAATAAACGCAAGGTATATTTTCATGATCAGGCTTTCACAGAATGCCAGATCATTTATTTCTGTTTGAAATCCTTTTTTTTAGTAAACAAATGAAAGCAAACTTCATAGTCAGGGATTGTTAAGTTGGATTTTTGATTTCTGATTGTGTCTAACTGCTTCAATCAAGACTTCAAACAGGGCTTCCAAAGTTAAAACTAATCAGCAAATATTTAAATTAATAGTTACCAGATGCTAAAAAGCTAAATATCACCGCTAACCCTCTGATAGGTAAGACTGCAAAGCTTCAGGCAGACAGTAAGTATCTGTCCAGTTCAGCACATGGACAAGGCCTCTTCAAACAGGGACGTGATAGTAATTGCATAGAGCACTGAGGGAAGTCTAGCTACTGTAAGTACGATCCGAAATGGAGACGTAGAAAAAAAGCACAGCTATCATTTATCGCTGCTTCATTTGTGTGTACGGCCAACTTTCCCATGTTTGCTTTTAACTAAAGCCAAAAACTACAGAAGAAGTCAGATAAAACATGAATGTCCTCCGTGGATGTGCTTTTCTCTGTCTCTTGTCTTACAGCAGTGCAAGCCATGGTTTCTGGTCAAAACCGCAGCCGTAAATTTACCCTCTGGACACCTGTTTTCAGCAGATGTGTCAGGTGACGCTCATTCATTGGGCTCATATCTGAAAGAGAGATAAAAATCTGAGATTAGAGGCATTTCTTTCAATGGAAGAGGCATTAGACACTGCAGAAATGGAAATCTAAGCAAGTCATTATGTCTTATTTGTAGTAAAAACTGTCTTATTGTTCTTAATTTGAGCCACATTCACCAGACCAGGTCATAAAAATGTCTTATTTCAAGTTTTTTTTAAGACAAAAATGAGGTGTGAATTGCTTGTAACAAGTAAAAAAAATCTCCCAATGGGATAAGACGAATTCGCCCGGTAAGTTTCTTGAATTTAGAAAGATGTCTTAAAACAAGAATCTTTTATCTTATCCCATTGGCAGATTTTTTTTTTAACTTGTTACAAGCAATTGATGCCTCATTTTTGTCTTTAAAAAACTTGAAATGAGACATTTTTACGGCTCAAATCAAGAACAGTAAGACAAATTTTCCTAAAAATAAGACATAATGACTTCCTTAGATTTCAGTTTTTGCAGTGGAATAAAAAAAAGAGAACATAAAAAGATTCTACAAAGGCCTTGTCGCCTTGTTGAAATGCTAATTCCAGCTAACTTGTAGCTAACATGAAAACCAGTTAGGAGGCGTAGTTGAAATAATAGCCGAAAATAAATTTTTAAAAAAGGACATCATCATGCGACTCGAAGTGAGTTTGCCACAAAAACTGCTCCCCCTGGTGACTGGCTGCAGTATAGGTCAAAAACTCTGTCTCCTCCATTCATTTGAATGGGGCTGTGGTCAAACTTCAAAAATCAAATGCACCTCATAGAAATGTTCCTCACAGCTTCAAAAGAAAGAAACTAGACAAAGGGGCTACAGAGAGGCCAAATCCCTATCTCTTTAGTTTATCCAAGCCAAAAACGAAGCTAGGTTAAGTATGGCATTCCATCAACGATTCACTTCAAAATTTGGTTTCAGTAACTAATGGGCGGTGTCACCAATATTTTAGACAGTCTTTGATTTTTAACACAGGCTCTGGCAGAGTTTTCTTGATTTACAGGTCAGCCTCAAGTGGACCTTCCATGAACTGCAGACTTCTCACTTTTACATCAGCTATGTTTTTTCAATATTGAATATTTCTGCTCGGTAACAGGGACCTTGGCTTGTTTCACTTTATTCCCTAACATTTGCTTTATGATATACTCACTACACACTTTACGTACTTATTAACAAAAATCATGATGCAATCTTTTTAAACATAGAAGATACAAACTAGCACTGCTTTGCATGTTTACACTCAACCTTTAAGCACTAGAAATATCAGATAACCAATGTCAAAAAAAGGAGTAGGCTGAAAAAAAGTTCTCAAGGCTTGTTTCTGTCAATCACCTGAAATCCAAAATTTAGTCAAGACCATAATTGGGCTGTATTTACTCTATAAAACTGTAATATTGCAGCATATGTTATTGATTGGGGTATGATGCTCACCTCTGCAATCGTTTTCTGATTTCTTTGATCTGCTCGTTTTTCTTGGTGAGGATCTCTTTCATATTTCGGTAGGCCGCAGTTTGCTGAAACTTCTTGTCCAATTCCTGCACAAACAAAACAAAAAACTGTAAAGATCCTGAATGCAACAACATCAACCAACGAAAGGCCACATGTGACACTTTTAGGGCGTCAACCAGATGCTTGTTGCTGTCAGTCGCAGGTACAGACAACAATGACTCACCTTCTCTGCCAGGGACAGCTGCTCCTGCACTCGCAGAAGCTCGTGTTTGGCAGAGATCAGGTTTTCCTGCAGATCCTTCTGGGACATAGCGTTGGCACTAAGTGACCGTTCGTAGTCCTCTCTCAGAGCAGCCACCGTGTCCTCCAGACTGCTGATCTCCTGGGAATGAGCAGCCAGCTTGAAGTAGTGGAAAAAAGCAAAAGCTTAGAAACGGTCGATTTATCATCATTATCAAATCTTAACCCTACAGATCTACGTTTACCCTATCCTTTTACACTACTCACACAAAAACACAACTAATGTCAGCTAGATACATACCATCAGAGGTCCAAGTTAGCAATCAAAATCAAATGACAGCAATCGTTCAGAAGTAAAATAACAAAAAATAAGTAAATGGAGAAAAACTCAAAATGGCACATAGGGAGAGGCCGTCAAACTGTACCTGCTGTTCACCTTGCACCTTCTGAAGGTCTTTCAGAGCCCGCTCAGCCCTGGTTTTCTCATCTAGCGCACTCATCGCCTGGATTAAAAGAAATTGAATTCAGTTGTTAAAAATAAAAAACACAATCTAAATATTTCCTTTTTGTCTAAAGAGGTACAGCTCATTGAGATACCTGTGATTCTAAAGTTCGCAGTCTGGCTTTCAGTTTGTCGTTCTCCTCCTGTAGTCTCGCTATCTCCTGCAGAGGTATTAAAATTAGTTGTCAAGGAGGGAAACCTCATTTAGGTATGACTTTTCAAGAATTCACTCCAAGGTTTGGCTTTTTCTTTACCTTGTTGAGAAGTTCAGACACACCGCCTTCATTTAACGGTGCGAGCTTGGGTTTGCTTGTTTCCTGGATTTTCTTCAGGAGGAAAAAAACACATTAAAACTAGTTTTTATTTCATATATACTTTACTGTATGTAACATTTTATTGATAAAGTGAAACTATAATTTCATGTCATATTTAATATGAACTGATATCAAATTTAAAAAATGAATTAAAACTGACTGTATTATAATTTCAAGGAATTGTAAATGAGTAAATGTGTGGTGAGCAAATCTCTAATACCAAGAAGAATTAAGCAACATATTGCAAAGTTGTCGTCTGAGTTGCTGATGAAACAAGTCTGAAATTTCCACTGAATACTCAGCTACTTTGGTTACTTTTGTCACATTCCAGCTCTGCTGAGCAAAATACTGGTTGATTCTATACTATCAATGACGTATTTCATGCTAATAATAGATGTAGTCGTACTGTAGCTGGATCATAAAGACACAAAACTCTGGTAAGAAAAAGAACTGGACTTTGTCGTCTCACTCTCTTTCGATAGGCAGCACAGCGTCCTTATGACTCTTTCATACTGGAGCTTCTCTTCTCACTTACTTTAACACTTTTTCAAACACATCCTGTGGGCCAGATTGAAACCAGTTTTGGCCAGATGTTTGTCACCCTTCATCAAAGCCCTAAGCACGAAAGTAATAGATGTTTGTTTTTCTTAGTGCGTGCAAAGTAAAACCAAGTTTTAACCTCAGTGATGTGTGACTTCTGCTCCACGCAGCTAGGTGTGAACAACACGCACTAAGGTATACAAATTAAAATTAGATTTCACGTGCAGAATTGCTCTCTAGTAACTGTATACCATGTGGGTGCAGAAATCCTTTGAACGTGTGATTAATCGCAGCTTGCGTGCGCAACAGAGCTGCACATTTCACTCACCTTATCAGTGGTTTTAAAGTCTGTCTTCTCAAATTCTGCCACTTGTTCTAACAGCTCCCTGAATGGGTTGAAAAGGGCAAAGATAAGACAGGTAAGAATGTTTAGATATCACAAAGTATAACTGCATGAATTCTTATAGAATACAAAGTATATGGGCAATACCGCAAGGGTGAAGCTGATCTGACAATCTTAACCATTTCCTGATATCACAACACAGTGCGCTTTTTTTTTAACCCCCCCCCCCACATCACATCGAACTTCTTTTTGACAGTTATGTCTTCTGTCAAGAGAATAACACCCAGGCTCTTGATGGCAGTTTAACAATAAAAGACACATGCCTGTGGTGAAAAACAACAGTTCTCCAAAAAAGCTTAAATGTGGTTTGTAAACGGCAGCTGAAGACACGTAGCCTTGTCACTCAGGGCGTATTTTTTTGCTGAGCATGTCACAAAGAGCGCTACAAAAATAAAAGCTGCTTTAAACCACCCATCATGTGCAAGTCACAAACAAAAGAACATTTCCAAAAACATGGTCGGTGTGAAGAAGGTGAAGGGTTACAAGGTCAGATGTTGAATTTAGGTCACGTAGACATTTGAAATACACCTAAACCTGTTCTGTGTAGCCTTACAATGATGACACTTGGGCACAGCTTTGGTTTTTAACCATGTAAACAATAGCTAAAGGCAGAAGTGTAAGTTTTGTGACCTTTTACTTTGAAACTGATGCTCAGATAACATGATGGCACTGAACATGGAAAACTGAAGCTTCCCCCTGTGGGTTGCCAAAAAGAGGAACAGGATGACCTGCGTTCACAGCTTTAGTTTAGCATGCATACCTCAACAAACAAACTTTATGAACAACTACCCACCTAAGCTCCAAAAATACACTGTTGTCACTTAGAATCACTGGTATCACAGAAACAGCCTCGCATTGCTTATGTTCAGGTGAGAAATATACAGTGAAGCTGTCTCTGAATTCATGACAAGTATCACAATCAAGCAAAAGCTGTTCCTCTTTACCTTCACTCTTGAAGTATATGCACACTTACAAAGTTTGGCAAAAGAAGCAGTTAAAACACAAGCTTAATGACTTTACTTGTTAAGAAAAAGAAGGTTATATTGTTTTTTTGATTTATATACTTTGCTAGACTGAGGTTTTGAAATTTAGGTAAATCAAGCTGCAAGATGTGTTTTCACTTAGCCCAGCACTGGATTGACGATATGCTGCACACAAGTTGCCTCACGTAAGTTTTCAGCATTTGTTTGCAGATAAACATCTTAAAATCATACATGACCATCCACTTCTATCTCTGTCCATTCAATTGTCACGAAGAAGCAAGCAGAAAATGTCAAATTTGACAAACAGATGTCTATGCTTTAAACAAAATTCAACTTTTTTTGCAATTCATAAAAAGTTGAAAGTATGCTTTTGTAACAAACCTTAACAATAATAGTAACTTAAGACTTTCCGGGTTTTAGGGAGATATCTTGGTGCTACAATATTCATGTTTCCTTTCCTTTGTGAGTAATCTGCACTCCTCTTATCCCCGTTGTATGAGGCCAAGGCCTTTACGTTACCAAACAGGGTGTCTGTGTACTGACCGTGAAACAAAGGGAGAGGGGGAAATGGAGGTTGTGGTTTTGGCCAGTTCAACACACAGCACATGCCCAAAAAGGCTGCAAAAAAGCAAGCAGAAAACATCAAATCTGGCCATCACAGAGATGACACTGCTCTTGTGTGCTGCAGATGAGAATTGCAGAGCAACACAGACACTTTAGCTTATGACTTAAAGCAGAAGTATAAACCAGGCTTAAAGCAAGAAAAGATGAAGCTCCGAGATTTAATCATTATTTTTATCATATTTATTTTGATGTTATTTTTATTTATCATTATTTCATGTTTACTGTCTTTATTTTTTTGATAAGACATTGTCGATCACAAGTGTTCGATATAATTGTCCTATTCTGTTAGAAAAGTTCAAATAAAGTTTATTTTTAAAATATACACATAGGTTCAAGATATCCAGACATGCAACCTATTTAAGTTTAAACAAAGTCTGACTGGCCTTAAAAAATGTAATATTTAGCAATCAATAAAAAAATTTTCAGTATACTGTAGAACAAATATAAACAATATCAGTTGCTGAAAACTTTCCAGCTTGTGAGACAATATCTTTATGTGACAATCTTCATCTTTCCTTTGCTTTTGTAAGTTAACTACACTCCACTTATCCCGACTGTAAGTCACCAAACACCATTGAAACATCTGTGTAATGGCCTCGAAAGAAAGTGAGAGAGGGTAACAGATGTTGTGGTTTGGGGCCATTTTAACACGCAGCAGAGAGGAAACCATTGATGGAAAGATGGGTGGTGTATGCACATATGTGGCTTTCCAATGACCTTCTTGTCAGGCATAAACTTTTAACATGCGTGAGATCCGAAGCAAACCAGAGCAGATAAGGAAGTGGTACACAGTGGAGGATGTCTTATATGAACACGAGCAGCTTTCAGCTTTTGCATGTGAGGCTTGGGTCACTTCTTGCTTTGGTGTGGCTTTTGTTTGACCTTAATGTGTCATGTCTCCAATCAATCATTACCCCTGACCTTAGACGAATTGAGTTTGTTGTATTGTAGCTTAAAAATGTGGATTTTGTTTCCTTCAAACATAATTATAACAACAAATTTTTCACATTTCTGGTTTTCTGAGCCACTTATCAAAGTCCTCTGGTTGTATCATCTATGCTCTCCTCCTCACCTGTTCTCCAGCTCTGATATATCACTCTGCAGTCGTAGGTAGAACTTCTCAGCCTGGGAGAAGAGCTGCCTGAGCAGCAGCACATTAGTGTGGGCTGTGTTGATGAGCTCCATCTCCACCTCCCCTCGCACCACCACCTGCAACCCATCCAGCATCTCCCTCACCTCATCCACTGTGAAGGTTTCCTCCACCAGCCTTCAGGGACACATGAACAAACACTCATACAGATTACATATGAATTGCTGTGTCACATACAATACAGCTCAAAAGTTTGGGATCGTTTGAAAAATTTGTTGTTTACAAAAAAAATAATGCAAATCACTCACTCGATCACTAAGCTCAACCTGGCTTTCATACAGACAGAAAAAGGAATGGGAGGCCCTGATATACAACTGTGTGTTTAAGACAAAGCACTAACACCAGCGTCGGTATCAACAGTTAAGAGATGTCTGCATGGCTGATTGGCATTTCAGGAGCAGTTCTATCCTACAACATGATGGAGGACGACTCCATCAAGCTGCACCATCTTGTGGTGAAAGCTCCACAAAGCATGGGGGGAAATCTCATCAGAATACCTTACATACTCACCACTTTCATTAAAATCTTTCTTTCTGACTCTGGGAATGTCAACGTTTTCTGTTCATATTCCAATATTTCCAATTTTTTCCAGTTATGGTGTACAACTAGACATTACATATAACAAGAAAGGGGTTTAATGATGATAGTGAGAGAAAAAGATGATCAAAAGCAGCAGTCTCCATCCTTCTTTATTTCTGATCAAGTCCTCACTGTAGTGGAAAAAGTCAGGTATCTGGGACAAATTATGATAATGATGTTCAGTGTCAGTGCCGTAAATTGTATGCACAAGCAAATATGGAAGCACACAAATTCAGGTGTGTACAGATAATGTCAAAATTGAGCTTTTTAGATCCTACTGTACTCCACTTTACACTGCTCATCTGTGGTGCAACTACAATGAAACAAAAGCGAAAAAGTTGCAGGTAGCAAGAACATTTACGTCATTGCCAAGATGGACAAGTGCTAGTCACATGTTTGTTACTGATAATGTGTCCACATTTCACGCTTTGCTTTAATATTTTATGTACAAATATATGGGTCGATTGACAAAATAAAATAATGATGCCATTTCCCGAGCTCACAGTGACACGAAACATTGGTATGAATGTCTCTTTGTGTTTTAATCACTGACAAGTTGTGATTTTTGTTTTTTTATGTTTTTATGTATACAAATATTTATATGGGCCTATGGATCTGGATTAATGTGTAAAGTAAAGTAAAGTAAAAAAAAAATCCCATATGATCCAGAACTTAGGACTGGTGGTGTATTTATTTCACTTGTTGAATGAGTCAAAGATAACATACAAACTCTTTTTTGACAGAAACTCAGAATGACAACTCACCTGCTGTCTTTGAGTTCTTCAAAGCAGGAGTCAATGGTTTTTAGTCTCAGGACCCTCTTTGAACGAGCAAACCGCATGTAATTGATGACTTCATTCTGATGATGTTCGTTAAACCCAAACTCAGCCTACATAGGAGCAAAGACAGAATAAATGTATTGAAAGACTATTAGTGAAGATGAAAGATGGTAAAAAAGACAGAGAGAATCTGTAATGGAGACCACAGCTAGCTTATCAGCTAACTTGAAGAGGATTTTCCCTGCTAATATGTGACAGGGCCTGTTCACATGAGGCTGCTCCTGCAACGTGCTTTCTCCAACTGTCAACTGTTTACAAGCACAGAGACGTGTTCGCATATGGAGGGAAAGTGAATTCTATTTAAGCTATAAACTATAAAAATAAAACAGCTACTTACCATGGTGGCTGTGCAGGTGACGTTTGTCACTAAGTTTGCTAGCTTGTACACAGAGCTGATCTAAAAGAAAAATGGATGTTTCTGGCTCTTATTTAGGCCACGTAGCAAAAAGAGATGAAGCTAAAGTCGCAAAAGCTTCTGGGGTCGAAGGTTCTAGAAAACTGCTTCCATTTAAGATTAAAGTCAAAACGCCCAAACGAAGGTTATTTCATAGCTAAAAGATTATCTGGTTGACTGGCTAGCCTAGCTGCTCAGCTAATGTTTGCCTTGAGAATGCCTTGGTTACGGAGAAGAGCGTCATCACCTTGGAAACGGGAGGTGCGTTCAACGGCGCTACGTACATGACCGAAATGTAGTTTGTTCAACATTTCAGAAAGAAAACCAACACAACACAGTCATGTAGAAAATAAAAATCAAATTAAATTCCCACTTTTATCTTAATGAGCTATTGTACACCACAAGTCGTTGTTATTTTCAGGTCAAAAAGCTTAAAAGCGGAAAAGCAACGAATAACGGTCATCTACCAAACGATTTTGCCATCTAACGCAGTGGTTCCCAACCATAGACTGTATAATGACTGTATAATGTATATAATCTATATACAGTCATTGTTCCCAACCTTTTTGGGCTGTGACCCCATTTTGAAGTCACAATTTTCTGAAGACCCCAGAGACAGTTTCTTTCAAGAATTCAATTTTGGCTGTGTCTTTTATTGTGTTGCGAATACAGAGCAGGCAGGAATGGTGCACAAAGTAACCACTTTATTTTCCCTGATGAGGATGAAGGTTTCATTCAAGGCTGAAAATTGATAGTAAATAATCTTCAATAAAACAAATTATGGGGGGAAAAAAGCTTCTCCAGGGTCTTAAACTGGCCACAGAGGAGATTTGAACTTTTACTTATACAGTACTTGTTTTTATAAAGGTTGAAGTAGCAGTAACACTGCAGTCACATGATTGTGCCATCAACCAAAATGCACCAGCTGAGATATTTTTATTCAGCCCAAAAAGTTAAATTTTGAATAAATTTGACCTCTGGTTCTATGTATATGTATTAGGTAGGTTTTGATTTTTGGCCTCTGAAACGTATTTTTTATTGTACAGAAAAGGTATGATTCAAAATTATGTGACTTTTGTCTTCTGTCTGTTTCGTTACTTGAACTCCACAAGTACATAACCTGACATACTGGATACACTAATGGGCAACTTATGATTTATGCAGCTTGCGAGCTGTCCTAACCCAATGATACACTGAATTTGCTCCTATTGTCGTGTTAAACAATAGATGGCAGCATAGAGTTGCAAAGTGACGGTAAAAAGGACTGTGGGTCTTTCCTACTCAACCTACACAGCACTTCTGGATATCTTTTTTTTTTTCCAACTGAAGACTTATTTAGCTCTTAAAGCTTTTTTCCCCAACTAATATTGACCTATAAAACACATGGTTTTATTACCCGGTAATATTGAATCATTCTTTAAAGTAGCCTACATTTTGCATACAGATAACCAGTTAGAGTTACAATGACATATTTTCACATACGTCATGTTTTATATTTAAGTCACTTTCAATTCTATAACTGTGGAGAAAATATGACAACATAGAATAACAACTGCTTAACTTTACCTCCTACAACCCAGCATCCACATATGTGGACATTACATTTCTGCCTCTCAGACCCATGATACTTCTTCTTTTTTTTAAATTTTGACCTATGACCTACATTTTAGAGACACTTCCAGCATCATATTTTGGTGATATCACACTGTAAACTCATTTCAGTGAAAGAAAAAGTGTTATGTACGATAACAGTCATAACTATTGGCTAAGTAGCAACACTAAAACACAACTTCCTTTACCAAGCTTAAGTTTAGTTGTTACCAGGTAACAAAAAGAACAGTCAATTTTTTAAATAAAAAGCTTTTTTGAATGGAATTGCATTGAATTTTTCAGGGTTTTTTTTTCATTGAGCATGACATGTTTTTGTGCTGTACACTGAGAAAGTAACAAGCTGGGGAAGGCTATGTGAACTGGTCATTAACCCAGTGCTCCAGAAAAGTATGGGAAATAATGCAGTAATTAAATAAGTCAGTGAAATGAGGACACTCTTTTACAGTCCATTGAAGAAAACATCTTTTCTGATAACTGGATGAGAGGAAAGTTGATTGAATCTGTGAGATGTTTTATTTTGCAATTACCAAGTAAGATTGAGCTTGACGTTGAGTTAAAGATTTCCTTTGTAGGACTTTGGTAAGGCAAAATTAAATGCTCCAACTTTGCCTTTTCCGGTCGCTTAAACTCATTGTGTGTTTGTAGCATTTCCTTTCTGATTGTATTGTGGTCATTGAGCTTGAACGACATCCACATTGTATTGTTTTATTGCACATCTTAACCACTATAACTATAAATAGAATACAAATTCCTTTGGTCGACATAGCTGCTTCTTCAACATCTAAACTCATCGGACTCCATGTGAGCCAAATAAAGACTTCTTAGAGGTTGTAGCACTGCCTCTTCAACCTCTGAGGCCAAAGGACTTTAGAAATCTATGTAAAGGAGGCTCCTGAGAAAAAAAGAAGGAAACTTTTTCCATCATGTCTCTCTGGCTATAATCAAATTAGACTAACGGGCGGCGCATGGTCGGTCACCAAATCAGATGCCTTATAACGTGACCAGTCTTGTCTGCTCTGCTCAAGTTCACTGTGTAACATCAGTCAGTCAAAGAAGCAAAGATGTTTCCCCTTTATCTCCAATCACGGTGAGTCACTTCAAATTTGAAATGTGGGGTATCATCTGGGATATCATAGAAAAAATCTTTTTTAAAGTTGATACAAGTCAAAGATAGATCCTTTTAGGATTTGTGAGCATCTTACACAGTGTATTGAGCCTGATGTTCTGTGGTTAATTAGACTGTGGTTAAAACTCTTTCTTGTGTAAGTCTGTCTTGCTGTCCAGCTAAATAATTAGATGATTTTGATGCAACATTTGCACATGATTTACAAACTACATAACTAACTTGTCAGAGCAAGTGCACATGGACTAGTGGAGGGATGCAAATCATTGAAGTTCTGTGTACTTGTTTCACAAATCCATCTTTGACACATGAATGTAAGTGGTTAAAATTACATTTTGAACAAAATCTTCCTCATTTTTAATTTGTCACGTTGATGATTTTAAATTACTTTCCCTATCGAGTGCATACTTGCTGACAAAAGACTGAATGTGTAACAATTTCTGTCCAAATGTTTTCTTGGTCTAAGTGTTCATATGGGACTAAAGGTTAAATGCTAACATTTCCTGCAGAAAATTAGGTTAAGGAGGCATTGTTGCATTTGAGTCTCTAGGGGGCACAATAGCACTTTTAATCCAAAAGTGTTTCATTTGGCTACTGTTAAAAACAAATCTTGTAGCAAAAATGATAAGGTCCAAAGTAATTTTTACCTAGTTTTTGCAATTGCATTGCAGAAATAAGGACAAAGATGCACATGATTGTTTTTAAATTGAATGGACTGATTATATGACGGATTATATGGAAAATGCGAATCTAGATTTGATAGTCTAGTGATTGTCAAATACACATGTAAACAACTTCTACAGGTGTATTTCCTATAATAATTTTAACAAGTAGCAACTCATACAGCCACTTTCTGGTCATTATAAACAGTGCAAATTATAATAAAGAAAGAGGATGACAACATATCCAAGCAAACATGCAGTTTTCATAGTCCTGACTGTAATTTGCCCTCCCTCCAAGATAGACCTTGAATTTCAAAGCACTGAAAGTGTTTATGCAGGACAAATTGAAAAAGACATAATTTGATAAAGTGTGATCAAACATTCGAATATAGGGTAATTTAGGGGGGAAAGGAATCAGAATATGGATCTGGTAGCGGTAAATGACTGCTTATCGATCTAGTTTTAGTTGTTTCATTTCTTTCCTGAGTATAGAATGAATCCGGATGGAAACTAGAGATTCACCCATTGTAGTTGGTCCGCATTATATGTATAAAATAAAACTGTTCCAAGGTCAGTCTTCACTGTATGCATCAATCCTGACAATAACATAAAATGAAGAAAATCTGATCCCGGGTCAGGTTTCTCAACAAATCCTCGTGCAGACAAACCAATCAGCTGACAGCCGCATGACAGGCAGGCCTCGCGCATGCGCAGTGGCACACTTTTGGTATCAGGAATATGGCAGCGTCCTGAGCCCTGTTGGGGGGAATACGCCGTAACTGAGCACCTTCAGCATCAGAGTGGGAGAACTGAGAAGCACCGGTTGCATTCAGAGGAGGGTGGGGGGCAGAGGGACTGCTACGAATAACAACCGTTAGCGATTCTACAGGTAAATGCACGCGCTACCAACTGCCACTTTGATTGAACCCCGCTGCTAATGCGACGAGCTAACTCTGGTTAGCAGGCTGGAGGCGAACTAAACACAACCAGACACAGCCCCTAATCTGCATACGGCAAACAAACACTGACAACGAAGCTGTCTGAAATGTTTGTCAATGAAGTTATGTTGAGCATTAGTGTCAACGTCGCAGGGAAGGTGCTGTCGTGCTTGTTTTTAGCGGAGCATGGCACCGTTTGGGCCCGTTGCAATGAAGCAGAGGTTGGCTAGAATGAGGCTGTGGCTGAGGCTCAGGTAACGTTAATGCTGCTTGTCATGGATTTACTGGACAGATCCGGAGTCACCACTCATCTTTCAGACCGACTTACGAATTGTTCGCGTTTTAAAATGAACTTTAATCTTCCCGAATGTAGTCACATGCTGTACGATGTCAAGTTTCCTGCATTTTTGCAAACAGATTTTGTATAAATTCCTTATAAAACAACGCGAGATGACAACAAATGAGTGACTTCCGGACCGTTAAATTCCCATATTGTTGCTGGGATTGCTTAATTTGGTTTGCCAACAGTGTTTGGACATTGCAACAGCTCGTCAATGCAGAGGATACAGTTGTGCATAAAAGTTTACACCCCCCAGCGGAATTTCTGATTTTTGGCCTTTTCTCAGCAAATATGAATGATAACTAAAAATCCTTTCTATCACTCATGGTTAGTGGTTCGGTGATGACATTATTGAAAAAAAAATTTACTCTTTTAAATCATGATGACAACAGAAACTTCAAAAATAACCCTGTTAAGAAGTTTACACAACTCAGGTGGTTGTGTCCTGAAAAATACACAGAAGTGAACAAAAATGTGTTTGAATGTCTACTAAAGGTAACCATCCTCACCTGTGATCTATTTGCTTGTAATCAGTGTGTGTGTATAAAAAAATGAACAGGGTCATTTTTGAAGTTTCTGTTGTCATTATGAGTTCAAAAGAGGAAACAGTTGTTCATTAACGTCTTCACCCAACCTCTAACCATGGGTGACAGAAAGGTTTTTATTAAGGCCAAAAAGTTAGAAAAGTCTGCTGCAGGGGGTGTAAACTTTTAGGCACAATTGTACATAGGGCTGAAACGAGCAGAGTATTCTCAAAACGTTTGGTTGTGTCAATTTTAAATTTGCTTTTCAATGTGCAAACAGTACATTCAACGTTTTTCAAACGTGCATAAGAACATGGGAACACAAAAACTTCCCAATTATGAATGAAGAAACTCAATTAATCAAAGAGAAAGCACTTAAAGTAATTGCTGTGTAGTTTGGTTAACTTGTTCCAGGAAATTTGGAATAATTTTTCATTCTAAATCAAGTAAATTTTGATCACTTTGAATGACGAGCAAATGCCCACAACTGCAAGAGTGTTTGTGCAACCAGACAATTTTTGCAAAACTGAAACGAAAAGGCTGAATATATTGTCAAAGTTCAAGGAATATTTAATATATGTTCCAGTAAAATTTTACGGTTAATATTCACTTTTTAATTCAGTAACAAGAGGTTACAATAGTGTAAGTAGTACTTGTGTTTACAGCCTACATTCACTGAAGTCACATAAACTCCCAGCACAACGAGTTTGTTTGTATTGTTTGCCTTAGCTTCAAAAGTCCAGCTTATTCAGTGTCACCCCTTTCGTCAAACTACCAAAAATCCCCCCTCAGATATTTACAGGCTCCGGGCTGTCTCCTATACTACTCAGGTAAGTTGCTCTACAGCCAGACCTGCTGTTTATTCTGTAAGCCATCGGCCAAGAGGAGGACAACACATTTGTTTGACAGGGAGCAATTGAACGCCTCACTCGTCTGTCAAATAGTAGAATGAACTGGAAACAAGCCCAAACTTGCAAATTTGGTGTTGGATTTCTCGGTCAGAGACTTGTGACATGGTTCAATATAACTTCAACAGGAGATGTAAGATGTGCTCATTGTTGTAAAACCGCACATGATCGTTCAACCCTTGTACTCACAGAAATGCTGAAACAACCCTATTCTTTGTGCTTTTTAACGGATGATCAGACTCATTTTAACAGCTGTGAGTAGAAAACAAGTCGCGAGTCTCTACTTTTTATGTGACTGATGGTCTATATTTTGGTCCCATTCAGAGCTTGGTACAGTACTGTTTTCATGCCTTTTGCTTGAAGCACGTGCTTGCTATGGGATTATAGTCACAGCTATCCCTATACACTAAAATGGCAACAGCTGTATTAGCAAAGACCAAAAGCTGGGTTAGTTAAACTTCCAGAAAGCGGTGGAACAAGTTATGCTGTTAAACGTGTGCTTTACTTCAGGCGTGCTTCTATTTATATGTTTACTTCCCTGACTTCCTCTTTGTGTTTTCTTTTTTCCTTCTCAACTCTATGAAGAATCGGCCATCATAAATAATTTGATCTGCACACAGCCATAATGGTGGGGAGTTGTAATCACATGACTCAGTCCTGAGTCTGCCTTGCCCTTTTTTATGCTCCACAATAAAAACCAGCACTACCCACTGCAGCAGTGGAGAGAGCACACTGTGCATTGCTCACTGCTAACATCTCCTATTGTGCATTCCATCGGCCCCCTGCTTTGGATTAGATTCATTATGCAGCTCCGTGAATGAGTGTTTGAAGGGAAAAACACTTGATGCAAACTTGGCTCTGACTGTTCCTTGCACCTTTGTTTCTGCAGTGCACTGCACACATGCATCGATTATGTTGATGCCGATCTTGCATGTTATAAAGGTCTTTTTGTCATGATGAAGAATCTGAAAGGAGCTTCCATCCTGCTCTTTTATGAGCAAAAACTCTTTTTGGTTGAACTCAGATTCCATCATTTTGGAGCCTTTTTTTTGCTTCAGCTGCACCCTGACAAGCAGAGGAAGGAAAACAGGAGTCAGATTTTTCCAGGATCCTGGCAGAGTGCTGACACAGGTTCCCCTTGTCACAGTGCAGCCGCCAGCAATTTACTGCACTGACGATTGGAGAGGCGGCTATTCCCTCTGTTTGCTTTATTCTGGCTTGACTGGGATGCCTTCATCCTTATTTTTCCTTTGAAACAATCATAAAATATAACCTGTGCTTGCCAATGCTGTGTTTACTTTGGACAGGAAGCTGTTTGGATTCAGTAAAAAAAACATGGAACCTGAATCATCTGTTGTCCAAGTTTGAGAGGAAATTGCAATCAGGAGAAACACTTAAGACACAAACTTTACCTTTCTGTTTGACCACCAGCAGGTTACACTGGCTTTGCACCAGACTTTGCTGACACATGCTCAGCTGGCCTGGTGTTGTGATGTTGTTTTGGCTGATTTTTTTTTTCATAGACACCCAGACACTGTTTTTCCATCCAGATAGAGGAAAGGAAAATCAACAGCCGTATGTGAATCACTGTGTTTGGCTGCATCATCATGATGGCTGTGATTGTTTAATGACCCAAGTTGGGTGAAATGATTTTTAACACATGTAAAAATAAATGCAGAAAATGAGTGCTTCATAACTCTCAAAAATGCTGCAGTGGGAACAAAAATTAATTGGCACCATGAGTAATCAGTTAAAATGACAATCGCCTTCGATCACTTAGTCAACGTCATGATTGGGACTGCCCCAATGTTGTGGATAATTTCTATCTTTAGTCAGGCCTGTCATGACAAAAATGTCAAACATTTCTCATGAAAAAGTGATTATAGGGTCTTGTAAATATCATGGCGCTGTAATGAATACAATCTCTGCATGTGAAATGATATTTTCATTCCTGTTTAGTCTCACAAAACCTCAAATTTGGTCTCGGACTAAATTTTGTAATACCCTCTGTATTAGAAATAAAACTCCAAGTTGTTCCCTGTAATTTTATCCCTATCAGATCAGATACAGTGCGTAAAAAGCATGCATGACGGAGAGTGAGAGGATGTCAAAGAAGAGTGTTTTTATTTATTTAAGTCAGCTGTCTGGATGCCACGGCTCATAGCTGAGTAGTAAGAGTGAAAAATCAGTCCGCCTCGGTGCCGTGCAGCACTCTCTGCTGCTGGATAATCACAGTTTACTCAGAATCAGTTCAGTAGCTGAAGAGAGTCTCTCTAAGATGCAAAATACTGAATGACTGTGTCAAGTGTGTGTGGCCGTATTTTGGAATGTGTTCAGTACACTTGACTTTTAAAGGTGCAGTCATGAGCCGACACTGAAATCCATCGGCGTCTTTCTTTCCCTCGTTTGACTGTAACGTAATCCTGTTCCTCAAATCTTGCTTGAATAAAGATCTTGAACGCAGATACTTTCTGTGCTGAAACTGCAGAAGTGCAGGCTTGCTTTTTGATCCTTGTAATGATGTTCTTTCCTTCTGTTTTTTTTTTAGGGCCAGTGAGAAGATGAACGTCCTCAAAGACAACAAAGACCTGGCCTGTTTCTACACCACCAAACACTCCTGGAGGGGAAAGTAAGAGCCACACCTTGTTTTTCCTAACTCTACTGATGGGCTCTTATGGTGTTTTTTTTTGTAAACAGTTGAACTTCAGAAATTAAACATGTTTAGGATGATCCTAAAATACTATTGCGTTTCCTAAGCAGGCAACATTTCTAATTCCATTACTCAATTAATTGCCAGGATAATCAATTACTTTGCACTGCACAGAGGTAGACTTATTTTCTACTAATCTGCTCAATCAGTTTCTTTATTGTCAGTTTTTTTTTTTCTGGATTGGCTTAACAGTGTATTTTAGGGGTCACAAACAGAAAAATTTGGGAACCCGCTGAAATTTTGCAACAAAAAAACATAAATAAACATCGTCATGTATGCAAACGCTCAGTGCCTCTTGGATCTAAAGGATGAACAAGTCTCGGCGTGAGCAGAGAAGACGGATCACATTACCAATACCTGCTTTCTAAATGTCTTTGTCCCATTAAAGCTCTCTGCCATTGACTCAGGAAACTTGAGCCAGGCTGCCGAGCATTAGCCATCATCAGAGCTTCATCCTGCTAATGCTTCCTGAAGTGTCTGTCAGAGCAGAGTGATGATATACGCATGCATGTGTCCGTGTGGTGGACACCGGAGGATGGGACCCCATAGACGTCCTGTTACTGTTGTGAATACTTACAATAAGGAATATTACACTGACTCCTCAAGTCAGAGAGAAAGGAAACAGAGCAGAAGACCACAGGAGCAGGCAGCCAACCAGGAAATGAAAATTAGACTCTATTCGATGCTTGTGTAATGTAATTTATCTGTTTGTCAGTGAGAACCTGGGTGGACAGGGATGCGAGTTTGAGTTCCAGGAATAGATATTAACTTTTCATTGCAGTCTCATATGAACGCCTCAGCTTCTACATGAAATGAGAACAAAGAGGGCACACCAGAAAGAGAAACATGAAGTTGAAGCTACTTGCTGGTTTCTTTTATGGGCAAAACTTGTTAGTTTAACAACCCTGTACGCTGATAGAGAAAGTATAAGAATAAAACCGTCTTTTTTGGCTCTCACTTTATGTCCCAAACATCTCACGAGTATATTGTGCTGCTTAAGCTCTAATTATTTTTGCCTTTGCATGTTTTGCAAATTAGCAACATTTCCTTAAGTAATAAAAAAACACCCAATAAAGAGAATAATTCAGTTGATGATACATTCTCAGTGTTTTATCAGACTCCCATATTCAACCCACTAAACTTAACACGATAGTAAGGCCATATGTGCCTGTGAAAAATTTGCCATATCTTCTCTGTCAATGCATAACAGTTTGGTCTACTAATGACTCCGGTTTGGTGTTGTTTGTTAGATTGGTGATCATGAGGTAACTGATTGGCAACACCTGATCCAGAAGCTCAAGCAGTCAATTGCAAGAGCAGTGTAATTTGTTTGGCATTGGCAGAAAAGATATGGCAAATTTTTCATGGATGCAATGTTTTTGCATGTTTCTTTCAAATGTGGCACCACTGAAAGGGAAATAAACAGGCATCCCATCAGTTAAAGATTTATTACCAAGTAAGTAGTAGTGTTACAACAGAGGAATAATCTACCAAACACAAATTGTCTTACTGTGGTCAGTTTATAAAGAGCAAGAATTAGGATGTAAAGATACAGAGGCTACAGCTCCTTCAAGTGCTGTACTCTCAGCACCTTAGACATAAAACCTCTACTCTTTAAGTCACAAAAGCATTCACTTAGAGAAGTATTTTGCTCCAATTGGGTTGCCCAATTGATTTTGTGTAAAATATGGCCAAGATTCACCCGACTGTAACTATGCACAGATGAGCTTTTTACTGTGAACACAGAGCACCTTCCTTTATGTCATCTTTAATTACACTCATGTGTCATCAGTCAGCCCCTGAAGCTATATCCACTGTGACTTACAAGTATTTCAGACAGTATTCTGAGTCACTAGAAGCGTTAATTTGTCCAAGAACTCACCAGCACATGCAAAGGACGTTGGAGTCTGGATATAGAATATTGTTTTACTTTGATTTACATTTATGTAGGAATTTAATTCATCTGCTTCAGTCAGGAGTTTGATTTCAATGCTCAAATCTGTTTTTCTCATATCTCACAGGGCGTTCAGGAGCCTGACATGAGAACTGATTTAAGCTTGTGCTGTTGCTGTTCGGCATTGGCAGACAAGATTTGGCAAATAATTATGGACGTAACTCGAGACGCTGATAACCAGTATCTGTTAGATCGGAAATAGTTCGATCTGTCGAAATCATTAGCCTTTATGCTTGAGGATTCCCTTGTCAATCCTCTACATTACACAAGAGCGGCTGGACCTGAGTTTGTACTGTTATATGTATTTACATCCAAAGACATCCAAAGACATCCAGATCCAGCGACCAATTTCATATGTATCCACTTGTAAATTCCATACTCATGCAATGTTGTTGACACAGAACATCTCTGAAGTCTCCTATTGTGCACAGAAGATTCACAGGGGGAAACGATAAGGGAATCAAGTAAGAATTAGATTGATGATGGCAGTGTTATCGGTAACATCTTACCAATATCTATCCCCAGACGCCACCCACATACTTAGCTCTGCTGCCCAGCCCACAAATGCATGTTCCATATAAATATGGTATGGTACCATTTAAAAAAGAATACTAACAGTACAGGGTTTATTTCAAAGAGGCATTGTTACAACTTCATTTTTAGCCAATACCTCTGATCTCTCTCTCTCGCTCTGTCTCCTCTGTGCTCATGGTCATCATGTTTAATTCAAGTCTTGTGACTCCCGCTTATACAGAACATTTGTGTCTGTGTGTGTCCTAATGAGGGGTGTTTTCATTGCTTTTTTCCCAATGAGATGGATCCTTTTCGAGATCACTGTCTCAACTGAAGGCTCTGATTTTCGAGCTCAAATAATATCCCTGATATGTCTCTGTTATATGTAACATGGCAGCCTGTTCGCTGCAGATGCTCAAGCCTTTCCTTGTGATAACCATATCAATGTTTCCACTCTATTCTTCCCATCATTGTACATTGTTCTCACATTCAGCTCCCTTTAATCATTTTTTTGCATCTCTGAAATCTTGTGCAGTCTTGTGTTGAGGATTACGCCGTGTTTCCCTAGCTTTTTATGCAGCCAGAAAAATCTTTAGCTCCAAGGCTTTGGTGCAGATTTTTCGTAAGGGGGAGAAAGGCAGTTGTTAAGTGGGTTTAGTCAGACACAGGATGTTGCCTAATATGTTGCATTATGAAATCTGGAAGTGGAAGGAAGAGCTACAAGACACGTTTTACTGTAGAAAATGAAGAAAGGTTACCCCTTTCTTTTATAAACAACATTTTTGATGCATAATACCTTATCTATGCCATGTATGGCTTTTTTACCCCCCATATTTTCTTTATCCACCATTACTTTTTGAATCATTTTTGCAGAGGATTGTTACATGCAAACATTTTTCTTAAAATGGGAAGTCACTTTGATTTCTGTGAACAGTTTCCTCCACACTGATAGTTTGGTTTTGGTTCCCATCCATGTCTGCAAATACAATAATCAGACATGAATTTAATCATGATGGCTTCAGCAGAAGTTTTGTTTTTCTGCCCGCTTCATTTCCATATGGAAATTTTGACCACAGCAGCATGAGCTACTAATGTCCAGAAATGTAATTCTAGTATTTGAATTTCTTGAACTTGCCTCATGTTTGGTCTGATAAGACATTTTTCACTTACAACATACACAGAAACTTGCTGAGATTTCAGTTTTTGCAGTATGAAATATATCCATCCCTTTTATTGTGAAAGTCTGCATGATTTTGAAACTGTTTTTAACCAATCACCATGGATGATAAATATGTTCTTTTTCAAATACGGACTTTCAGAATTATGGTTGTCACTATATATCTGAGTTAACAAAGCTGTGACTGAGCGCCAACAGGAAAACCTACAGGATGTTAGTTGCGTCACCTCCGCTTCAAAAGCATAGCAAATATTTTTGCTCTCTTAGTCTGACACCTCTAAATGCGTCAACACAGTTAGCACGTTAAAGTTCGTTGTTGCCACGCTCATTGTTTGCACATTATCAATACAACAGAAATCATTAGATCAGCTAATTCGATCGATTTGACCCACTAAACTGTTAACACTTTTATGGCCATGTACTGATGTTATGCAGATTATATTGTTAAATTGAATGATAAGTAGTAGTCGGTTAATCAATTAATGGTAGTGGATTAGTGGTAGTTGATAATTGGATAAGGAGTAGTCAATTCCTCAGTCAATAGGAGTGGATTTGTGGTAGTTGTTTTATTGATTGATCTTCCACTAGTAGGCGATTATTCGATCAATCAAATAGTAGTTGACTTGATTTGTGGATTTGTATGAGTCCATTTGTTCCTGGATTAATGGATGAGTTGATTAAATGATCAGGAAATTCTGACTTTTATGCAGAATAAATGTGTTTGCGAACTGATTGCATTTTTTATGATTAAATCTAAAATATTTAAGAAGTAATGAGCTTTGTAATCCAGCAGAAACAAGAAACGGCAATGGAGTGAAAATGTGAAATGATTAAATGTTAATTGAACAGAAGTACACTTCAAAAATAAGATTGAATATTGCCCATTCTCTGTCAGAGTTAAGAACAAAAAGACAAATTCATCCAAGGGAGGATAAATAATTAACTAGGCTTGTGCTGACACCCATTTCAGGCGGCCACTTAACACCAAGGTCAGGCTGTGAAGAGAGAGAGGGAACGTACCCAGGAGCAGGGCCGAGCCGTGGTCTCGGGCTTTGTGGCCAAACGTGGTGAAAGAAGAGAGCAGTGGAAATAAACTCATTGTGAGAGGAGATGGTCAGGGGGACAAAAAGGACGTGACATTTGAGTAATTGTGAAAAAGGAAGGCCTCTAACTGTGGGACTGAGTATTTCACTCCAGCCTCGCCTCAGGCAGCTGCGTGTCCTGTCTCTGTATGTCAGCACTGAGCTCTGTACTCAAGTTTTGATGTGTTATAAGAAAGTAAGAGCTCAGTTTGATTTCTTTTTAATGTGATAGGACCAGCTGGGAACTCCTCCGGATCAGTTAATGTTGACCAGGCCTAATGAGGATGTGTGAGATAGAAAGAAGCAGAGTCAGCAGGTTCAGTGTGCAGGCCAATGCTGCTGTACGGGTGCTAAAAGAACATGTTGTTCATAGACGGACACACACTTATCTTATACCAGAGACAACACAACAGACTTCCCGCTACAATCTGAAGCTCACTGGGTATAATTCTCCTCGAAACCTCAAATGATCCGTCTTTTTGTTTTTTCAAAATCTAACACCAAGCAGAATGTCATGAATTGAGCAGAAACACCAACTGTAACTGTTGGCAAGCATGCTCACTCACAGTCATACTCATTAGCAATGCAAATAGTTTCACACCGCCTTCTTACTATGTGAGAGAACCCCGCTCTCTCAACGCTTCAAATGCATTAGTTTTTCATTGTTTTAGTTTTAAAGAGTGACTCAAAACAAATCAACATAAGATGTTTCGTTTTTAACATTTGAGAGACATCGGGGGGTTAACTCACAGAAAGAACAGTACATGTAGCATATGACACTACTAGACTTTTAGTCCAATCACCAACAAGTCCAACTAAGTTAAAGAGGGGTGTCATAGTTTTCAATATTTTAAACATGGATATAAAGTAACAATGCTGGATGTTCAAACTTAACCTATGCTGATTTTCAAACAGCAACTTATTGAAATATGCTAAAAATCCCCGAATCTGCCTGTAAACTGCTTAAAGCAGTCTTTTTTAAAAATAGCACAGAGCTTCATGAGACTTGCTGAAATGATGTCATCGCATTAGCCTGTAAGACTTAAATTTAGAGGAAAAGTTTTCAAGTTGTATGAGTTTGTGGCCTGATGGCTGGATTTATAAACATATTTATGATCCGACAGTGTTGCTGGCTCAAACAACAGGACCCACTGACCATGAAAATCTTGTTTTTGAGAAGAAAACAATTTTTATTTTCATTTCACTCGGACTCAAAGATCTGAAATCTGATGCTGCGATATTACACGCTGGGTCTTACAAGGATAAGCCTCTCCAAACTCGTACACAAAAATTTGCGACCTAAAACACCAAGGTCTGCTCTTGAGAGGCCCCCAGATAGCTGACCAATCAGAGGGAAGGGGGTTTGTGGAGCTGCAAGCCTTAAAGAGACAGAAGTGATTCAGATCGAGGCTGAGACGAGTGTTTCTTAACCCCAGTATGAGGAAAAAAAGGGATTTTATGGGGCTGTTTATCATATAAAGCTACTACAAAAATACCAGAGGGACAGTTTCAAGCTGTAAAAAATGAACAATACCCCCTCTTTAAAAATGTTAGCTCACAAACTTCAGGTCTACATGTAAAGCAGTTAAGCAGCATTTAACAGTCTTTTCTCATCATCTCCTATGTGTGTGTCTTACCTCATTCATGGCCTCATAGAAATGTCCGGAAAGTGACATTATAAACCTGCATGTGGATGACATCATCGGCTAACTGAGCCCAATGATGTCACCCGTCTTTGACTCATGATCAATGTGGTGGCAAAATTGATCTTTACTCCCTTAACTACCGTCCTTCTATTAGGAGCAATGAAGATTCATTTTCAGTTAATTTGTAGTTTTTCTGAGTTATCAGAGCTAACAGGATCTGTTAGCTCTGATAAAGACATGCACATTTATTCTCCCTGCAACATCAAATGCTAATCGTATTTGACTGTCCGTGCTGTTGTAGGCACTGCTTTCATTTGCGAGCGGTGGTAGTGATTGCAAGTGGGCCGCGTGAATGACTCATCCCGCTTTGTGTTCCAGGTACAAGCGAGTCTTCTCAGTGGGGACGCATGGCATCACCACGTACAACCCGACCACGCTAGAAGTAACAAATCAGGTCAGTGTGTGCGAATGCAGCCTGTCAACGAGCCTCCTCATTGAAGCAGCCACGGCTCCTCTCGCTGCTGCTGCTATCAGTGTCAAACAGATGCTTGTGGGATGTGCTGCTCTTGGATCCGTGTCACACTTGTAAATCCATTTGAAGCACATTGCTCTTTTGCTGAAAGCCGAATCGCAGGGTTTTTTAACTTCTTAAGCTTTTAGTTCTGCATGAGAGCAGCATGTCTTTACACTGATTAGAGCATGAAACAGGTTGTAAACACTTAAATTACACAGAAAAGCTGACTTTATATCCCCTTCAGCCAGGTAAATGCATGAAAATACAGCTGTTTATAGGGATAGCTTCACTTCATGCTCTAGTATAACACTGACACCATTTAGAATTCATAGGCTGTAGCTGAAACTTGAACTCCTGTTTATACGCACAACCATGAAGCTGTCATTCAAACTCACGCTAATCTGTTTTCCATACAACAGAGTTCATTCAGACTTTTAACCCAAAGTGCTTCAGAAAGAACACACAATACTAACAGCAATATGTAAAAAGAGTTTTACAAAATACTTGAAATCAAATGAAATATAAAACCAAAATTGTAAGATCTCCATAAAAGAAAACCATAAAAGAATGAAATAAAATGATATCACATAAAAGAAAATCAGATCACTTTAACTAAAAAAAAATTAAGAAGAGTTACAGTAAAATAATATTAATTGAGCTAAAATAAAATTACTGAAAAATTAACCAAATTGAAACAAAATAATTAACTAAAATAGATATATTTGAATGAAATTTTTAAAAAAAGACTTAAATGAAATATTATCAAATAAGAAACAATGATTAATGAAAATTAATGTAAATAAATTTGTTGAAAAGATAAGTTTTGTCGAAAATATTCAAACAAAATAAAATGTCATTGTATGAGATCTGATCCATACAATATCATTGAAATTAGTGAAATAAAACAAATTAAAACAAATATGATTGAAGATAATTGAAATAGATTCAAATTAAAATTACATAAATAACTGAAAATTAATATCAGAGGACATAATAGATTAAAATCACATGATTGAAGATCAAAATTTCATAAGGTGATTTGTAATAAAGTACATTTAAATGAAAAGATTACCCGCTTGCTTTGCATGAATTGAATGTGCTTCAGATAATTAATTCAAAGTTTTTATGCTGTGTACAAATGTTACATTTTTGGACTTAAATTCATGTGTAACCTGCATTATTTTTTTACAATTCTTCTTTCTCCTTTCACTAGTGGCCTTATGGAGACATCTGTGGCATCAGTCCGGTGGGAAAAGGTCAGGGGACAGAGTTCAACCTCACATTCCGCAAAGGCACCGGCAAGAAGTCCGAGACACTCAAGTTCTCCACAGAGCATCGGACGGAGCTGCTCACAGAAGCACTGGTGAAGAAAAAAACACACCTGGGTTTCTTTACACTGACTAAACACACCAGATACGCTCTTTATAGAATGGTCTCTGAGTTTAATGCTTTCTCGTTGTGTCATGGATAAACGTTTTGCTGTGGTGCCTCAAAAACTGTATTTTCAGCAGCAAAAGTTGCTTTATGTTTGTTGGACAGTTTGAAAATGCAGCGCCTTCAAATTGAGGCCTTTTAATGCACTCTGAGTGTTTATCACAAATATGAACCAGCACTTTGTTTCTCATCTGTACTTATTCACAGAGATTCAGAACAGAGTTTTCAGAAGGAAAGATAACCGGCAGAGTGAGTATTAAATCCACGACAAACATTTCTAGATTTCTGCTTTCATCAGTGTGACCCAACATAAACCTTTTTCAAAACTTTCCCAAACAGCGCTATAACTGCTACAAGCACCACTGGAGTGACACGAGGAAGTCGGTGAGTTTAGAAGTGACACCAGGCGGCATCGACCAGATCGACCCACACACCAACCGAGTGGTGTGCTCCTACGACTACCGTAACGTGGAGGGCTTCGTGGAGGTCTCTGATTATCAGGGGGGATTCTGCATTCTCTACGGAGGCTTCAGCAGGCTGGTATGAATTTACAGGATTCGCTTTGTTGGTACTAAAGCTGCTACGTTTGTGCACTGAAAGTTTCTCACTCTCTGTTTCTCAGCATCTGTTTGCCTCGGACCAGCGGGACGATATCATCCGCAGTGCCATCGAGCATGCCGGGAACTTCATCGGCATCACGCTACGGCTGAGGAAGGAGGCGCTGGTATTTGAGAGCTTTGTGACGGACAGGTTAGGGAAGTACAGCTCAGACGAGAGCATCACTTCACTGGCTGAGTTTGTGGTGCAGAAGATCACTTCTCGGCACCCGGTAAATGCTTTTTTTTTAACCTCTCTTCTTAGCAATTCATGATTCATACAGTTCACCATTTAAGTTGAGGATCTGAATGCCCCCTGCCTATTGATATTAGGGATGCGTATTTCAAGCTATAAAGCTACTGAAGATTTAGAGACCATGCAGTTGACTTGTAGGCTATTTAGATTTGATAAATATAGATATGATCATTAGATTCTACTTAATACCAAACCAAGGTTGCATATAACTTTAATTTTTGTAATATCTTCTCCCAGAACACAACAAAACACTGCACTTTGACACTACAAAAGTTTGTATTTCTCTCCAGCTTTGACTCTTACCTCTTTCAATGCTGCTACTATATTAGATACAGTACAGGCCAAAAGTTTGGACACACCTTCTCATTCAATTTGCGTTTTCTTTATTTTCATGACTATTTATCAGACAGACTGACCTTTATTTCTTAAAGTAATGATAGCCACTCTATTTCTTTAGTTAGCTGATAGGTTCTTGCCATAATATGAATTTTAACAGTTGTCAGCTGTGTATTAACCTGACTTCTGCACAACACAACTGATGGTCCCAACCCCATTGATAAAGCAAGAAATTCCACTAATTAACCCTGATAAGGCACAGCTGTGAAGAGAAAACCATTTCAGGTGACGGCCTCTTGAAAAATGCCAAAGTATGTAAAGTAGTAATTTGAGCAAAAAGTGGCTATTTTGAAGAAACTAGAAGATAAAACATGTTTTCAGTTATTTCACCTTTTTTTGTTAAGTACATAACTCCAAATGTGTTAATTCATAGTTTTGATGCCTTCACTGAGAATCTACAATGTAAATAGTCATGAAAACACTTGAATGAGAAGGTGTCCAATCTTTTGGCCTGTGCTGTATATATTATTAATGCCATCATTGCTTTGAGAATAAGAGTGTTCCTGTTGTAGTTAGTTAAAGATATATCTTTTTATGGACTTCAATACATTTGAATACATTTTTTATACTAAAATCATACACTGTAATATAATATCTATGCAACACTTAAATCATAGTTTTTAAAATAGAGAGTAAACTCAAAGAGGATTAATGGCTCCTTAATGTAATGGAAGGGGAAACACTGCTCTTGAAATATAATTCCTGGAGAAGTTTGAGACTTTTTTCTACTCTAGTGCCTGCTTCTGCTCCCAAGATGTTTTAATAAAGGTCTTTAATGCTTAACAAATCAGATGTTTTATTTTAATGCCTTGTGTTTTTCTTTTTCTTCAGGAACCTGTGAAGCGAATCCTTTGCCTGACGGAGACGTGTCTCGTGGAGAGAGATCCGGCCTCGTACAACATCGTCACCATCAAACCCTTCGGAGAGGTGAGCTCACAGACCCGACAGTGACATCAAGCTGTGAAAAATTAAACCTGTAACACTGAAATCCTTTTGTTCTGTCGTGTTTTACTCCTGTGAAGATAAAAGTTAATTGAGCTGTCTCTGTTTCATTATGGATGAACTGCATCACCGCGAGTAAACAATTCGAGTGAGAGAGCACTTCAGTGTGTGTGTGTGTGTGTGTGTGTGTGTGTGATATGCGTAAACTCTCCCCTCCCCCCTTTCCTCCCCTTTTTTGTTTTTCTCACTCCTGTCCTGTATCTGATCTCCCTTCAGGTGTTTGCTCTCATCTGTGATGTAGACAACCCTCAGGTGTTTACTGTGGAATTCATCAGAGGTCAGATCAGGAAATTTTCCTCCACAGAAAGGTTTGCACACCAAGCACATGCTCTTTTCTCAACATGTGTGATGAATGTTCAGCTCCTGTGGGATTTTTAGACATTTGGAGTATTTTTAGCTTTCCATGCTGCACATTTTACCTAGTTTCCTGTGATATAAAGCTACTATTTTATGCATTTATTTGACTTTGTTTGTGTCTCCAGGGACTCCCTTTTGGCCAGCCTTCTCGATGGAGTCAGAGCATCAGGAAACAGGGACGTCTGCGTTAAGATGGCTCCCACGCAGAGAGGGCAGAGATGGGGCCTACTGAGCATGCCCGTGGATGAGGAAGTAGAGAGCTTGCATCTCAAATTCTTGGCAGCACCTCCAAGTGAGTCAAAGACTTTCACCTCCTCATGAACTCAGAATAGAAATTTTTAAATACTCTGAGTTAAATTTTACTGCTGCTTTTTATTTTGATGGTTTTAATACCACTCCAGAGCTAAATAAGCATCTGATTTTGACATTAATGAACACCAGAGGGAGAAACCTGCTATTTTCTGCGGTTTGTTAACTTTATTATCCAACAGCTGCCTGTAAAGAAAATACAGTTTTTCTTCCTCTTTGGAATACAGTCTTAACTACAGATCAGCTATTCAAAGCATACTAACTGGTGAGATGCTGCATGACTTTAATGACAATGTTAACACGCTGTTCAACTGCTCATTAATGCAAATATCTTACAGCCAATCACGTGGCAGTGCATTTAGGCGTGCAGACATGGTGACAACAACTTGCGCTATTTTAAACTGAGCATCAGAATGAAGGAGAAAAGTGATCCTAAAAATAAGGAAATAGCTCATGAGCAGCATTCCTCTGGATCCTCTTGGGGGGCTTCTTGAAGCTATAGTTCTAGTTGCAGCAGTTGATGGTTCAATTCTCAGCTGTGGCTATTTGCTGTATGTCTTCTCCGACTTTCTATTCCCTGCATTTTATGTCTCTCTTCAGCTGTCCTTTCTAATAAAGGCAAAAATTCACAAAAATAAAGCCTTCAAAAAGACTGCTCAAATGTGAGACAGTGTTTTCTGCAGTTCTGGGAGTATACCCTGAGTTGACAATCTGAGTATAATAATATTCTCTCTCCGGGGAGTTTGTATGGTCAGGCTGCACGCCCTATGACTTTAGCCTTCGAGCAGTCAGCTGGGGTTCAAATCCAACCTGCGGCCTCTTTCCCACATATCACTCCCCAGTCTTACCCTGCTTTCTGCTTTACCCACTGTCCTGTCATTTCTAGAATAAGGGTATCTAAAGCCAGGAAAAAAATCATAAAAAGGAACGGTATATTCTTTGTTATATCAGAGTCAGGAAAGCATTTTGTTGCACAGACACAACAAACAAAAAAAGGCGTCATGACCATATGACCCACAGATTATTGTGTGCACAGTTTCAGATAAGTCCCTGGACACAATAGAAAATAAAACAGGGGTTGGTACATTATGTGAATCTTCAAACAAGGAAGATTTTAACTGTCGTATTGATCAAAATAAAAGAGTTTTCAGGAAACAAGAGGACCCCATTTTTCAAAGATTTTTTGGAAAAAAAGGCTGTTTGATAATAAAATCTTGTTTTATCATGAAGAAGATGTTGTTTGGAAATTCTAACAAAATATCAATTAAAAAAACAGTGTGAAACAAGACAGGCTGTTAATTTGATATTCAGTATTTTGTCGGCTTACAGCAGAAGTAATTTAAGGTTACTTCTCTCATAGATCAGTTCTGTACCTTCTTCTTTTATGTAAAGCTTTATGTTATCTAACTTATTTACATGGCAAGATCTCATTTCTGTCTCCACATGGTCGCATGTTCACAGCTGTACTCCACTCTCTGCATTGTGCACAGCAGAGTTCCACCCCAATGCATTTACAGATACACTAACACTTAAGCGCGCACAGAGATGAGCACACGCCATATAGCAAATAGAGAGCCAGGAAAAATGACGTGAAACCAACATAAGAAGCAAAAGAGAATCTTTGTCTGTTCTTTGAGGTGATTTTTTTGTTTTGGTTAATTGTTTGTTCCCTCCGTCCTTCACTTAGATGGAAACTTTGCGGATGCAGTATTCAGATTCAACGCCAACATATCCTACAGTGGAGTGCTGCATGCAGTAACCCAAGATGTGAGTGTGTTTACTTCCTGTGTGATTTATGTTTATTTATCCACCAGTGTTTGATTCTCTTTCCGTCTCATCTTTTATCTCCCCTTGTTTTTCTTTCTTTTCTCTGTAGGGTCTTTTCTCTGAGAACAAAGAGAAGCTCATCAACAACGCCATCCTGGCTCTCCTCTCCCAGGAGGCCGAGCTGCCGGCTCTTAACGCGGAGCTGGAGAGCCATTTCCAGGCCATTCGACGGCTGGTGGCCTCCAAGGCTGGCTTCCAGGCCTTCACCCAGCTGCCTAAGTAAGAAAGCAGCTGTTATCTGTCCTCACCTTCATGATTGTGTTTATTTAGGATTTATTTATCTAGAGCTGCTGGTAACAGGCATGCTCTGTCATTCCAAGGTCTGGTCAAGGGTCTGGACTCACAGATGCAACGTAAATATGAATCCATACATCTCAGTCTGCCCTTTTGCCTGTCTGTTTCTTATCCTCCTTGATCTCTTCCTGAGTCTTTGTTTGCTGTCTGCTAGTCAGCACTCTCCTCTTTTATCTTTGTTTCGCTTTCATCTCAGGTTTTTAGACAGGCACAGAAGGGAGGTTATGTCACTCAGCTGAGCTGTCTGCCTCGATTTGCCTTGACCTTCTACTCTCACCATCTCACAAACTTATTTACGTCCATCTCTCTGCCCGTTCTGTCCCTGACATGTCTGTACAGAACAGTACATGAAAACCTTACAGTCTCTCTGGGTCACTGAGATGTATGAGAGGAACTGTATTTACTGTTTATGATTTGTGATTGGCTTCCCTGAAAGATTCATTGTGAGAGCAGCTTGGTGTTTCCCTCACATGATCATACTATAAATAGATAAAAAGTGTCTCTCTAGCGAAGAGACACCCTCTTTAAAATCATCGGCTCTTTAGACGTGACACTTTGTGGGCAAAAGAAACAACAAGCCACTTCTGATGCAATGAATTCTTTGTGTATCCAACCCCAGACCTCTTTACATAAATGTGTGTTTGTAGTCTTTATACTGTACATTTCTGTGATTTGAACTCTAATAAATGTGTGAATGCATGTTTGTGTGTTCTAGGTTCAGGGAAAAGTTGGGAGTAAAGACGGTAAAAGCTTTAAAACGGAATAACAACGGTGTGACGCACGCTGCTGTTGACATGCTTTGTGCCCTCATGTGTGTAAGTATGACTCAGACAACAACAAATGTCTTGTACAAGTACTTAACAAATATGACATTCTCCTCCTTTTAAGGTCAGGCTCAAAAGCATGAAATGAAGTGCTCACTATTGGCTGATACCTTTACTTTCATGTTTCTCTGCAGCCCATGCATGACGACTACGACCTGAGGCAGGAACAACTGAACAAGGCTTCTCTACTGTCCTCCAAGAAGTTCCTCGAAAACCTCCTCGAAAAATTCATCACAAATGTGGTGCGTCCTAGTTTCTTGACTTACAGAATCACAGCCTGAGCCCAGAGAAATTAGGAGATTTTTTTTATCATCGTCTGTAGTTCTGAATCTCCTGTTTCCCTTCTTTACCATTCTAATTAAATTCCTGACAATTTCCCGAAGGATATTGTAAATTTGAACAAAATTTTATCTTAATATTTAAAAATTTCCCCAAAATATCCTGGATTTTCATTGCAGATTCCTATAATTCACTAAAAGGTCCAGGAAAACACAAGTTACAGAAAAAAATAAGACTAAAATTTGAGCTTTTCCCCTAAGTTGCCTAAATTTTTTATTAATAATTTTTAAAAATCCCCCAAAATTTACAACTTTTCCAGGAGAGTCCTTAATCCTTGAAGAATTTGCAAGTTAAAATTTGAATGTTTCTTTTTTTTAAAAAATACTCCCAAAAGTCACCAAAAGTTTAATTTAAATGTCTGCTTTTCAGCATATCATGTTTTTATTAACTGAAAATACCTACAGGAAAATAAACAAATCTTTATCATTTCTAAAAACAGTTTCTCAGTTACAATGCAATATTTTAGACATTTTCAGGAACCTGTTTATACATTTATTTGAAACTTTATGAATTATATAAAGCTTTTGAAAATCATGAAATGACAAAAATGTTCTTTTCATTTTACCAATAGGTTTCAAGATATTCCTTAAATACTAGAAATTGTCCATATATCCACAAATATTCCAGAAAGTATCATATTTTCACAAACTTTTCAGTGAAATATTCCTCAGATGTTTAGCTTTCATCTAAAGATCTAACTAATTTCCTCAACTTTCTACAGAAAAGTCCTCATTTTTATCCCTGTTGTCTTTTTGTCTTTGTCTCCAGGACCACGGGACGGGAGCTTTGGTCATCAGCGCCTTACTGGACTTCTTAACGTTTGCCCTTTGCGCCCCCTACAGTGAAACCACAGAGGGGCAGCAGTTTGATATGCTGCTGGAGATGGTTGCCTCCAATGGGCGAACGTTATTCAAACTCTTCCAGGTAGAGAGTCCCGAGTTTACAGCAAACATATCTGGAATACTTCTGATATAACATTGAATATATCTGGCCCTCGTGTATTTAATTGTGTTCTCCTGATCTCCAGCATCCCTCGATGGCGATAGTGAAGGGAGCTGGTCTGGTGATGAAAGCTATTATTGAGGTAAGTGTGTCTGCACATTGGAAATTTTTATGATCATTGTCGTCGGTTTTATCTTTCACGAGAACGACTCACTGGGGAGTTTCTTCATGTAGGAAGGAGACAAGGAAATAGCCACTAAGATGCAGGAGCTGGCCCTGAGTGAAGGAGCTCTTCCACGTCATCTGCACACGTCTTTGTTCACCATCAGCGCTGACCAGCGGATGCTCACCAACAGGTATAACTTTGGAAAATTCATGCTCTCACATTTGGGCTAAAAGATATATCGTTATTGTATCGATATCGAGATATGAAAATTCAAGATATAAATATCCCAATATCGAAGGTATCAAGAATGTAGATTTTCCCAGCTCACCCTGCATGAAAAGCTCAGACAGTCACATGATTATTGGTGACTTTCTGTTAATGTTGATGACTGACAGTGAGCTCTAATCCATCAACCGTACTTTTATTTTTCTGAAAAATGCTTAGTTTTCAATAAACTCAGAGTCATTTTGTATGGTATGGATATCTAGATGTCTGGCATTAATACCGAGATATGAAATTTTGTCCATATCGTTCAGCCCTATCTCACATTGAGCGATGCAGCTGTTGGTTATTGTATGTTATAGTCTAAAACCGAAGCTTTCTTCTCTCATTGATTGACTCTGCTGATGTTTTTTATTTCCTTCCTCAGGCAGCTGAGTCGTCATCTTGTAGGTCTGTGGACGGCAGAAAACCCTGTCGCCATGAACCTCCTGAAGAGGATACTGGTAGGGCCACAGGACAGTTCGTATTCAGAATAAATACTTATGAAGCTGTGTAATAACCCCTCCTAACTCTTGATCTGTTTTCCTTTTGTCTCGTGTGCTCTTAGCCCACTGGCCTGCTGGCTTACCTGGACAGCACTGACGCAGTCCCAGAGAAAGACGTGGACAGAATGCACATACGGGACAATTTAAAAATTGCAACGGTAACTTTGCAAAAATAGACATCTGCACTTTTCTACAGAGCTCATTTAAGAAACATTTGACATTTTATGTTTGTCTCTCACAGGACCAGCTGAATCGCAACAAGGTGCCTGAGTGGCAGCGAATAGCCGGCAAAGCAGCCAAAGAGGTGGAGAAATTTGCCAAGGAGAAGGCCGATCTGGTGCTGATGCACTGGAGAGATAAAATGGGCATAGCTCAGAAGGAGGTGAGGATTTATCTTCCTTCACAAAAGCACCAAAGAGCTGAGTTACCTGTTACCTTTCACAGAAGCTGCTGCTGCTGCTGCTGCTATCTTGCTCCTCCTGCTGATGCTGAGCAGTGCTGCAGGATTCTACATATTAACATTCTTTTCAGCTGCTGCTGCTGCTGTTTTGCATGAAGGTGCTGCAGAACATGTGCAGAAACAATCACATTCTATGTTTTTTTTTTTTGCTGTTTCAACTGGTTTTGTTTTCATTGTATGTGCATAACGGACATGTTTTCTTTTGCTCAAAAGCTTTCTATTGCAGGCGTGTCTAAGTGCTATTCACATTCAAAGGTCACTTCTGTCATGTTTACTTGGACGTCACAGAAGTTGTTTCACGTTGAGCTTCTGTTTGTCGTCACTCCTGAGGATTCAGTCACTTTTAAATGTTCCTCTAACCCTTTAAAACTTCCTTCTCGTGAATCCTAACAGGATTTCTTTCCCTATGATAAGCAATTTCTTCAAAAGCTTCTAAACAACTGATTAACCCACATTTGATTTGCTTGCTTTCACTAAATCGCATTACCTGTTTCACGTTTTAAGCACCTGCTCTGCTACATTAGGAAACCCTGGACAGAGAATCATTACATTAGCACATCCTGCTAATACATCTGTATTGAATTCTGTATTTCTGTCTCATAGCATGATAGACTCTAGTGACCTGTGACCCTCTTGTTTGATCTGAGGAACAATAATCTCTCTGTGTTGTCTCTGCCCCACCCTCCCCTTGTCTTGTGTGGTTTCTCTGCTGTCAAACAATGCAGCAGGACAGAAATAACCTGGTAAGTAGGATGAACCAATGGGATCTGCACTGTTTTCTTTCCGTTGTCTTTGTCCTTTTTTTTTAAGTGTCTCCATCTTTATGTGACAAATTGGGTGCTCTTTCTTAATTCAGCCAGGCGTTGACCCATCATCTTCTTCCTCAAACAAATGAGCCACTACAGAAACACAATTACTCTGAGGCGTGCATGTAATCACTAGAAGAAGAGGGATATTTCTCTAGCAGCATGTTCAGCTCTCAGAACAGTATGTTAATAATGGTATTGAAGATTATTTTGACAAATAATCAGTTACTAAGAGCCCTCAATCAGGTCACACTCTATGATTACAGGCCTTTGAAGGGCTTCAAATCATCAAGTGTGTGGCCAGCCCAACAGAATTATGTATTATAATTATAGAATCTTCATTGTAGTAACATAATGCACTATGTATTAAACAATGCGAACCTCACAGGGTCATGTACCGCCTTGCTAGGATTAAAGAATAAACCCAATTGTGGGATCCCATCTTGGTATTTTTGTGTCATAACTTCATTTCTTTTGGCATGTTTTGCTCCTTTGGTGAGGACATTTTATGTGTAAGGGAGTTATGTTGTATGTGTCACTGATATTGTGCCTCGCTTTCTCCATTTCCCCCCAAAAAGTACGTCTGTATGTTTTGTTTTTTTTACACCCTGGTTCCATTTATTTCATGTCTGGTGTCGTTTGCTTTTTCTCATTTTGTTTCCATTTTAACCCAAAAACTCTCCTATCACCATGCGCTGAAAGAGGATTTGCTGTGGATAGAGATAAATGTCTTGCAGCAGCTCTTTACAGGGTTTCTATCTTTTCTTGATTTTCTAGAATCCAAACCAAAAACCGGTCATCCTGAGGAAGAGACGGCAGAGGATAAAGATAGAAGTCAACTGGGAGCTCTTCTATTACAAGTAGGAATTCAAAGTTCTTAAACTTTAAAAAATGCAACTTTCAGTTCACATTTGCAGCTGTAACACACTTTTTTGAGTCTCACTTTCTCTTCTGTTCTCTTCAGATTCCAGCTCGATCACGCCAAGTCCAACCTTATCTGGAACCTGAAGACGAGGGAGGAGCTGCGGGACGCTCTGGAGGGAGAAATGCGCGCCTTCGGTGTGGACCGTGAGCTGGGAAGTGCCACTGTCATTTCCTGGAACCACCAGGAGTTTGAGGTTTGAGTTTACTACACATTAAACTTTCAGTTCGGCCAACTCAACTCAAGCTTGAAGCCACGCTCTTCCTTGTGTGTTTGTATTTCCAGGTGCGATACGAGTGCCTTTCAGATGAGATAAAAATCGGCGATTATTACCTGCGTCTGCTCCTCGAGGAAGACGAAAATGAAGAATCCAATGCCATCAAGAGATCGTAAGACATCAACACGACCACCCCTCCGTGATATTGCTCTGTTCTGATTAAAAAGGATGACTCACACTTCTCCTTCCCCCTCTTTTTTTCTCAGATATGAGTTCTTCAATGAACTCTACCACCGCTTTTTGCTGACACCCAAAGTTACGATGAAGTGCCTGTGCCTGCAGGCGCTGGCTATAGTTTATGGGAAGTGCTTTGAGGAGATTGGGCCCTTCACTGACACTAAATACATTGTTGGGATGCTAGACAGAGTGAGTAAAAACTGTTTGATCTGCACTGGAGTGTCTCATTTTTTCACCCTTAAATGTATCCTTAAAACCTGAATATAGGCATGTGGTATTTTTTATGAAATCGTATTGTAATAAAATTCCTCTTCTTCATTTTCAGTGTACAGACAAACTGGAAAGAGACAGACTCATCCTCTTCCTCAACAAACTCATTCTCAACAAGGTCAGTTATTCAGCATTTCCTCCTCATATCATCCACATTTCCATCTCTTTCTTTCTCCTGACTGATTTATTCCCTCCTGCAGAAAAATGTGAAGGAAGTGATGGACTCTAATGGAGTTCGTATCCTGGTGGATCTTCTCACCTTGGCGCATCTGCACACCAGCAGAGCCACAGTGCCCCTACAGGTAGAGCTTTTGAGTGATGTTATCAAACCTGCATGATGTCAGAGGTTGATGAGATTAAATCTAATGTTGAACCCGGAGTGAAAATAATGATTTATCAGTCTGCTTTATTGAACAGATGCTTTCTTTTTCTTCCTCACAGAGCAATGTGCTGGAGGCAGCACCAGACATGAAGAGAGAGAGTGAGAAAGAGTGGTACTTTGGAAATGCAGACAAGGAAAGAAGAGGGCCTTTTAGTTTTGAGGAGGTATGTAATATATAATATCATACTCTCTGTATCATGGGGTAGAAATGAGGTTTTAAGGGGGGAATAAAGTAACAATTTTGGATGTTCATACTAAACGTACAGATTTTCAAACCACTTCTTACTTATGGTATGTTGTATAAATCCCAGAATCAGCCGGGAAACCGCTCAAACCCCCAAAATATCACAAGATCTTGATGAAATTTTCCTGAGACTTGTGGAAAAGATACTGATAACTTACTCTATAGCACACTCTTCGAAATGAAGAGCTTTACAAAATAAAAATGAACGTCAAAAAAGAATTTAAAGAGAGGAGATATAAGAGAAATAAAAGAGAAATGTGAGGAGTGGAAGAAAATACAATATATATAAGGCTAAAAACCACCAGCAAATGCAGGAATGGAAAATGTCAGAAAAATAAAAGAGGAAGGACTTAAGACCCTGCCCATGATACTGTCAAAGATAAAGTTGAAAGGAAAATTAAATAAAAACAGTTCCAACACGATCAACTAAAATGTCCTGTAAAAGCACATTGATATGGCATAAGGGTACTGACTACTCGGTCATAACATGCTAATGGAATGGGCCTCAAACACCAAAGTCCACCTGTAACTCTGTTTCCAAAAGCCCAGGGTTCATTGAGTAGGGGGCCTTAAAAAGACAGCAGCTTTAGTTAGTGTTTAAGACTGGGGGCTGAAATAAAGATTTCTAAAACACCAGTGTGAGAAGAATTCTATGAAAAGCTACTCCTATCACTAAAGGCGAAAGTATCCCCCCAAAAAGTTGCTTTCCCAATTTCTTTCTTCATCTTTTTTTGTCTTTTTCAATGTATCATTCTGCATTTTCTTCATCATTGGTCCTGTTCTTCTTCTTAACTCTGTGCGAACTTTCTCACCTTCAGATGCAGGAGTTTTGGAGCACAGGAGTCCTCACAGCAAAGACGCGCTGCTGGGCACAGGGGATGGACGGTTGGCGCCCCCTGCAGGCCATCCCCCAGCTGAAATGGTGCCTCCTGGCCTCCGGGCAGGCTGTGATGAACGAGTCTGACCTGGCTACGCTAATCCTTAACATGCTGATCACCATGTGCTCGTACTACCCCAGCAGGTAGAAAACAGAACATACCCTCTTTTAATTTATAAAGTAAAATACTTCTGTCCAACAATATTCGTATTATTATTTGATTTCTTCAGGGACCAAGACAACGCCATTATCCGTCCTTTACCCAAGATCAAGAGGATGATCACTGACAACGCCTGCCTCCCTCACATCGTCCAGGTGACTGCACAATCTGTTACCTTCTCCTTGAATAATAAAGGAATAAGGAAGCACATTTCTGACCGCTGTTTTCTGTCTCCACTCCAGCTGCTGTTGACCTTTGACCCCATCCTCGTGGAAAAAGTGGCCAACGTTCTGTACCTGGTGATGCAGGATAACCCCAACCTGCAGCGTCTCTATTTAACCGGGGTCTTCTTCTTCATCATGATGTACACGGGCTCCAACGTGCTTCCCGTAGCAAGGTGAAAACTCACAACAAGCAGCACTTAAGCAATATTTTATTCCCCTCTGAGTATCATTTTTGAGACATTTCTGTTTTCCATAGGTTCCTGAAGTACACACATCTAAAACAAGCTTTCAAATCCGAGGAGGTGAGGAGGAAAAATATTATCTTAAGATTAAATCTGATCTTATCTTTTGAATCTAATCTTCTTTGTGCGTTTCATTCACTCAGGCGAAGGGTCAAGACATTGTGCAGCGTAGTGTTCTGGGTCCAGTGCTGCCTGAAGCCATGGTGTGTTATCTGGAGAACTATGAAGCCGAACGCATCTCTGAGATATTCCTGGGAGAGTTTGACACGCCGGAAGCCATTTGGAGCAGCGAGATGAGGTAGAAACTTGCTTTAAATTTCATGTTTTGTTTCAAATCAAATGCAGAGCCTGGAGGTGAGGTTATAGTTTATTATATACTTAAGCTGTGAGTGTGAACTCTGTGTTCCAGGCGGATGATGATCGAAAAGATCGCCGCCCACGTTGCCGACTTCAGCCCCAGGCTGCAGAGCAACACACGCGCTCTTTACCAGTACTGCCCTATTCCTGCCATCAGCTTCCCGCAGCTTGACAATGAGCTCTTCTGCAACATCTACTACCTCAGACATCTGTGTGATACCATCCGCTTCCCCAACTGGCCCATCCGAGATGCTGTGAGCCTTATTTTTCCCCTCATTTTTTTGTTTTTATTCATATAGTATCCTTACATGATGTTCTTTGAACAGGTGAAGCTGCTTAAAGACACATTAGAAGCCTGGAAGAGGGAAGTAGAGAAGAAGCCTCCATCCATGTCGGTAGATGACGCTTATGAAGTCCTCAACCTCCCCAAAGGACAAGGACAGTGAGTGTCATTCAATTTATTAAATCTTATTACTTAGTGTTAATTCTGGCAAATATTTAAGATTTAGTTTTCTGATGAAAACGCAAGCTTTTTTTTGACAAGACTAAAAACATTTTAGCTGAATTTGAGCTGACTAAAGATGTATTGATGTTCTGCTTTCAGGCACGAGGAGAGTAAAATCAGAAAAGCATACTTCAGACTGGCGCAGAAGTACCATCCTGACAAGAACCCAGAGGGCAGAGTACGTATCATTACCCCTCCTGACATGTTGAGCCTCATGCTGTGAATTCACCCACTAATTTGTCACAACATAATCTTTCAGGACATGTTTGAGAAAGTCAACAAAGCCTACGAGTTCCTCTGCACCAAGTCTGCGAGAATCATCGATGGTCCCGACCCTGAAAATATCATCCTCATCCTGAAAACTCAGAGCATCCTGTTCAACCGACACAAACAAGGTTTGAGGAACGCTGCCTGCTCCATTTTTGTTGTTGTTATTTTGTGCCGCTCTTCTCACCAGCTCCTTGTCATTCGACAGAACTGGAACCTTACAAATACGCCGGTTATCCCATGCTCATCAAAACAATCACGATGGAGACGGATGATGAACAGCTCTTCTCCAAAGCCTCCCCTCTACTTCCGGCTGCCGTCGAGCTCGCCTTCCACACTGTCAACTGCTCAGCTCTTAACGCAGAGGAGCTGCGCCGGGAAAATGGCATCGAGGTGATGATAGAAACCTGAAACATAAACTTTTTACATACATGTCGAAACAGGAAACTGATGACTGATTAAATTAATGATCTGATGTGTTCATTCAGGTGTTGTTGGAGGCTCTCTCTCGTTGTGTTGCTGTTTTAACTGCATCTAGCAAGCCTGATGACATGGCTGTACAGGTACAAACAGTCCTAATTCACATTCAGAGATGAGAACTTAACTGACTGCATTATTTCGCAACGTTTTTAACACCTAATTTGGTCACAGGTGTGCGGGCACATCTGTAAGTGCTACAGTGTTGCAGCTCAGTTTGAGGAGTGCAGAGAAAAGATCATCGAACTGCCAAATATCATCAGGGACCTTTGTCACATCTTGTTCTACGGAAAGGTTGAACACTTGCTTTGTTTTGAGCTTTTGCTGCGTTTTTGTATCTTCATATGATTATGTTGGATTGATGTGGATTTCCTTCTCCTCCAGGGTCTCCCCAAAACTGCCTCACTAGCCGTCCAATGCGTCAGCTCCTTCGCTGTAGATTTCTTCCTCCAGACCCACCTGTACCACGCCGGCGTGCTCTGGCACCTGCTGGTTTACCTCTTCAACTACGACTACACCCTGGAGGAGAGCGGCGTACAGGCCAGTCAGGAGACAAACCAACAGGAGGTCGCCAACAGCCTTGCCAAGCTCAGCCTGGTCGCTCTGAGCCGTTTGGGAGGTTACGCTCAGGCTCCTCAGGCCCTGAACGGGGACAATCCTGCACCGGAGACCAACGGGTGTGAGGGGACGCCTCCTGAGAATCCAACTATACGCAAGAGCTTAGCAGCCATGCTGACGCCGTATATCTCGAGGAAGCTGGGCACAGGAGCTCCTCCTGAGGTAGGCTGATCACCTGCAGAGGGAGCATGCTGAAACTTTGTCACAAAATATTCACATAAAAAAAATGATTCAACCTTCTGTGCTTCTCATTTAGGTCTTAAAGCTGCTGAATAGTAACTCAGAGAATCCTTACTTGATCTGGAACAACGGGACGAGAGCAGAGCTGCTGGAGTTTTTGGAGGCTCAGCAGGAGGGAAACATCAAGAGGGTAAGAGCAACATCCACAGTCTCCACAAAATACGCCTTAATGTGCATGTGTCACGCTGCAGTACTCCTCCAAAACACATGAGGGGAGTGTCATCTGTAATATCAGATTTTTTTCTGGTCCTGCTGTATTTTATGCTAACCATTTCGCAGCAATTTTGAGTAAAACATGTTAAGAGACACTTTATCTGTTCTCGAGTTACTGCACCAGCTAAAACTTCAACAATCCAAAATTGTCTTAAACTATCTAGACATCTGATTTCTGTGACTCATTCAGTGAAAGGACTTCATCATTTGTAAGATTCTGAGATGTTTTTTCCCCTGTTAAAATCTTTTATCGATAAATCTTTGGTTCTGACCTAACTTGTAAAGACGCATTAGATTCATGGGCCTCAAACACCAAGGTCTGCCATCAAACCAGACCTCCTCATAAGAAAATCCTCTGCTTCTTATTTAATTTTTTGAGGAGGAAAAATACACATTTGACTCAAGTTTGGGTTGTCATCCTTCACAAATTTTGACTCAAATCTAGCCAGTCCTGTCAAGTTTATGTAAAAGGTTTAAAAAAGTGTTGCATGTGCATTTAATTCCTTCAAAGGCCTCATACAAAGAGAGCATTGCTGCCACCTACAGGGGTCAGTTTGTCAGTGTGCTAGTTTACAAGTCTGATAATGGTGAACAAGCTCCACTAGAACCATCCTTCAGCCCGCCCTGTTGAAAAACACAACTGATGTCTTTAGACGTCAATTGCAGCCGATGACTTAAGGCTGCTACTCAGAGGAAGTGACATCATTTGGTTAGAAAGTGTTAACACTGACCTTGCAAACTGCAGAATTTGAGACCACATTGTTGTGTTTCTGTTGAAATGTTGTTACAATCCTGTCAGAGCTCAAATCTAAAAAGAGAGAAGTGTTGGAGTGATCACAAAAGTTGTTGATGAGTTTTTCTCTGGTGTCTCTAAAGGGAGAAAACGATAAAAGCTTCGGAGCAGAGTTTGTGTTCAGTGACCACAGTAAGGAGCTGATCGTCGGGGAGATCTTTGTGCGGGTTTACAATGAACAACCAACTTACCCTCTGGAGGTGAGTGCCATCATAAACTGAGAGACATTTTTCCTCATCAGCTTTTTCCTCACTAGGTTGAATTTTTCAGTTAAGAGCTTTGATCTGTAGTTTTGCAATGCAGTAATGTGTTCCATTGTCTCTGCTTTTAGTACCCCAAAGCCTTTGCAGCCAGTTTGCTGGACTACGTCGGCTCTCAGGCCCAGTACCTGCACACCCTGCTGGCTATGAGTCAGAGCAACAAAGTGGAGTCCCAGCAGCACGCCGAGAGGCTGCGCTTTGCCGAGATGGCTTTAGAAGCTCTCCGCAACGTCATCAAGAACAACCCCGGTGAGAGTTTGACGTAGGAATTCAACTTGTCTTTTCAATATTTATTACTCTGAACTTTCTTTTTACAGAGCTTTTTGTATTTGTGTTGTTTCAGGTTCAGAGTCAGAGTGCATCGGTCATTTCAAGCTGCTCTTCTCTTTATTACGAGTTCATGGAGCCGGCAGAGTGCAGCAGCTGGTTTTAGAGGTAGATGATCCCCCTCCTTTCATCCTTTCATCCTATCACTCTTCTTCCCACCACATCCGTGCTTTCTAATCCCTCTTTTTCTTTCCCTGCAGGTTGTAAATACAGTAACATCGAACCAAGAGTGTGTTAGCAACATTGCCGAGTCGCTAGTGTTGTCGAACCTTCTGTTGCTACTGCACTCGCTTCCCTCCAGTAAGACATTTAGACAATTCACCAGTTGTCTTCTTTTGCTTTTAACTTCATTTAATGCTGCAGCAGGGTTGAATATTTGGACTTAAATGTGTTTTTTTGGACCTCTTAGGCAGACAAATGGTGCTGGAAACCTTGTATGCACTGACTTCGAACACAAAGATTGTCAAAGAGGCTATGGCCAAAGGTCAGTGTGATCCTTTTTTTCCAACCTGCTCCGTATTTATCACTGAAAGGATCCTCATTTGAATCTGTTTCTCCTCCAGGTGCTCTGATCTACCTGCTCGACCTCTTCTGTAACTGCACACATCCTCAGGTTCGTACGCAGACGGCAGAGCTCTTCTCCAAGATGACCTCAGACAAGCTGGTTGGACCAAAGGTGAGTGAGGACGGTGAAAAAACGCAGAAAAAGTTCAATGATTCACATGATTCTCTTTCTAAATCTCCCCTTTTCCCCTCTACAGGTGCGCCTGACTCTGATGCGTTTCCTTCCCGGCGTCTTCATGGATGCCATGCGAGACAACGCAGAGGCAGCTGTGCACATATTCGAGGGAACTCACGAAAACCCTGAGCTCATCTGGAATGACAGCTCGAGGGAGAAAGTGTCCACGACTGTGCGAGAGATGATGCTCGAGTATGACGTGACCTCAATTCAAAATCCTGTTTAGCCACAATCTGTCACGAGAGCATCTGAGGCTGTGCGAAGCTTAACATCACGTTCTTCTTCTCTCTTCAGGCACTTTAAACAACAGAAGGATAATCCTGATGCAAACTGGAGGGTAAGTGAATATTATGTTGCTGACTTTGAAACTGTTTTAAGTTGTGAGGGATTTAATGTGACGTAAATCGTGTTGTGTGCGCCCAGATGCCAGAAGATTTCACGGTGTCGTGTGGAGCAGGACAAGGTGAATTAGAAGTAGGCGGAGTCTTCCTGCGGATCTTCATCGCCCAGCCGGGATGGGTGCTGCGGAAACCTCGAGAGTTTTTGGTGTCTCTTCTGGAGACGCTCACCGAGCTGCTGGAGAAGAACAACCCCAATGTGAGCTCCTGAAAAATAAACAAACACATAAAAACACAATTGTTTTATCCGTCTAATTTCATTCTGACGTCTTCTGGTGTTCCTCAGGGTGAAGCTCTGGAGACGGTCACCACTGCAGCCGTTTGTCTGTTCAGCACACAGACTCAGTTGGCCGATCAGGTTCCTCCTCTGGGTCACCTGCCTCGCGTCCTCGCAGCACTGAACCACAAGAACAACGCTGTGCCCAAGAGCTCCATCCGCCTCATTCACGTGCTGTCAGACAACGAGGTAAAGAGTCAAGTATATGAAATAAAATCCACTTATTTGAATCTTCAGGACTTTTATTTTAGTCATTTAGTGAAACATCAAATCCATGACAAAAGCATCCCATTGACTTAAAACATAAGAAAGTTTCCTCTAGAAATACTGTAAACATACCAAATCCTAAATAAATGCAACTTATACATGTTTTTTCTCTTCATGATGCAATTTTGTCCAGTGCAACTTGTACTCTGACTTATAGTCTAGAAAATGTGGCATATTGCAGTCAAATTACCCCAAAGTGTTGTAGCTAAAAACAACATAGATTAAAAAAAGGGATAACTTTAAAGTTTCTAGGCATGAAGAGTTATGTAGCTGTCTTAAAATTCAGTTTCAGGTTTTATGTATAGTTTCATGCAAATGTTTTTTAAAATCCTGTAAATTTCATAGAATAGATGAATATTTATCGTCAGTTTTCTGTGTATTTGGTTGCATTAGGGACTCGATAGCGCCTCCCTGTGACTAAAACAGGAGAAACAGCAAAAGAGAAGTTGGGAACCATCCGCCAATCTTAGAAAGCTTACTTCAATGATATAAAACCATAAAATGAAAAGCTGATACAAAAAATTTCACTCATACAAACACAAGGTCAGCTTCAGGTCACGCACCCAGAACAAGATTCGTTCTGTTTTCTGCAGAATAAATCCTGACAAGATCCTCTGTTTTCTGGAATGTAAAAACTCAGAGCTTTGTTTTTGAGGTTTAGAAGTTTAAGTCTTGCCTTATAAGGTCCGTTCTCTTAATTTTTTCCTGAAACTGTCTTTATTTCGTGTAGCTCTGTGTTCGCTCCATGGCGTCTCTGGAGACCATCGGCCCCCTCATGGCGGGCATGAAATGTCGCACAGACATGGCGGGATTAGCGTGTGAAGCTCTCAACCGCATGTTCCAAAAAGAGCAGACTGAACTCGTGGCTCAGGTGAGGAATCATATAAACACTGATTTTTATTTTTGTATAATTTAGACACAGAGTGTTTGATGATTGTAAAGTTAATGGTACTTTTTCTTGGTGAACCTGTCAGGCCCTGAGAGTAGAGCTGGTCCCGTATCTCCTGAAGCTTCTTGAAGGAATTGGCCTGGAGACGTTAGAGAACCCTTCAGCGACCAAGGCTCAGATCGTGAAGGCTCTGAAGTCCATGACTCGCAGTCTGCAGTTTGGAGAACAGGTATGAAAGGAGGATTTAATCAATTCAACACAAAACTGACTAGATGCATTTTAATATCTGAAAACATTTTCTGATCCTTGATCTCCAGGTGAATGAGATTCTTGCAAGGTCCTCAGTATGGAGTGCCTTCAAAGACCAGAAACACGATCTTTTCATCTCAGAGTCTCAGACCGCTGGTTACCTGACAGGTAAAGTGTTTGTGGTGCACTAAAACCTCAGCTTCACATAACATTGCATGTGTTAACACCACAGTAAATCAGATACTTCCTCCCCTGTGAGTGTTTAAAGGTGAGTCCTGATTCTGTCTGAGCTATTGTTGATTCTTAATCCTCTGCTTTGCCTGACTCCTCACTTGTGCTCGAATCCTGCGACCCTCTCGACTCTTCACGTCCTTTAACTCCCTCGCTCTCCTTCTCCTCCTCTTTGTCCTTCACGTTTCCTCCTCAGGGGTTTCCACTCCCTCTCTCCTGGCCGCCAGCAGCCCACTGCGAGGCGGGCTCTAGACTCCTAAGCAGGGCCCCTCGCAGCCCTCCTCTCTCTTGCTCTGATGCAGGTAGACTGTGACCTGGCACCTACTGCCATTCCTCTCCTCCTAACCTCCATCTGTGACTTCCATCTAATCCCCTCCTCTCCATGTCTGCAGTGCTGAAAATAATGTCATACCATCTTCATTTCCATCCTCTAACTCTTAATCACACTCGAGTCTGACAGATTAAACGTTTACACATGCATGTGATTACTCACCCGTGTGACACGACTGAGGACAGAATCGGGAATTTCCACTTGTCTGCGGGTAAAAATTAACGAAGTTCTGAGTAAGAACAATAAAGCCTCTTCAAATGATAGTATCTTTTTTTCATTGCTGACTACAAGCTGGGGAAATCTGTCTTTACAAAACCACAGAAACTTAACCCCGGAATGAAAGAGGTCAGATGTTGAGTTTTTATCAACTCTGTCTCTGTTTTAAAGACTTTGAACTTACATGAAGAGTTTTTGACTTATTACAAAGCTGATTAAAAGCCGCAAAACTGACAACTTGTATAATCTAATTTCAAATGCCTGTACCCACCATGAAAGGGGCAGAAATCAGCAGAAATGATTCACGATACACTGAAAATGTAACATCATTTTTACTGTTCCCACATTTTTTTTACTCTTTTGTTGGCCAACATTCAGAAAAGTCAGACAATGCAGCTTTATGTGTGTGTAAGAAAAAGCTTTGTTTGCTCATACACAACAGTTTCTTGATGGCTGAGCATTTGTTTTTAAAACTGTTGGATTTTAAGTTGAATAGCCATTTACTTATGCTCTTATTTTTAAAGAACATTATCTTATAATAGAAGCAATAGTGAGAATGAAGCTACATCAAAGTAACTTAATAAAAGCATGAATCTCTGTATGAATATGCAATCGAACATACTTTTCAAATGCCTCACATTTATATTTTAAGTCAACTTTCCCATGTAAATATGAATAACTCTTCTTTTTTCAAAGTTATTTAGTCTTAATGCTATTCATCTAAATTGGTCATTTTTTTTAAAAAAAAGAGGGATTTTTTTGCTTGTGTTTATTTCCCAAGCACTTTAAGATTATTTTTGAAAATAATTCAGTCCCAGTTAAATCACCACACCCCTTTAACCCTGTGGTCCATCACTGCAGTAGACACCTATTTCAAAGTTATTTACTCCTAAATTCAATGGTTCATGTGGTGGAAATGTATCTTAGCCTGTGTCGGGATATTTTTATTCTTCTTAGAGCCTGAAAAAATGTTTACATTTTTTTTCCCAAACATTTTTATATTTTTAAAATTGTTATAGACAAACATTTGAGGGTAAAACAGCGTCATAACTATAAATTATTCAGTGGTAAAATGGTTGAAAGTGAGTTAAAAAGTTTCGCAAAAAGAAGTCAAACAAAAAGATAATTCATATTTGCATTAAGTTCACACTGTTTTCTGTTGAATGCTCAGTTACAAATATTTGAAAACAAGAAATGGAAAACTTTTTTTCATGCTTTAAGACAAATTAAAACACTCAAGGGAAAAATCCTGACGCTGAATTTCATAATTCATGCATCAGAGGGTTAATAACGAACTCTTTGTATGACATATTTCAATATTCAGCAACATGTCCAAACCCTGCCGCCCCTCCCTCCACATCTCCCACTGCATTCACTAGTTGAAGGTTCTTAGTTTAGATCGTCATCGTAGTGAACTGTTGTTGCCGTGGCGTCCACTCCCCTGAGTCTCATGTCCTTCTGTCCTCTGCAGGTCCAGGAGTAGCAGGCTACCTTACAGCAGGAACTGGCACCACGGTAATGCCCAGCGTCCCACCCCCCGTGGACAATGACATCGGAGACCAAGGCTGATGATGGACACACACACACAGTCACGCTCAGGCACCCAGAATGCCCTGCAGCTTTAACGGCCGCAGCTCAGAGAGGGACTGTTCAGCTCCCAGACGAGGGGACGGAGAGAGAGAGAGTGAGTGAAAGACAGAGAGAGAAAGAGAGAGAGAGAGGGAAGGCCGTCGTCGACCGTCACCAAAATCTCTGCAACACCTCCTCCAGTATCACTCTCCTCTCCCCTCACAAATGGCACTCAAGTCTTCATGAACACTTTAAAATTGTTTTAACGGATGACCACATTTTGTTTTTGTCTCTGTGCTTTTTCTTTTTTCTTCCAATGACACAGAAGAGTTTACTTTTTGTATGAATATATTTTTTACTCTAGATTTTTGTTCTCATGAGAAAGACTGAGGCTTATAATAGATTAACCGTCTCTTCTCTATTATCTCTCCTCCTTTATCGTAACCTGATTGGCTGTACTTACCTTAAAACCTCAACAGAGAGAACAGGACCTATACACCTTTTACTTAAACATGTCATTAAGAAGTCTGGATAATGGATTCTTATATAAAAAAGGAAAAAGTGGTTATATAAATGTGAATGATTTTCTTCCTTATTTCTCATTCTTGCACATGAAAAATTATCCCTCAGATTGATACTGACTTCTACGCTGATCAACAGATCTCTTCAAACATCCAGCCTATTATTCATCTGTTCTTATAACATTCTCTTCTCTCTCTTCAAAGGCTTCCCTTTCTGCCTCACTTTTTTAAAAGTAATCCTCCTCCTCCCTCGCCAGAATGCAAAAAGCACTAGAATATTTATAAGTGACTAATAACCACCGGAAATGAGCTTCTGCAAAGACATGACGAATGACGTTGACTCTGATTTTGAATCTATGTGAAAGACTAGTGCAATTTGTGAGATGTTCAATGTAATATTGCATATATAAACTTTCTATATTGAATGTACATTCAAAAAATAAATCAGTCGCACTTGTACATAAAATTTTAAGAATAAAAGGGAACCCACAGTGTTGTTCTTTTGTATGTACATTTGTCCTTCCAAAAATAACAGAATCAGCTCTGAGTGTTTGACCTCAGGTTACTTTGCCAAAGAATATTGTTGTGAATTATTCCTTGTAGAATTATTGTAGTTTATTTCCTCTATTTCCTCCCTCCAGGCCAAGTTATAGTTAATAAATAAGCAGCATGATCTGATTTATGACTTTCAAGATGACGGAGCCAAAGGAACCTGAGAGGAAACAGGAGCCATGTCCGGTCATTTCAGGGATTTCTTTCCTTCAGCACAATTAACGCTTAGTGATAGGAGAATCTAATACAGATTATTTTCTGACCATATAACTAAATGTTTCTTCCCTGAGGCAAAACGATAGTAATAGTAAAGTCTGTTTGTTGGATGATTTAGCTACATCTGTCAGTTTGAAGAGTCAGACCAGTCCGAGGTCACATGGGACCAGGTCATTTTGCACAATCTCTGCATTTGAACATCTGATCTGGATGTGATTTTCTCAGAGTAACAAAAAAATATATTTATCTATCTTTGAAATAACTTGGGGAAGCAAATGCACATCCACAAATGAGTACTTTTGCTTCCCCGAGGTCCAACAAAAGCAAAAACAAAGGCCTTGTATTACAATATTGCTTGCAGTCATAGAAAAGCTGCCAGTTGCGACAAGTGAAATTTACTATTTCAGTTATAGTTCCAGAAAACACATGGAAGAAGTGCTAAGGGATCAAACGTGGTTGTTGCATATCTATGAATATGGTTCCATTACAGGCCCTAAAGTTGGGAATGTACAACACTATAGAATCCTACTGCTGCAAAAAAAAAAAAAAGATTAAAAAAAGAACTAGCTTTGTTAAGGTTCTTTATTTTTGCCCATAAAAAGTCTAAATGTCAGATCGTTGTCTTTTTATCTCAAATTTTTTACTTTTCATCTTCAAACTTCGACAACACATCTTGAGATTTGGACCTTTTTGTTTGTAGTAATGACTTTTTATCTCCAAAATTTGACTTAATCCCAGCGTTACTACTGTTACTCTCTTAATTTTGACTTTATCTCAAAGTTTAAAAGTTTCAACTTTTATTTCAAAATCTTGACATATTTTGATATAACTTTGGCTTTATTATCTCAAATTGGAACTTTTTCAAAATACATTAACGTTTTTTTTAAACTGAAAATTTTGACTTTTCTTGTTATACTTATGACGTTTTAATTTCTAAATTTTTCCAGATTTTGTCTGATTTTTTTTTTTTACTTAGATTGGCCAAAAAGAAAAAAAATAATCACCATAGTTAAGTTTTCAATTTATAGACTAATGTATGCAACACTGAATTATTATTATAATGTTTATATTATTATTATTATTATTATTATTATTATTATTATTTGAATTCAACTGAAGTAAACAAATATGGATAAATAAACAAACCCACTCCACGGTTGGATACATTGTCTTGAGATTAGGTGTCAACGAGCTTTTACCTCACAAAGAATACTAAATGTTTTTTTGTTTTTTTTCCAAAAGAAGATGCAAATATTGGAAGGAAACAAACTGTTTATTTACTTTGACTGTGTCCAATTGTGGTGGATAATTTCAGTCCTGATATTTGTCTCCACACGGTCAAATTAGAAAGTAACACCGGAAGTTACGTCGATGGCGCGAATAACCAATAACAAAAATCAAAACTAAATTAATTTATCCGTGAAAAAATATTATTGAAATCACTACACTAACTCGTAGCTTCTTTTTAACTATACGAAAACTTATTGGTTCAAAACCTTCGACTGTAAATATGTTTATTTGACTTTTAGCCAACAGGAAACAAACAAAGTCTGTTTTTCTGACAGAGACAGTGAGAGGAGCTAACACTGAGAACAAGGTGGGTAAGAAATGAAACGGTCTCTGTTTTCTTTATATCACTGTTTCCTGCAGAAATGCTGAATACTGCTGCAAAAAAAAAAGTATAATCTTGGTGTTTTTTAACTGTGATACGATCCTATGAGGCCACTCTAGATGTTAGTTGATGATAGTGTATCCAAAACATAAAATCTTTCTCTGTTTGTGTCACAGGTTGAAAATGTCTAAAGGAAATCGAGGAGACTTTATTGTGAAGTTTGTGGAAAGAAATGGCACAAAATCAGAGTTTTCCATCAAAGCCTATGAGGTAGCCTCGATTTATCTTTTTTCATGCATTTTTTCTAATGTCTATTTGTTTGTGTCTGATGATATTTGTCTCATTTTTAAACAGGCCATTCTGGAGCTGCAGTCTGAGAAGTACTTGAAAAACATTGATGAAGATGCTGTTTTACAAATGGAGAAGAATGATGGATCTCTGTTTGTCTTCAGTAGCTTTAGTACCCCGGCCTTTCTGCACTGTAAACAGGTCTGACTCAGCATTTATTTCACTTAGATGAGTATTAAAACCACATCACTTTCTCACATGTTGTTTTTGCTTTTATAACCCTACGATCAGCTTGGCTGCCGGGTGGTGAGTCCTCTGGTGGTGCTGTACTGTCTGCAGCAGCAGCATTGTGTCCCCAAAGCAGAGAAGCCCGTCTACAGCATGGCCATGGCTGGCATCACTGTATCCTGCACAAGCCTGGATAAAGCAACACGGGTCAGTTCACTGCTTCTCACACTGTGCAGACAAAGACACACCTGATCAAAATCTTAAGACAAGTTGAACAATTGAAAGAATTTACATTATGCACTGTTGGGTCTTAAAAAGGTTCTAAGTAGAGTTTCAAAATGCAAAGAGAAGAAATGGAAGTGGAGCAAAAAAAAAAGAGTGAGTAATTAATTGGAAACAGCAATCAAAGTGAAGTAGTCTGTACATCAGCTGATGAAAAGTTCAAGACTTCTTGTTGATCACTTCTAAAGTTCGTTTGGGCCTGCTTGATCCCAGTATTTCCAGGTGGCTCGTGGGAACAATACTCCGAGTGGCAAAGATGGCTTAATGTTTGGCATTGGCCACTGTCTGGAACTGACGTCCATTTTTGTAAACTTCCCTCTTTATCCATCCCCAAAATGTTCTCAGTGTGATTTAGATCAAGGGAACATGCAGGATGCTACAAAAGAGTGAGATTATCGCTCTGGAAGAAGAAATCCTTTGTCAGGTAGCCATGGTGAACTGCAGCGCTGTCCTGTCAAAAAACCTAGACATAAGCACACAGGCCAGGGCCCTTAATCATCAAGGACACCTCCTACATCTCCATATAGCCAGCTGCTGTTTGACGCCCCTGCACAACTGTCAGCTCCATTGTTCCATTGAAGGCAAAAGCAGATCATGATGGCTCCCCATCCACTGTGCCGCCTAGAAAACATCTAAAGTGGGATCTTCTTGTCTCCTTGTCGTAACGTTAGATGCCATCGGGACCATTGAAGTTCATTTTTTTCTCCTCAGGGTATAAAACTTTCTTCCACCTTTCAGTGCCCCATATTTGCTGCTCTCTGTTAAAGTCCAAACTGGCAACTGTAGCATTGAAGAAGACGAGGTCTTTGCAGAGGGTTTTTTGCTCTTCCAGTCCTTCTCTCTCAGAAGCGGTTTGATGGTTATTGGTTGTCAGTTGGCTCGAGTAACGACCTTAATTTGGGTTGAGATTGTGTCTTTGAAAGGCTGCGGTCCTTAACTTTGGATCAGCTGATGAACAGACAATTTACCTTTAGTTGTTGTTTTCAATAAATTGCTTACTCATTTTTTTTTGTCTCACTTCCATTTCTTCTTCAAAATAAAAATTAATGCATTTTCTAACTGGTCTTGTGATTTTGATCGAGAGTGTACATTCTAAACACTTTCATTTCTGAATGTCTCTCTTCTCATACTTTCCACAGACAGAAGTGATGGATCTGGTGCAGCTCATGGGTGGACGAGTCTATCTTGATCTTAATGTGTCTGTTACACATTTGATCGCTGGGGAGGTGGGCAGCAAGAAATACTTGGTAGCTGCCAGCCTGGGGAAACCCATCCTGTTGCCTTCTTGGGTCAAAACATGTTGGGAGAAATCTCAAGACAGGTATGTATGATAGCTGAAAAGTAAGTTTTTGTGATATAGATTAAACTTAACTCCTCTTCTTCTGTGTCTCTCAGTCTTTTCAGACACACAGATCTACCCACAGATGATTACCTGTGCCCTGTGTTGCGCGGCTGCACCGTTTGTGTGACCGGCCTCTCCAGCACAGAACGTAGAGAGGTGCAGCGCCTGTGTGGGGAGAATGGAGCCAACTACACCGGCCAGCTCAAAATGAACGAGTGCACACATCTAATCGTCAGCGAACCAACAGGCAGGTCAAAGTTCAACAAAAATAACAGACTTTTCAGTGGCGTCAGGTTGAGTCTGAGTGTTTAAATCTCATTGCAGGTCAGAAGTACGAGTGTGCCAAAAAGTGGAACGTGTATTGCGTGTCACTGCACTGGCTCTTTGACAGCATAGAGAAGGGATTCTGTCAGGATGAGAGTCGATATACTGTGCAGCGCAACGCGGCTAAAGCAACAAGACCACACACTTCAACGCCTGAAGGAACGTTCAGGAAAGAGGGTCAGCCAAGATCAGGTTTTGTTGTCGTTTTCTCTATTTTACGCCTCTTCACTATTCATTTGTTGAACTCAATCCTGCTTTCTTACCTCAGATGGACCCTCTCTGTTGGGTTTGAGTCACATCTCTGTCAACGCCAGCATGACGATAAACGACACAGCTCTTACTAACAGCACCATCAGCCGCCTGGAGGCTCCAGACCCCATAGACAACCTGGATCTCACCCACTGCCCAGCTGATGATATACTGGATGGCTGCAAGGTACAAAGAGGAGTCTTAGGCCATGTCCACACGTATCTGGGGTATCTAAGAAACAGCACATTTTTTTATTCGTTAAGGACTGTCATCCACACCACATCACAAAAATGATCTTTTCTGGAAACTCCGGCCTAAAGTAAAAAATTTTGTAAAACTCCAGTTTTATGTGTTTTAATGCTGGGAAATAGAGTTTTTGGAACTCATATGTCACTTGCACCCTTTGCAACAAAAAAAGCCATTGACGTCTCACATCATCACGATGTGTGGAGCATGAATGCTGCAGGTGTTTTAGTTTTAACATTGATACAAACTCTTCTTGCTTGCTTGTTTCTTCAAGTGCATCTTAGACATAGACTTAGACTTAGACTTCCTTTATTGTCATCGCACAAAAAACACAGCAGTGAGATTTGGCAACGAAATGTCATTGCTTGGCTTTGGGTAACAATAACAGAGCGTTGTTAAAATTAAAAATATAGACTATATAAAAAACAGCTAAATTAAAATAGTAGTAAAAAGAAAGTGCAAAAGAGAATGAATAAATAAAACAGAATGTAAACAGCAGAATTAACAGTGAACACATTGTACAAGCGGAGACATCATAACTGGGGGGGGTTATTGCACAAGGAAGGAATGTATTGCACAGAAATGTTGTCCATGCAAGAAAATAATAATAGGGTTCTTTGGCACTGAGCAGTATCTTATTGCTTACATTTGAGAACAAACCTCTATTGATCCAAAAAAAAATATTCCGGCGCCATATTTAAGTTTCTGACAAGATAGACAGAATAACAGGGATTTATTCTGATTGGTTGGCACAGTTTTATGTCTGGAAAATGCTGCCACCTATGGGTCTTGCAAGCTTAGAGCCACACTTTTTGATAGATTTGCCCAGTTACATGTGGACAACTTTTGTTCTGTGAATGATTTAGAGTGGACAGAAGTGTTTTCAAGAACCAGGGAGGACATTCGTTTTTGAAAATACCCAGCTACAAGGATCTACTCTAAAAAACTGATGCATGAATTGTTTTCTTGCAGTTATATCTCTGCGGTCTGCCGGGAAAGAAGCTGGAGAAGCTACGGCGTCTTGTGAACAGAGCTGGAGGTCTTCGTTTCAACCAGCCCAGCGAGGAGCTCACACATGTGGTGATGGGGGAGCTGGATCAGGATCTCAAAAACTTTCTGTCCAAAGCAGCACATAGGTCCGAATGGAAAATTATTCTTTCATGTTTTTTTTATATTTTCAAAGTTTCAGCATTGAGATGTGTCTTTTTTCTCTGTCGCTCCACAGGCCTCATGTAGTAACGGTGCAGTGGCTGCTGGACAGTTTCACCAGAGGAAGTCTCCTCCATGAAGAAGCATACCTCCACCCTGACTGCCTGCCTCCTGCTGTGTCCGTCCCTGCTCGTCACACTCCCTCCTCTCGCCTCTCAGCAGCGCCCCCTGCGGCCAGTCCCAGCACGCCCCGCCAAAAGAAGACGGATGAAGATCTGCTCTCACAGTACATGGATGACGACCCCACGGTCGGTGAGTATCTGCACTCAAGAATGATTTACGACAAACTGTGTTTCATGACGCTGATGTTGTTTCTCTCCTTCCTCTCCAGTTGAAATCCCTCCACCTGCTCCAGAGCCTCAGGTTGAATCCTGGCCACAAAACCAAACCAGAAGACTGGAGACTGAATCCACCCTGCAGGAGCCCAGTGAAGCCGGCCTGTTCTTTGGTCGATCTTTTCTTCTCGTGGGCTTCGGCGCTGATGCGGAGGCGCAGCTTTCTGTGCTGGTGACAGACAATGGAGGCAGGGTGCTGGTGGGGCGCACCCGTGTGGTGGCGGACTATGCAGTGGTTCCTCTGCTGGGCTGCTCAGTCGAGGCGACAGTGGACGAGGTGGTCACTGACACCTGGCTGGTAAGATTAAAGTTACTGAGGGATGAGGATCAAAAGCAACAAATTTGATCAAAAATGAATAATTCATTTCACTACTTGAGATATAAAGTAGATTTTTCACCATAGGATGTAGTGTAGTTTTGACACCTGATAGGAATGTGCATCACTGCTCTTCTCTCCAGGCCATGTGTGTGGAAAAGGAGTGCGTTCTGCAGCTCTCCTCCAACCCTCTCTTCACCCCCGTCGCTGTGATGGACGGATACTTACCTCTCAAAGATTGCGTTCTCTCCGTCAGCCAGTTCACCGGAGCAGAGAGGGAATCTCTGGTGGAGCTGGCCAAGCACCTAGGAGCAAAGTACGGTTACACCATCGTGCAATTCCACATGCTCTTTTACATTTAGATTAAAAAATTACCAGAGCCATTTAAAAAAGCTTCAAACGCTTACAATATATTATGTTTCACAATATTTAAAGAGGGGCTATGTGCTTTTTTCTCCATTTTATTCTGTCTCTCTTGCATCCTCGTAGTAGTTTTACATGATTTACAACAAAAAAAAAACGAATTTTTCTCTCACTGGTGGTAAGAAATGCTCAATTTAACTTAATTTATAAATTGACAGTAAGGACACTCCATATGAAATGGATACTCCTTCGGCCGGATGAGCTCACACAAACTGTTGTGATGTATTTGTTTTTAAACTGAGAGATCGCATCGTCCTTTTAACTCTACTTTCCTTTGTTTAAAAAATCTTTTCACTGGATGCAATGAGGAATATATATTTATCAACAGTTATGTTGTGCTGTTGTTTAAAAATGGACAACAAACAAACATTGTAGTTTGTACCAGTGTCTAGAAGCTGCCTACATTTAGCGCTACTCACAGCCCAGTGCTCTGAGACATTTCTGTACTGTGTACCATTAATGAATCCTGGTTATGTCCTACCAGTGCTCACCTACTGAGCAGCGCTAATGTTACCTGGCTTTTCATTTTAGTAAAAAGCTCAAGTTCGAATGGATCACTGCAGTATAGCTGCATGTGGGTTGGAATGAACATTTTCACAAACAGCTGAGCTCATGTTTTAGCCTTTAACCTGTGCTCTATCACTCTCCGGTTAAGCTTTCGTCCCTTTTCTGTCAGTTAGTCTAACTCTTGTTTCCGATATTACTGCAAAATAAATCACAAATCATTTTCAGCAGAGAAAAACACAGATCTCTCTTCTCACTGCTGCACTTCGTTAGCCGGCGTGGCGTTGTCACTGAGACTTCAATATGCTGTAAATCAATCCTGCGCAGTCCAACCTGATAGGGAGGCGAGGAATTAGCATTTAGAAATAACGTATTTTCGCGCTGATAATCTCATTTTATGTTGGGGTTATGATCAGACATATATCTGGAGATGGGACGTTTTCAAGATCACTTAGAAAATCCCCACTGTCCCTTTAAAAACAACCTCAACTGATACAATATTAAAGCAATGGATGAAAAACAGGTATAGACATTATAATAATTATTTCATTGCTCCTAAAAACATACCTGGAACTTTTCTTCTCCAACTTTCTCCTGCAGTGTTCAGGATTACTTTGTGCGCCTGGCCAACCAGAAGAAAGGCATGCTGGCCAGCTCTCACCTGGTGCTGCAGAGCCCTGAAGGCACCAAGTATCAGGCGGCCAAGAAATGGGGACTCCCAGCTGTCACCATGAACTGGATACTGGAATCTGCTCGAAGCGGAAAGAAAGCCAAAGAGGAGCGTTTTCTGGTTGACCTGCCACCCTCACCAGGTTAGGAGAATCTGGATCAAAGACTTTAAATGGTTTAGCTTTTTGGCTATGTTTCATTCTCTTTTCTTTTTCTACAGAGAGGGATGAGGAGAGTTTTGTCGGTGCGTCCCAGAAGTTTTCCATGCCTCCTCCAGCCCGTTCATCTCCAGAGATCCCTCTGCTGGGTTTCCAGAACGGTAAAGCCGTTACGCCGATGGACGTCGGTCGCTTTCAGAGCAAAGTCTTCAGGTCCATGCTGGATGAGAGGAAGCCTAGAGAAGAAGTCCGCACCCCCAAACAAAACCAGGAGAGCGGGAGAAAGAGTCCTCTGCAGAAAGAAGCTTCACAGCAGCTGGACACCCCGTCTCGTTTCCTGAGCAGGCACCAGCTCTTCAGAGCCACGTTCAACGTCAAGGTTGGCACAGTTTATGTTTTTTACTTGTGTTAGAGGCCTGTTTGAGTAGAAATCCTTTTGTGAACTCAGAGTATGGACTGTGTCTGTGTTAAGGATGCCCTGGGAGAATTGGAGACTCCAGGAGGAAGATCTAAACCAGGAGAGAAAGCAGGAACTCCTCTCACTGATGTCATCAACAGGAACCTCAGGGTGGCGCTGGCCAATAGCAGCAAAAATAATGTCACAGATATGCAGGCTGTGTCTGCCAGCCCCCAGCTTACTAAGACTACAGAGAATGAGGTAAACTAAACCAACAGACAGAAAGAAAAGCTTTATTTTTCTGCTTCTTTCCAATCAACTTCACACTTTCTGTATTAATGAATCACTTTGTTTTAAAGTTGGTGGAAAAAGAAGCCGCCCCCCTGGCTGGAGTTGTGATCTGTGTGGGGAAGAAGCTGAGCAAAATGCAGAGTGAGCTTAATGCTGTCGCTGCTTCGCTTGGAGCTGACTTCAGGTATTTGGGATGAAAGGTTTACTTCATAGTTCTGCACATCTTTAAAAGTGCACCCAAAAGGACTGTATGTTTTCTTTTTTGACAGTCAGATGTCTTTATAGTTTGGTGTACAATTAATACTTGATCAGGTGTGTATGTATGTGTCAATTTGTTTTATTTCTATTTTTAAGATGATAAAGAAACATCTGATTTTTAAAATCTTTTTGAAGGTGGGCTTGTGACGACACAGTGACACACTACATCTACCAAGGCCGAGTGGGAGACAACACCCGCGAGTACAGAGGCGTGAAGGAGCGAGGGCTGCATGTGGTGTCCCAGCACTGGCTGCAGGCTGTATGTTCATAAGACCCAAATATAAAAAGGAAACAAAACTTTTAGTAGCACGTTAAACACCTGTTAGTCCAATGAATAGGAAATAGTTAATCCATTTAGATCTGACACAACTGTTAAAAGTGCCCTTGAAGCCTGAGCATGAATAATTCACAATCTCTTAAAATCTTAAGATTTTCTGAAGAAAAATTCTGAGTTATCAAAGTTCACCAAAACCTTTATACGTCAGCTTCTGGAGAGGTTAGAAACATGAAATAAAAACCATATGATAGCTCAGAACTTAGGCTTTTACTGGAACGTTGTGACGCTGTGATGCGTGTTATTAATCTGTTAGTTTGACAGTGATTCCTTTGAGTTTGGTCGACGGTTAAAACCGATGTGATGTGCTCCAGACATTTTAAATTTCATCACATTTGCAATCTCAATCCTGATATGAAGGTTTTTCTTGGCCTAGCGCATAACACATCTGACTAATCTTCTTTTCTAAAAACTTGAACCAAAAAGAGTTTTGCGTGTTATCAACTGTTTATCGACTCATCCAGTTTTCACAGTAGGTGACTCTGACTCTGCCAATATATCAATTCTCCATTTGCCTCATTAGCTTCCAAAAATTGTTTGCTAGTCTTCTAGGGGTTTGAAAAACAGCACGAAAACAATAATTTAAAACCACTCAATATGAATTAAAACTGAAATAATGCTGAATATTTAGTATACAAAATCAAAAAAAGGAAACATAATTAAATTAAGTATCAATTAATTTGCATATTATGGAATCTAAGTAAGAATTTGTTTTATTTTTGGTAAGAAATTGTCTTTTTTGACTTAAAATGAAAACTCATCTGACAAGAATTTTATTTAAAGGAACTAAAAGAGATAAACGATGCCTGAAATGCCTGTAAGGAGTTCAGAAAAATATGTGCCAGTTGAGTAAAAAGATTTACTTTTCATGTTTCCTGAATAAGAATAATGTTTAACGAAACAAGCACATTTTTCTCCCCCCATCAATTTTGTTTTTCTCTTTCTATGAAGCTCGAGAGGGGCTCATATTGTTTTGTCATTGGACCAAAGTCAGCGTAAGATCCAGTTTTGTTTTCTGTTGATTTGAGCATCTTTGGATGAAAATCCATCAAACAAACAAACAAAAGAAAAGAAGTAAATTAGCTTGTTTGGAGTTCATGTCACTGAGCAGAAACATGAACTCATATTCAGAAGCTTTTCATTTTGCATTTATCTCCTAATTTCACCTGGGGAAACTCTTATCAGCCGTCAACACAAGCAGAAAGTTTAATCATAAGCAGCTTTGAAATGCTAATTCAACAGACCAGGGGGAGTTTCTCAGTCTTAATAGTCTTAATTTAACAGACGCGTGCTGATATGTTCTGCATTGCTTTGTTTTGCAGTGTGCTGATGAGCAGAGACACGTTCCCGAGTCTTTATACCCTTTCACCTATAACCCAAAGATGAGCCTCAACCTCAGTCAAGTGCCCAACAGCTCGCAGCGGTCGCCACCTTTAACACGAACACAGACGAAGGAGATGGCAGCGGAAAAGGTCGATAAGGTGAGGCCAGAAGAGACATCCACTTCTGTGTTCGTCTCTCAGGGGGAATCAATATCTGATGCTTGGATAAAGAGGTGTCTCATTAACACAGAACAAGGAGTGTCTAATCTGATTCTCTTTCTTTCTCTCACTTTATTGTGTCTAATCATCCACCACCGCAGCGTGAAACCAACGCGAACCCAGACGACACGACAATCTCACATCGAGTGAGTGACGGGAGCTCAGATCAAGAGGACGTGAATGATCCTGCAGAGAAGAGTGGTGAGAGTTGGTTCCAGCTTTCATTCATTTCATCCTGCAAGAACTCGATGGTGTGACAGGGTTCCTACATATCCTTAAAAAGTCTCGAAAAGTCTTAAATTCATTGAAATGTTATATTCGGGGCTTAAATGAATTACTCAAAGGTCTTAAATTTGTCAGGGAAGGATTTGTTAATGTTTTTTTTTTTTTTTTTTTGCGGGACTTTCCGAGAAGGAGACTTGGAGTGAATATTGTCTTATAAGCTATCAATTCTTTTATTTTTTACCTGTATCCTTGGTCACTGTTTAAACTTTAACATACAGCCATTAATCAGAGAGAATCACTTTGTATTCAATAAACAGACAAAAAGTAAACTTGAATGACTCTCATAGAGAGACCCATGCTATGATTTGGTTGTAATACAGCAGGATCCCCCAACCATCAACTATATTCATGTATTTTTGGCCTTAAATTTCATTCAAAGTGGCAGAAAAAGGTCTTAAAAAGTCTTAAATTTGACTTGCTGAAACCTACAGATACCCTGTGTGAACAATGGACAGTGTGAGAGATGAGAAAAGATTATTTTTCTGCCTATTCCATCATTTTTTTAACTTTAGGGCCTTTGTACATTGAGGATTTTCTCTTGTGTCCAGGTATTTCAGAGACTCTAGAGATGAGAGAGAACCTACAAAGACAGCTTCAAGAGATTATGTCAGCCACTAAGCTAACGACAGGGCGCCGCACATCCGTCAGACTCAGCAGGATTGGATCAGGAGGAGCCGACTCTGGCCCTCACACACCTGAGGGGAGCAGAGTCGGACGCACTGGGAACAGACGAACCCTGGAAGCTCTGAGGTGAGGAATCATCAGTTACATAAATATTTTAAAGCAGGCTGTGCGTTTTTAGGGAATATTCTTGTGGAGTTGAGGAGTTTAAACCACCTTCTGTTCTCTTTTGACCTCAGAGCCACCAGAGAAGCAGCGATGGACCTGAACACAGAGCCGTCCCAGAGTGAGCAGATCGTTTGGGACGACCCCACAGCCAGAGAGGAGAGAGCCAAGCTGGCTGATAATCTTCAGTGGCTGGGGAGTCCGTCTCAGCACTCTGAGCCCCTGGCTCCTCCACCTCCTCCAACTGCGGAAAACGGTGCTCACTACAGGGACTCCATGACCGACTCTGAGCTGGTGGAGATGGGTGAGAAATCAGGAGCAGTCACACATTAATTACAGCCTTCATGGTAACCAAAGTGTTCACTAAATCGAAATCATTTGATCACCAAAGGAAACAAAATAAGATATTGATCATAAGAAAAAAAACCTGTAAGAAATAAAGCAACCGTGACATCAATTTCTAGATAAACACAATCAGGACCCTTAGTCATTACATACCTATATAAAACTGTCCATTTGGCCATAACGTTAGCCTCATGCACAACTGCTGGAAAAAATGGCCAATTACCCATAACTACTTGTACCATGAAAAGGATATACAGAATATTGTATGTTAGGGAACTTCCTAGAAAACCTCTATCCAACAAATTCAAGTTCGTGCATTCTTTCTATATATAAATAACGATAAACATGAAAATGTTTTGAAACCAAAATCTGTGGTTTATCTCAACATCTTCACACCTTTACAAAGGATTCATTCAATCCTCGAATATCTGTTCACTCAACATACTTTGTCATAAACAGGAACACAAAAGCTCGTGCTGCTGCTATCTTTAAACAGTCTGTAATCTCCCCAATAGTAAACAGTAATAGTTATCCTGCTATTACTCACTTACTTTTCTTTTCCCAGCTGCTTGTGACGTCATCCAGCAGCAAATGGGCCGCAACGTTCGAACTCCCCCTACTGAAAGGCGGGAGAATGACATCCTCACTCCTGAAGCTCCCAGTATCGCTTTCCCGCTCGCCAACCCCCCAGTAGCTCCAGAGCCTCAGGTGAGGAATCAACACACACGTGTTTCTGAAACAAATCGTACATGCTGTGTCGTCCCTGTGCTGAAAAAGTTTCTTTCTGTCCCCCAGGAAGAAGAAAAGCAGCCGCCCAGATTTCAGCTGTCCTCCCTCAGCCCTCAGGAGCGCATTGACTACAGCCACCTCATCGAGGAGCTGGGTGAGTCTAATTAGTCCTTTAAAAGTGTTTCATCACGCTGCACATCACAAGCCTGGAGCCAGAGGAGCTAATCCCTGATGATGAACAGGGAGGATGTGCCTGCAGGGTCTGGGAATATTTCCTCTCACAGATGCTTCCACAGGCAGAAATGATGAGCAGTTTTCTTATATATACCATCAAATCTTCGTTATATATTATTAACTGAGTGCCAGGAACCAGAAACATCAAGATCTCTGACTTTTTTATTTAGTTTTGGACTACAACTCAGGTCAAGTAAATAATTTATCCTCTGCAGTTCTTTTTCTTTACTTTTCGACTTGTGCTTGGTGTTAAAGGTGGTGTTGTTCTGGACAAGCAGTCCTTCGACCCCAGCTGCTCCCACATCATCGTCGGGACTCCTCTGCGTAATGAGAAATACTTGGCAGCGATGGCGGCGGGGAAATGGATCCTGCACCGCTCGTATCTGGAGGCCTGTCGCTCCGTGGGTCGCTTCGTTCAGGTCAGAATCTGAGGATACAACCCCATCTGCAATAAAATCAAACTAAAACAGGTTTAATTAGCTAAAATCTCTACTGTTTGTGTTACAGGAGGAGGAGTACGAGTGGGGCAGCAGCTCCATCCTGGATGCTTTACCCTCCATCACCTCCCAGCAGAGGAGGCTAGCTTTAGCTGCCATGCGCTGGAGAAAAGCCCTGCAGGGACGCTCAAAGGAGGAGGTACTTAGAGTCCTGACAGCTGCAGCTTGTTCTCAGTTACACGAGTGTCAGGAGCCAATTGCACAACAATGATGTTAGGGTGAAACAGCATTATTGCGTTTTGGTCTCTTGTCAACATTAGTTTTGTAATCGAGTATCGCCAGAAAAAGTAATTGTGCTTCATCATCTGTCCAGGCAAAACTCTGGAGTTTTGCACTTTTAGCATCCATTGGGTTCTGTTTCTTCTTTCTCCTCCTCTGTTTTGTTTATGAACAGCTGGAGAGACTTCTTGTGGTCTTCGGGTAGCGGTGGCTCAGCAATTATATCGCCAACTAGAGGCCTGAAATGCACACTACAGCGCTTTCAGTCCCTTAGCGATTTTTTTCCTCTGCATTTTCATGTGAAACGTCATGTAAACAGTTTCTTAACCATAGACTGTATAATGAGTGGACGTAATGACGTTCGGCTCGAACTGAAGCCTCCAGCAGATGCCCCGCCCCCTGGTGTCTGGCTGCAGTATAGGTCATAAGCCCCGCCCCCCCATGCATTCCGGATATGAGCTGGGAAAACTTAAAAAAATTACGGTACCTGGTAGAAACGTTTCTCTCATCCTTACTCTAAGGTGGTATGACGGTGTGATTTGGCTGCATGGTGTTCAGGTGGTTTTTTTACTGAGGAGTCAGTTTCTCATTAGTTATTGGACGTTAAAAACCGTGTTATAAGTTTTGTTTTACAAAAGTTGACAGCTGCCACTCGTGAGTAGTTTTTATCGGGGATATAAGAAACTTTTGGAAAGAGAGCCAAAAGGAGACTAAACCCTCTAAAGAAGAAGAAATGAATATTTTTATTTCTCTTTTTTGCTTGGCTCCACTGGGAATCCTCTACTGCGCAGACACTGGCTGCACAATGGCGGCTAGAGAAACAGGTTTTTTTTGGCTTCAAAATCGTAGAACGTTGACCGGTGGACCCACGCTGTCCATTCTATATACAGTCTATGTTCTTACAGTGAAGTAACTTTTCCTGTTTGTGTTTCAGGGAGCCTTCAGTGGCTGGACAGTCATGTTGAACATCGACCAGAGCAGAGAATCAGGCTTCAGGCGGCTGCTGCAGTCTGGGAGGGCAAAGGTTGCAGCTTTATTGTTTTTTACTCTCACATTGCACAAAGTGTACTCAAACTAGTGTTTATGTCTGTGTTTATTATGTTGAAATTCTGAGCATCAGCAAAAGATTTGCCAAGGAAAGGGTTTTGACTTAGCATTTCAACATTGAGCATTTGCTGAAAGGAAACGCCGACCCACCCCTAATTCTTATTCTTATTGAAAAAAGTCTCTTTAGACTTCATGTGAGCTATATTCACCTGAAAAGTCCAGGAAATGTTTTAATTCAATACAAGGTGTACCCTGGACTTTTTCATTCAAGCAACAATAACATGGACAAATAATAACAAGTGCAATAATTACCTTTAATTATGTCAGTACTCTGAGCAATATCCATAATTTATCATTTATTTATGTCAGTACGTGTGCAATATTCCACACCTATCTCATCATGTATATACCACACATTTTAAGTAGACTGTACATACTTAATGCTCTATTCTATATTTTATTTTATTTTTTTAATTTTTATGCTTAGATTTAAATTTTTGGGTAAGACACTGATGCTTATACGGTACTTTCTTATATTTCTAACACTTTTTGAATGGGAGTAACTGTATGCTAAAAAAGCAATTTCACCAAGGGGATCAATAAAGATTCTGATTTAAGATTTAGAAAGACAAAAATGATGCCGAAATTGCTTGTGGAGGATAATAAATTCCTCCTTTTTTGGTTTATTTCGGTCAGGTTATTCTCACGGGTCTCTTGTTTCCCCATTTTGGGGTCAAAAAGTTTTGGGAACTCTTGTTTTAAAGAGTGAAATCAAAATGGAAAGAAGTCACCAACTTTTCAAGTTCCTCTAAATTCTGTCAGACTTTTTAGAGACGTACTTCTGACCTCTGTTGTAATCTTTCCAGGTTCTGCCGAGTCCCTCCCCGTCTTTGTACAAAGAAGCCTCCCACCTGTTCGCAGACTTCAGTCGCCTGAAGCCTGGAGACTTCAGAGTCAACGTGTCAGAAGCTAATTCCCAAGGAGTCACCTGCCTGAAGCCGGAGTACATCGCTGACTACCTCATGCAGGTAAGAGAGATAAACTGTTTGAATTACAGCAAAGCTTTAAAATGATCTTCAGATTGTTCATTATCATTTGAAATATTTTGACAGAATTAAACCTCACTTTAAGTTTGAAGACAGGAAGAATTTCTTAACTGTTCCTCTTTCCTCAGGAGCCAACTCCACCCATCGAGCTCTACTTCCTCCCTGAAGCTTCAGCTGAAGAAACCCCTGACACCCCGTCACGTAAACGTAAAGCAGCAGCCGACAACTCTCGCCTGAAAAAGACGCGTTTGAACTGAAAATGTCTCCTCTTGGATTTAATTTCAATGTGAAATCGATTGTACATTATTTATTCTCTTTGTATGCCTTCAAAATAAAATAAAAGTGTTTTGTTACCTCAGTGTCATCATGAAAGAGCAGGGAGTCAGACTTTGATGGATGAGTCAATGAAAAGCTGCAGAAAATGTCGAGTCACGTTTTGTAATTGGATGCAGAGACATGATGTGGCCTGCAGGGGGCAGTACGCCATTACAGTGCAACTGGTTTGTAGTGAATGAATTTTCAATGCAAGAAAATTAAATGAGTCACTTATGTAGATTTTTTTTTTTACTTAAATTTATTTATTTTTTTGTTGGTTTTTTTCTTTTCTTCCTGGAAAACTGAATATAATTTTGCAATGAACCTCTGTTATGACAGTTTTTACAGCTAAACTGCTCCTGTCACTGCTTTTTAATGAGTAAAAAAGGCATCCTGTGGCCAACATGTCACTTCACACCCATGTGTTTCTCCATCGTTGATCTCCCCAAACAGCAAACACCAGATTTGTTTATCCGGTGTCACTTTAGGCCTTCAGTTAGGCAATGTGCTATTTAATACCAGGGTGCCAGCTGAGGTTAGATGTTCCTGTTTGCTCCCATATGGACAGATAAGAAGTTTAACTTTATATTAGATGGAGCAGCTGAAGGACTCGAGTTCGAGAGGTGTGGGATTAAGAGAGGAGGAGGTGAACTGACAGGGGAACATGACTCAGGCTGCAGGGACCACCAACAAAGAGAGGAACAGTTTTAAGAGCTTTGAGGAGGAAATACGTGCAAGTTTGAGTTCTTATCTGAACTATTAGTCACATTTTCTACGATTTGCATCTCCCTGCATACTCAAAAACAAGTCTGACGCATTTGCTGCAAGGAAATGCAACTTCTCTAGTTCTTCAAGGAATCCTCACTCCTGAAAAACTCTCCCCTAAATTATATATGGTTATAGAACATATACACTGCCATGAGTGTTTTTGTACATCTTATACTAAAAGGTTTGGAACACCCCAATTTAATCCTCAGATTAAAAACAGATTAAAGCTATCTTTGTACGGAAGCTAAACGAAGCCCGTGGGACTTAATATCTGCCACATCATTTATTAATATATTTTTTTAAAGCTTATGCAATGAAATAAGTGCAAATTTAGCCGTTTGTTTCTGTCAGTGCTGCTTTCATGGTACAAAAATAGGACTTGGAGGCAGATGTGAAGATGATTCGTATAAATGAAGTCTATTTTAGTCTGTTTTTCTGTGACTCAGCTTCATCCTATTAGTTTGTTTAACACACTATGATGCTGAAGGTGAGAATCAGGGGTCATATTATTTCAAGAATTGGTAATGTAGTCAGATCAAAAGTCTTCAAATGAATTTGAAGATGTAGATGCATCTTTAAATTGATTTTTTTGCAAGTTACAGCAAAACACTTGATTTTAGTGATAGACTATTGGAATTAACAGAATTTAAAAGAAATGTGATGTCAAGCAAATTAGTTGTTAAAATGCAAGACTGAGAATTAATACATAAGTTTACAAATTAATAACTTTACATAAATGATGCAATTCCACCGATTTTACGGGGCTAATGTCTCTGTAGCACTTGAAAAGTTTTTCATTAATTTTGCCTGTATTGTCTGTCAGGATGTCTGAGATGTATGGAAGCCTGTTTATGCCAGTTAAAAAAATAAAAAAAAGTGAAACTTGACTTTGTTGAGATTTTTGTTTTTACCTTTTATCTCAAAATTTTGAGGTTAAAAAGTCGAAATATTGACAAAAGAGTCAAACTTATAAGATAAAAAGTCAAAATTTGGAATGATTGAGTCAAATTTTTGAGTGAATATAATAAAGATTTGGGATGATTATGTCAAAATAAAAAGAAAAACGTCAAATATTTCAGGAAACGTGGCAAAATTATGAATCGAAAAAAAAGTTGAAAAATTTGTGATCTAAGTCGAAATCTATAAAGCCAAAAATTTTAGGTGAGAATTCGAAATAATTAGATAAAATCTTTTGGGGGGGGAACAAAGGGGTGAAATTATGAAATAAAAATCCAAATTTTGAGATAAGAAGTCAAAATTTTGAAACAAGTTTTGAGGTAATGAAGTGAAATATTTGAGATTATAAGATAAAAATTAAAAATTTGAGAAGAAAAGTCAAAATAATGAGGGAAATCGTCATATTTTTCAGGTTGATAGTCAGAATTATGAGATTTCAAGTCGAAATGTTGTGATAAAAATGGGAACTTTGGCTTTTATTTCATTAATTTGACTTTTTATCATAATATTTTTGACTTTTTATGGACAAAAAAAGCCTAAAAAAATCAAGTGTTTGACTTTCATATCTTTAATTGTTAGAAATTGCCTCTTTAGAGATGTATGTGTAATGGTTCAGTCAACAGGTGTTTTGTAGAGGTGGGTTTTTCCAGCCCACTTCACTGACTCACAGGTGCTTAAGAGGTGAGTTTCACTGTTTCTTTATCTCCTCCCCCTGCTCCTCCTGTGAGATAACTTTAAGGAGTGAGGGACTCTCCGTACAGGGAGCAAACTCTGCAGCACTCCTCATTAAAATTCCCTCCTCGTACGCACGAAATCCCCCGTTCGTGGGTGGCACCGACGCCTCTTTAATTGCGCACCACGCATTAACGAGGAGCAAACACGCATCGCGGTTTCATCCCGGGAGGAGATCACGCTGAAGAGACGGAGGAGAGTTCCCTTCATGTCCCGCTATTTACAGCTTCAGGAGTGAGGAGGGAGGAGAAGGTGCGGAGTCCCAGAGGTCCGGCAGGGGGGTGGCGCCCTGAACGCATCTCATCCGGCGCTTTGGACACGCTGCGCCGCTCGAGGTCCGCTCCTGCTCCCGCAGTCCGCTGGCTGAGTCTCTGCAGCTCGTGATTGTGACATTTCATCGGTGGGGAACTGGGGACATGTGCGCCTGGATGGTGTGACACAGCGGCTTTTTTTGGGGGGGTTCGTTTCTCTCGGATACGCCAAGTACCCGACGTTACGGCGCACCTTGTGTAGTAGGTGAGTACATCAGTTTATTCCCTGACTTCAGAGCAGACACATCAAGCTCTACCCTGCACCTGTAGTGGATTTTATTGGCTGCTCTTGCAATATATCTGCTTATTGATTGTGTGGAGGAAATCTTCCTTTAGCAGCACATACGCACCCAATCTCTGCATCCAATAATGCTGCAAGACATCCCAAAAATACAGTGTGTCCTATTGGATTAGTGCAGCATGTCATTAATGTATTGCAAAGTAAAGAGAGGTGTTGATTTTATGAAGAGGAATTGCTGTCATCACCTGGTCAGATCTCATGAATCTTCCTTAAAAAACAAAATTTACTGAACAGCAGGTGAGGGATGACATTTTTATAATGTTGGGTTATGTTCTTCAAAAGTCTCCTCCTCTGTCTGAAAAAGAAGGAGAATCATTGGAAATTCAGAACATGTGCCCTGAAGTGTTTCATTAGACTTTTACTGATGATGGATTCCTGGAAAGATTAATAGCAAAGACTCCTTGAGCGTGCTGGCTGTGGTTGATTTAAAGCCATGTTAGTGCTTCCAAAACAAAGTTTTTGGAAAAGGAGGGACCCATCAATCTTTGCCCCAAGTGTCCTTCAAGTGGTTCATTTATGAGAGCAGATAATAAGTGAAACTCTCTTAAAAAGCAGGACCACCACGAACACATTGGCATCACCCAGCAGCTCATTGGAGCTTTGTGTTGGAGCTCAGTGGGATCTATAGAGCTCAGTTTAAAGTGTGTACTAATTGAACCTGCCGACCACTCTCCCCATTGTGTCAGGAATGTTTGGTTGCCTGTTCTCCACAGAAACCCCCCATTCCTTTGTTTAAGAGGGGGGGCAATCCTCCAGTCCTCCAGTGCCATGTGTTTGTGTGCCGTGTTGGGGGGGAGGGAGAGGGTCAGCGGGGGGATTGACATCTGTAGCTGACAGCTTCCTCAGGGCGAGTGTACATGCTGTGATACCATGAATGGATATTAAGGAACATATGAGCGAAGACTTTTATACGAACGAGGATATTTATTTTTCGGCACTGTCATCCGTAGCCAGTGTCTGTTGATGCATAAACTTAATTTTGAGTCATAGATTGAATTTCAGCAACTTTTCACTGAGTTTGATTTGTTTGACATCATTTTAAGTTGGTATTAAATCAAGAGACCTTCAATTTGACTCAGAATCTTGCGTCAAACATCTGCACTTTAGCTTTTTCTGTGTATTATTTTGTACAGAGTAGCGTCAAAATCCAGCTCTCTTAGCAAAACTGATCCTGCTGTGCTCATCATTAATGAACCAAATGACTCCCCGAGGCCTCATCCTTCTCAAAACAATGGAACAATCCTTCTTAATCCATTAAAAACAGCTTTCAAGTCAGTTATACATTCAAAATCAGTGATGTGCTCTAAACTCGCTGACTCACGCTGAGCTAGCTTCGTTCTGCTTGTTACCAACTTTTGTTCAAATTCCTTTCTGTCGGTTTTAAAAGAAAGATACTTTAATATCATTGTTTCTTTACATTTCACCCCTATTTATTCTCACAAAAACAGATTCTCCATATTAAGTATCTTCTCTGTCTTTGCTACTGCGTCGCTAAATCATGTTAGCTCAAGCTAGCCACAGTCAGTCTTGAAACAGCTTCTTTTCTTCAACAGTCGAACAAATTTGAAACATTAAGAGGTAAAGACATACTTTAAAACATGTAAAGAAAAATAAGATGAATCAGAGGATGGTTTTAGCTAATAGCAGTATATGGTAGTTAGTTAGCTGTAGCTTACAACCACGTTGAGCAAGGGAGCAAAAGAATCAATAAGATAAACAGAAAAAGAAACAAAAGAACCACAAAAGTTGTACGTTACGGAGTTAAGAGACCCTTAAAGTAAGATTTAAACTGCATGTACACTTTAAGTAACTTATCCATGATAAAACAGTTTCAAAAGCATAGGTACATTTAGGACCCTGTTGCATAAACTTGTTTTGATGTCATGTTACTTTGCTAGATTTTTCACCAAAAGATCAATTTTAACTGTATCTACAGAATAAATTTGTGTTACCTAAAATTTCAGCCTCTCAGGTGCGAGACAAGAGCTTCTATGTATGTTAACTTAGCCGCTGTAAAATTTATCTCCACAAGATCCTTTATTCTATTAAATGACCAAACAAAGAAACTATAAATCGGCGTAAAATAATGAGAGTATAACTCCTTGAATGTAGTCATGTCTGGCTAACAGTCTGTGACTTTTGAGAACCTTTGTCTTACCATTAAAACTTGTTTCTTTTTAGCTAACATAGTAATTCAGTACAACGCATCAATGCAGCAAAAGAGACAGTTAAACTGTTACATGGGCTAAAATGATAAATTTTGAGTCAGGTACAACAACTCATCAAGCAAGCAATTATAATGTTATTTTTTTCTTATTTTAAGTGATACATCTGACCGCAGGAATGTGAGTCTACAGGTTTTAGCCTGGTGCTAATATTAGCTTGTTAGCTCGCTATGGCAACAAGGTATATTTGTTTTCTGTAAATTATCTTTGTTCAACACACAAAATGTGTTTATTAGCAAAAAAAGAATAGCCTTGGGGGTGATTTGGAGAAAAAGTTGGTTATTACCTAAGTTGCAAGAGTAAATCCTCTGGGGATAATGAATTTCTGTGCTGAATTTCACTACAATCCTACTAGTAGTCATCTAAACATTTATATTTAAACACACCAGGTAAAATGCTTTCTGAATTTGAAAGGGTTCATCCTCTGAAGACCATGAATGTACACAAGCTACAGAATTAGATTAAGATTCTGTCTATAAATTTAGACGTATTCAAGTCTAGGTGAGAATTTTTATTCTAACTGCTTGACTGCTATCAGAGCTTAAGATACTAAAAATTCAAAGGGTTTAGCCTCTCACTTGTGGGGATCATTTTCAACTGGATATTGTCAGGTTTTGGTGCATTTAGTAGAAGAAAATCTGATGATAAATGTTACTTTAGGCTTTGGTAGAATGAAAAAGGGATTTAAAACAGTAAGTGAGCAAAAAAATATATATATATATCCAAGTTGCTAAATATCATTCAGCCCACGTTGTCTCAATCATCGTCTGGATACTCAATTTGGTTTGGACGGTAAATCCCCAAGAGGCAGAAAAGCCCATGAAGTCAAGATAAGCTGTCGGACAAAAAAAGAAGTTACCGTTTCATTTAGCCTAGAGGATTTTCCTGAAAGGTTGTCAGCAACAAATCCTACCAATTCTCTTTCCTTTTGTCTGAAACGACAGAGGCAAAAATGTGTGTGTCAGTCATTTTAACACCTTTCTCAGTGGATGGATATCTACTGTCAACATTTGAAGGAATTTTCGGAGTTCAGCTGCTGAACAATCTCCGCAGCTACTCTCTTATCACCCGTGTCAGGAAAAGTCGACAGTAACACAGAAAAACACCCGGAAAATATCAGCTGTCCCATCCAGGGCAGCAGACCTCCTTATATAAACGTATCAGGGGAAGTTTCAGGAAAAGGGGAAATCTGGTCTCTGACTCTTGCTGTAGAAAGTCCGAGTTGATGGGAAAGTTTGTGGGAATGTAGCCATGGTATTGTGAGTGGGTTTCTTAGTTGTAAGTAAGCGTCCCTCATGACTGGTAGTGAGTGGTACACCATGAGGAGGAATGCAGCCCTCGTAGGCCCCCCTCATGCTACACAGTATGTGCTCAGGTCGGACTTTGCACTTTCCTCCATCGTGGTGAGAACAAAAAAGTGGTCGTAACAGGATTTCACCTCGGCAAAGAGAGGAAAAAACAGCCTGTGCTTGCATGTTTCTTTTCCTGTCTTTCTTTCTTTTTTTTTTTTCTTTGAATGCCGTGCAGTATTAACGAAAGCTCTCGGCTTCTCTCTGTACCACTTTCATTAAAACTAAGAGGGGGCTCACATACAGGAACCACGGGGGGAGGCAGCACATTGAAAAGCAAGCGAAAGCTGCTCCATTCAAACCAAGAGGAAAAAAAATAAATTCCCCTCCTTTAGCCACTTATGATCCTATCAGATGTAGAGCGTTCCCATAGGAGCAGACGGAGCCAGAGCCGCTTGTGCTGGACGAAAATCTCTCTTTCATGCTGTTGACATTTGGACACAATTGTGCTGCATATAGTAGCATCAGAGCAGGCGATGCTCACCTGTTAGGGGGTATCAGAGTAAACAGAACACCATGGGGGGCCTCAGGTAAACAAAAGCGCTGAGCAGAGGTAACTCCACCTGCCCCCAACACACAGAGGCCACAGGAAAAGCAGACAGAAGAAGAGGAGGGGGGTACTGGTAATGAATAACTTACCATAACGATGATTAAAGAGCCCGATTGGCACGGGGAGATAAGACTGTGGTGGTGACTGTTCGAGCATGAGGTGTTTACAGGGGGAATTCCTCACATTCCTGCGCTGCAGCCATGCCACTCCGATCTGCACCTCCACCCACTGATGGTCACCCTCTGTGCCAAGGGGGATGTAAGGGGCGAAAGGGCCCAGTAAGTCCCCTTCAGGAAGTCGAACTGTCAGCGTGTTACGTAAGATAATTTCTTAAAGATTTTTTAAGAGGTGTTTGATAGAGCAGATACAACAGGCTGAGAAACTAGAATTAGATCCCAAGAGAGTTAAAGCTCACAAAAAAAACTTCTTTTTAGCTTGTGCATAGCTTGGTTTCGGGGAGAATCTGGTGCTTGGTTCTTAATGTAGCCAGGTAAAATTAGCAGCCTTGCTCTGAAGATGGAGATGTTGGTTTTTAATCTGTCCAACATTTTCATTCTGGCTTGGAAACCTCCAAAATATCCAGCTTTCTTTCAAATAATCAATTGTTCTGATATTTATAGTACATCGAGGATGAACCCTGTTGATCAAGGTGACCCATGGCTAGTTTTCTTTTTTCCACATTTGTCATAGTGTTAATTTAGTGAAACATTTCAACATAAACGGAACAGATTGGCGCAAAATTGAAAAAAACAATATTGATGGTAACCAGAGGATGAACCCCAAAACTCCTACCCCGAGGCAATGGGGGCAAAAGTGCTGTTTTATATTTTCTAGATTAAGTCCCATGTTTCAAACATGGCGAAAAGGTGGAAAGCAAAGTATTGGATTATCTGGAAACCCATCGGCCATATTTTGGTCGTAAAGTTGTATTTATTGACTCCTTGCTAACCTCATCCCTGCAACCAAATTTTGCTCTTTGTAAAAAGAAAAATGACCACTGAACTGATAAACATGTCTTGTTATTGAATAGCTTTTGGTGCTTGTCTGGTGCAACCCCAGCTAAAAATGGCCTTTATCCCCTGAGGCTTTACCTTGTTACAATGGCCAATTACATGGCCGCAGTATTGTCGCTATATTTAAAAGCTAACTTCTTTCAGGTCAGGACCATAGATGTAGACTCAGTGACATCACCCATTTGTTTCTGATGCAGAGTTTTAAAGCCAATCATTGACAGATACCATATTGAAAAACTGAGCCTTGCTTTGTTTGGGTTTTGACGAGGTAAAAAAAAGTGAGCCTTTAGTGTTTTTGCAGACAGCTACGGGGAAACCACCTGTCAGTCAGGTCAGCCATGCCTATATATGGGCAAAATATGTAGATTTTTGTAAATATTGCCTTTGAAAAACTCATACAGTTTGTGGTAGTAGAAAACGCAGCCAATCGGAGCCGTTTTGTTGAACCAGGCTGTAAACATGTTTGTGAACGCTGTAAAAGCCATTTGGCTTTTTTTTTTTGCTTGGTGTGTATGTACTTTCCAGTGATTCTGCAACCAGCCTCAAGTGGACACTTGAGGAACTGCAGTTTTTCACACCTCCGTACAGGCTTCATGATTTAAGACTGGAGATTGCTGCTTTGTCTAAGCACAGCCTCAATGTTTGTTTTAGATTTCTAATAGTTTAACATACAGACTTATATAATAAATAATAACAAGATTTACTCCAAAGAAAAGTGTACGAGTTTAACCTTAGGCTCCAACAAAGAGCTGCTTTATAGTCAGATATTTAACCTGCTTATGTCAAACTTCAGGATGATCCCTCAGAGCTGCACCGTAATACCAAGTGGATTTCTTGGTGTTAGGGGTCAGGTAGGTCACAAACAAGTCCATGAGGCATAGAAGAAAAACAGGAGGTTAAAATCTGGAAATCTGGAAATGTAAAAAAGAAATAGTGATGATATAACGGAAGGTTGTTTGTTTTGTGGCAAACAGAAGTGGAAACTCATACGCCTTTTTACATCTCATAGCTCATAGTTAACCCAGTATCGTTGTTTGAATAGTCTTGAAAATCTGCTCTCTCATTTCTTGTTGTGTGAGGTTTTGATGCCTTTGTGTAAAAAAGTGACACAGGGACTCTTGGGGACAGAGGGTTTGTGTTTTAGGACCCTTCATCACATTTTTTTTAATTCAGCGCAGATGACTGGGTCTAATAGGATTATGAGAGAGCCTGGGGGTGAACAAGTCCGAGGGGGTTACATGTTACCCCCAGCCTCCCCCTGAAGGGGTCATGTGATTGTGGGGGGGACAATGCAAGCAGGTGTCAGCTTGATGATTACCGGGTCTGAGGCCGGGCTCACCTATGAGGATTACTCAGAGCCTTTAATGGACACTGGGTTGTGACCCCGGCCGGTGAGGAAGCAAATGGCCCTCCTCTCACCCAGAAAAGTGCTTTCGATCGTCAAAAAAAGAGCTTCCAGTCTCTAGTTTCCCTGGCAACTTCCTCGGTCTCATATTTGTTCTTTCAGCATGACATCAAAAAGCATAACGATCTTTTTTAGTTTGTGACCACTTGTCAGATTTTAGATACACCACATTAGATTCTGTTTCCTCGTTTTTGTAGCTTCTGAGCGTGCAGTCTGTGAAAAATCAAACCTTGTCCGGCAGCCAGACTCATCTGAAAGAGGCTGCAGATTAAAGTGGCACCATATGCCGGGGACTGAGAGACCCCTCCTCGTGGCAGAGCTTATTATCAGACTGCTATGTCACTGTCAGAAGCTAATTGTTGCAGAGGATTGAGGTGAAGGGGGAACATCTCTGTTATCTCGTCTTAAATGCTCTGTCATATCTGCCAATTTACTGAGCGCATCCTTCTCCAACAAATGAATACACTCCCACCGCATTCGTCATCACCGTGCCAAAGCTAGCACTTCATTTTGTGATTTACACTTACCTCCTTCAGGCAGCATGAGTCCAAGTCGCGACAGTGTGAATACCAGGAAATTAAGCTCTTGAGTTTATAAAACCATTGTTTTCTGTCTGTGCCCTGCTTGTGCCGCATATGGCTCATTTCATGGCTGCTGGAGAGCCTGATTGATGGGCCGAGGAGCAGTGGGGCTGGTGTTCCTCATGTGCAGCACTTGGCAAGGAGAGAGTGAAGCCCTGGGTGAGGTCACGCGAGGTAAAAGTGGATATATAGGAGCTGGAGGAAGGAGGAGGTTTCATCAGACTGCGACAGAGGGCTCTCATTTGTGCCAAATTACTCTTCAAGCACAGAAGATGGTGTCAAAGCGACGCTTTTATGCTCTGGGGTTCCTGGTATTTTGAAGGAGGTTGTTTGAGGTACAAATTCGACACTGCTGTTAAGAGAGATTGAAGCAGGATGTTCTTCAGCAAAAAGTGCTGAATAAAATACATGTTTGTTATATTTTTCAATAGTTTCACTCACTGTCAGACATCTCTCTGCTTTTTGCTGCCAATGTGTCAGTAGCTTTGGTCAGAAAGTGTAGTATCCAGCTCAGACCAACGAAATGTGCTCTTTAAGATTTTAACATGGCCCAAAGCGGTCTGTTTTTTTTTCTATACTGCTCTAACAAAGAGTGTCCCTCTCACTGTTAAGGTTCACTTTGTTCCCCTGGATAATATTCAGTCTGTTGTAACTAACTAACTAACTAAATACTACTGGCTTTGGGTTATTTGTTGAAACTCGAGACACTGTCTACAAAACTGGACTTCTATATAGCAGATTGTGTCTCATGAACAGGTTAGAACCGAGACTGGGTCCAACATGACCATATCACTACTTATTCAATACCCCAAAGACTTGACATCATCTGGAAATGATTACGCATCTACCATAGAAAATAGTATAGTATACTAACTGAGCTTTGTCCACATTGGCTCTTAAAATGAGCTAAACTAGCTTTTATTACCCACATTAAACTGAATATATGTTACACAAAGTTAGTTCTACTGTTTTTACTGATTAAACCAAGCATTGTCAAAAACAAGAAAGGCTTGCTGTTTTTACGCACATGAAAAAAAACCCATTTCTTTCAACATGCTAAGCTAGCTGTCATAAATCACATCCAGGCGAGCATTTCTCAGAGCAAAATAAGCGAGCTATAATTGATCTCTTGTGACAAACTAACTTTGCTATTGTTTCACATTAAAACAAGAAGATCCTAAAACAAGCTATATATGTTATACTCATATTAAAACGAACATTTCTCTAAATTTGTTAAACTAGTTGTCATCACTGACATCAAATTGAACATTTATGTAATGTAGATGTTCCATCTGTTAAGGTCTAAGCACAAAAGCCCAAAAAATAACTTGAAATAAAAAATTGAACACTACCTTAGTTTAGCTGCATTATAGCTACGCTCACACAGAAAACTTAGCATCTACTAAGAACAAGCTAACCTAGCCTTTATCGCCTACAACAACCTCAACATTTCTATTAAAAAAAAAAGCTATTAAGATTGATAGTTCATAAATCACATGAAAAAAACCTCTAGAATAGCTAAACCACTCTTGGAGCACATCATCAAATGGAGAAATTCCCTAAATGAAACTAGCTGTTATCACTCTCGTGGACATAAGAATTTCTTCAAGAAACCAGCTGAGTTTAGCTCTTTTTAACCGGTAAACTGAGCATTTCTTGAACGAGCTAAGCTAGCTCTTTATTGTAACATCCAACTTAACATTTCTGAAAACAAGTTAAGTTTGCTGTCGTTACTCCCATAAGACTGAACAGTCCTTGGACAAGCTAGTTTAGATTTGCAGCTGATACAATAAAAAAAACAAGGTGAGCTATGGAGAATTGATAGACTGTCACTGTGCTACTCAATGACCAATCAGAATCAAGTGTCCAGAACAGTCGTGTTGTAGCACAGGTTGAATATTGTCTTGATAAGTATCTTACAGTACCCTCTTCAAACTCTGTGAACTATCCCTTTAGGAGCTCCACATGACAGGTAGATTGCAGAGCTGAGTTGATTCAGTGTGTTTCTGATGTCTTCTTTGCTAAAAGTGTCTCGGGAACTGACATTTCATCGTAGTCACTGCGTTAACCAGCTCAGGGAGGATTCCTCAAATATGAAACTATCTGTGCCTGTCACCCCCAATTAGAGAGCATTTTGTATGGTTTGGCTCCCATTCTCCCTCCTTCTCCTCCTCCTCCTCCTCCTCCTCGCTCTCCAGTTTGAGAGATTCATGCCCTCCGGGGGGTGGAAAGCTGTCTCGTAATCTGAGAAAGAATTAATTCTGAATAAGATGGAGTGAAGCGTTGGCAAATTAATTTACAGACTCAGAGCAGCATTTAAAAGGAAAGCTGCTAAATGACACAGTGGGATTTCGCCGGGTTTGTTTGTGTGTGTGCATGTTTGTGGATGTGTTTGTGGTGCTGGTCGTGGTGTTGGTGGCAAGGGATGGTGCTTTCATGGCAGCTTCATCACCATGGAGACAGGACATTGATGCTGGAGTAAGTACAGATTTGGCAGCTAAAAGAAACAAAAAAAAGAATTGGGCAGACGTTGCTGTAAATATAGATGCCCTTCACCGTCTTTCAAACTTCTCTGCTTTCACACTTTCACATTGTTCTGCCCCTGAGCTGCTGAACCTCTAAATCCATGTTCACACCCAGATTTTCTCATGCACTGAGAGAGCGGCACTTCTGTGGACGACCGGCAGCACGAGCCAAATGAAACTGCTGCTGAAGCTGCTGTTGGACTCCCTCCCTGAGGAGGAGGAGGAGAAGGAGGAGGAGGATGAGGAGAGTGTCCTTTGGGGAGAAGAGATGACTTGACGTTTTGAGTTTGTAAGAAGCTGTGAGTAAACCGCACAGAGTGGTCACTGCGTAGGCTGTTTGTGCTTTAACAACACTACAGCTCACCGTTGTCGTTGCACACGATGTGTTATGTGCTGGTGTAACTGCAGTAGGTTTTCTCCCTTGGTGATGTAAAGAGGTTTTCAAAGCCACAAAGTTGTGATTCATGCAGAGTTGTGTTAAAGTCATCTTCCAAAGAAAGTGACACCACAGCAGCTCTTTAAATAATATCAGTGTACTTTGGCCAGCTCTCTTGTTTTCCCCCGGGCACTCGCTTCATTCTTCACTTATCCACTCATAATAGATCCTGCTGCTCATTCCGCTGTATTGTCCTCGGACCAACACGACAGAGAGAGAGAGAGACACACACACACACACCTGCATGTTCTCTCTTCCAGCCAGTCATGTTTCCCCGCGGGGGCCAAGCTTTTGACATTTAACTACGAGAGCTGTAAACAGGCTGCTGGAATGCCATTGACATTCATTTTATCCAGAGCAGTTTCTTTTCGCTGGGTGCATTTTATGTCCTTGCAACTCTGTCTGAAGGGATTTGAAGATAAGTGTGTCCCCGTCCTTCAAAACAGAATGCAAAGAAATTTTCTGCAAGTTAAGTTACTTTTTTTGTAAGTGACATTGCACTACTTTTTAAATGCTTGTTTTTAAAACTGCATACTTAACCTTTATTAGACACCATCTTTATTTATCCCTAAAAACAGAGTAGAGCCTTGTGGCATGCCAAAATTGCAGCTTTGTTGACAAAATATTAACCATACTAAATTTAAACACTTTGATTTTGATTCCAGATACAACGAGGACCATCTGACGGCTCATTTGGCGAATACTGGCTTCATCAAAAATGCATTGATAATCGTTTCCCAGTTGTCTGGTAGCTCGTGAATGTGAGCGGAAGATTAGCAGTGGCCCCATAATGTTGCCTTGTGGCGTGCCAAAATTACAGTTCCAAAGGCATAACATTGAATTATTTAATTTAATGTATTGCTTTTGATCCCAGATATGACTAGAACCAAATAAGGACTTGTTTGAAAAGGCTAAGCTTCACCCATTTGTGTTCCAGGATTTGTGTTAAGTTTAGTGCTTATAACGTACAGTGAAAGTGCAGCATATGTAGGACTCCCACCCATGTTTTTTTTGCCATTCATGTTCCTGGTGAGGCGCAAGATACAAAGCTGTAAAATGGAAAAAAAACAACAGTTTAAGCTGAGATGGACCAGCAGCCACCGAGAAGCTTATGAGACACCCATTAAAAAGACAGTGGACATAGACTTTCAAGATTAAACAACCAATTTTGGGATCTTTGAAGATACCTGAATGATAACATCATCAGCATATATTAGGTCCCAAATATCTACACAGCTGATTTGTTGCCTGTTATTGTATAGGTGTAAAGAACAGGGGCCCCAGAATAGAGCCTTGTGGCACACCTTCAATACAGTTCTGAAGGCTTGTCATGACTTAAACCAGCTGAAAGTTTGTTTGGAGAAGTTTTTCATGACTTGTTATCATTTAAAGTTGTTTTCAGTCACACTGCCCATAATTGCCAGCCAGATTTTTCAGCTTTCCCCATTTTTTAAGCATTATTAAGCAATATTCAGAATTTCCTATGTAAAGATTAATGCAAACTTGGTGCCCTGTTCTCATAAAGCTTAGTAATCATTGGCTCAGTGTTGTTCATTATTTACCTGTTTGATATGAGAACAAAAGGGGTGTATCAATTGTGGTTATCGCTTTATCATCAACTCTGTGAGCTCCATCATAAAAATCCTCTGTTCATCTTTAATGCCCAATCTCCACCCTATCACAGTGTCAAACCACCCCTTCATCCATAACATTAAGCACCGCTGACTGTGTGTGTAGGTGTGTTTGAGCTTGAGTGTTAACACAGATCTTGTTGGCTTATTTCTCTGCTGTTTACCTATTCATTAATTCAGCCTTGACTGATGGCACAAGCGCACCAAAGACCTCCATCCTCTGGTAATTAAACGTCTGTTGGTGAGACATTTTTCTCCTGGAGAGCATTTTAAAAACTCTCTCACACACACATACACACAAATAATCTTTATATAGACGTGGTGCCTGTGGGTGTCCCAGCTAGCTTTGTTAATTAGTGCACAGAGTAGTTGCTCTGATTGCTTCATTATTTCTCCAATAGTCATCTGTTGGAGATATTTATGATGGATGTTGCATGTTTGACAGTAATCCTTTCAAAAGCTCCTTATGCAAACTTTAAAGCTACCTCACCCTGTAGGAGCAGCATTATTTACTAAATGCAGTGTTGAAATTCCTTAGAGGAGCTTACACACTCATCTGTCCTGATCCTCTCGCGGTTGACTTGCACAATAATAAACTAAAACTCATCACAAATAACCTTAGCTATGCCGTGCCTTCACATCAACTCATGAATCCTCTTAAAAACTATTTGCACCAGTTCAAGTCTGTAATGCAAGATAGTTTTTCATGAAGCCTGTTTTCTAGGAAACTAATTCAGAAAAGTTATCTCATTATCAAATTATTCAGTTTTGCACTGATGTAGGAGATCTTGACTATCAGGCTCACTCAAAAAGAGAGAGTTAACTCTTGCTGTTAGACAATTTCTAGTTTATGTATTTGAAACTAAAATGATTTCAAGGTGATAAATTATTTTAGAGCGAAGATTTAGCCACAAGCCAGTTATACAGCTGTTTCCTAGCATGCTAAGTTGGCAAAACCAAGCTATTAAACATGGTAAATGTTTAGTATGATAAGTTTGTCTTTTCTTCCTTCTTTTTTTTGCGTTATGACATTGAGTATTTTAGCATGTTAATAGTAGCATCTAGCTCAAAGCAGTCCTGTTTTTCAGCAGCTAAAGCCAAATATGGCTGTAAACTGTCAATGGAAAACAATTTTGTCCTGCAGAAATCACCAGAAAATCAGTTACTTGTTGGTTACTTAAGGCCTGAACTATTGTATTCATTTTTGTTATTGCATGATAATTACAGATTGCTAGAAAGAAGTAATGCTAAGTTAGCTAAACTGGATAAACCAGTCAAGTATTGAAAAAAGTTTGTTGAAACAAATTTTAAATCAGGATAGCAAACATGTTAACTTTTAATCTTAATGATTTTAAACAAAGAAATTCAAATATCGGACTCTATTGCTGTTTGAATTATTCTAATTATTGCTCTTTCAAGATATTTATTGTACTTCTTAAGTCTTTGCTCTTTAGAAACTCTCAAAACCAGAATCAGAATCAGAATCAGAATCAACTTTAATGGCCAGGTATGAACATACAAGGAATATGCTTTGGTATACTGTGCTCTCTTGTACAGGTAATAGTAAGGCATAAAAGATAAAATAATAAAAATAATTTTAAAAATTGCATATAGAATCTTATTGACAACTACAAACACAAAAGAACAGCAAATAAACAAGACTAGTATTTACAGGCTGAAAATATATATATGATTATTGTGCAGTGAAGAGTAGTGCAAGGATGCATATATCAAATGAGGTAGTTTAACAAAAGCTGTGTAGTGGTAGTGAAATAAAAACAATAAATAATAAAAGAATGGACATTCTGCTGTTACATTAAATATCTGTATGTTAACAGTTCTGTTCTGGGTTCTGTGCAGAAAATAAGGGAGGTGTCCCTTACTCTGGACAATTTCTCTCAGCAATGTCAATCAAAGTCAAGCAAAAAAAACTGCACATCTTGTATGGTTTGTTATCATTTTTGCCAAAAGGATTGTTGTTTTATTTAAGACATTTTTTTTAAGAAATAGTTTCCTCCTGCTTTGTCTTCCTTTGTCAACAACCACTTGGATGTAGCAAATATCATTCCTGTGTTTCTGGTAACAACCACAAAGCTCCATCTGCTGTGTCAAATGAATCCAGGTAATATGTCACATCTCTGCCTTTCTGACACCTCGTCTACTGGACCTGGACTCCCACTGGACTGGCCTCAGTCTGATCTCACTTACAAATGTCAACCGTGTCAGGTCCCCTTTGCTGTCTTATCTTCTGTCATCTCTGGGTAAACATCAGACCTCAGGGCTGCAGGGAGCAAAAGCTCAGGTCACTGCTCCCTCCAATGCTCCTTTTCCATCAAGGTTTACACACTTCGTGCTTAGGGAAAGATCACTCTTATCCTTCCATCACTCAAAATATGAATCACAAACTTGCCAGAGTTGTTGGTTGTGTGTGTGCCTCACCACATGTAATTCAGCCCTTGTATAATTGGCTCATTAGGCCTTGGAGAATTGCTCATCCATGAGTGAATTCTCCAGTTTCAGGCCAATCGTCCTTGTCATGTTTTGGTGGAGTGCGCTTGCCATCGTCTGTCAGCCTAAATCTCAGGGAGAAGCCTAATTGATGTGTGTGTGTGTGTGTGTGTGTGTGTGTGTTTGTACGCGCCAGACACACTCTCAGGACGAGCAGCTCTTGGAGTTAATCCGTCTCACTAATAGTGAAGGGGGGAGGAGATGGAGTACAGAGGGTGAGGAGGAGGCGGAGGAGGAGGAGAGAGAACAATACAAATCTCTCCCTCTGTCTCCAGACACACGTGGTCATCGCCCGGCGGGAAAAACTCTGGACCTTGGACGTTGTCTCTGCGGATGTGGCTCCTTTCGTTCTCTCGCTCCAGCTGGCTCTCAGCGCTCTCTGCTGCACCGCTCAAGGAAACGAGGTACAATGCGTCCCCCCTCCCCTCCGGAAAAACATCCTTCTCCACCGCTTTTCGTTCCTGCCATTGTCACTGAGACAAGAGGGCTGCGTCAGGAGGTAAAATTAGGGATGTGTTTGTGGAGTGTGGAACTTCCTGCGCTCTGTAAGGTGTGTGCATCACTGAGAGTGCAGTAGCAGGAAGTGTTGGGAAAAACCATGTCGTACATCGGATTCTTTCGCACTTTGTCACCAACTCATATTCACTCTTGAAGGTGCAACCGGCTTTTGTTTCCCGTCCGACTCCGGATGTGGCTCAAAGATACCCCCAGTTGGACTATCCAACCATTTATCTGCAGGAAAGAAGGAATTCCTCGACTTATTTGTCACATTTTTGTGCCATTACATCTTGAAATGCAAACAAGAGGATTGTTCTGTAACAAAAGAATTTCCTCAGAGAGTTATTTCCTGTAACGGTTACTTCACTTCCTTTACTTTCAGTACACGCATTTTCATTTGTGTCTGGATTGTCAGAAAAACACATTTTCCTGCACAATTTATGTCTCCTTCTGCCAAAAAGTGTTGTGACCTTCTCTGAGAGAAGAACAACCCACACTTAATTTGAGCACAAAATTCATTCTTGGCCTTGGGATCATACGTTTTTCGCAAATAACAATAACTCCAACGCTTTTTGTTTCTCCGTTCATGTTGGCAACGAGTCTCATAAACTGATCCTGTTTTTGTCTGTTTTTGTTTTCCTTTGTCCAATCTTGCAAATCATCTCATGACCCATTTTTATGCATCTGACGGCACAACAGGGGGTCTCAATCCCCAGTTTTGGAAGCATCACTGCATTACCCTGTTTCACATTTCTGCATCTTTAGCTTTTATACTGATAACTGGATCGACCCATAAGACTTCACACTGCTCGGGTGTGATTCAGTTTGTTTTTGCTTTCGACCATGTGTGTGTTGAAGTCAGCACATTGTCATCCTCGCTCACATCTGTTGTGTTGATGTGAAGGGATTAAGCTCGTTTGTGGTATTATGCTTTCCATGTTTGCTGAAATACTTAACGTCTTATTTTGCATAAGGTAAAGCTGAGAAAAGTCAACATGTAGTGGGTCCAACATGAGCCTGCAACTATGCATTAAAAGCCGTGTGAGGAAAAAGTCTCACTTTATGTATTTGCCTGTTCATACTCCACAATTTAAAGTGAGATTATCAGTGCCTAAACCTTTTCAGTGCAGGATTCTTTTGAAGCCAGCTTTGGAACTTCTAACTCTCTTATCTTACATTCCTGCTCAGTTTAAAGGTGCAGCAATCGTGCTGCAGTGCACAAACAAAGCTCTCAGTCTCAAAAGTTTTAACATATCATATAAAAGCCTGTGCTTGTGTTGGCTCAGTTTTACCTGCTCTGTATGAGGCGCTGAGGTGCGTTCAGGGACGCAGCAAAGCTTGTTCACTCTGCTGACGGCTGTACGAGGAATGGATTGTGGCTGACAGCACCCCTGGCGTTGCAGCGCTTCTGCTGTGTCATGCTATTTTGCTGTGGTGTTGACTTGTCTCTGTCTCAATTTGAAGCCCCTGGGGAGGTGTTTGCTTTTATTGGATGTGTGAAGCTAAAAATAGCTTCTGAGACTGAATAGTAAGATGTGATTGGACAGGAAGTCTTGTTAAAGTTGGAAATTGTTCAGACACAATGTTGAATGTTATTAGAGATGAAACAAACCACAGTGGCAAAGACTTCAATTTTCTACAGCCTTGTCTTTCAACCCTGATGCCAATGAAGATGGTATTGTGTAAAACATCAATAAAAACAAAATACAATGAATCCAAATCCTTCGTAACCCATATATTCAATTGAATACTCTACAAAGACAAGACATTTATTGTTTAAACTGATTAATTGTATCGTTATTTTGCAAATGCTTGCAACACACTTCAAAAAGCTGAGACGGGTTCAGGTTTTCCACTGTGTTACATCACCTTTACTTTTACCAACATGCAGGAAGCATTTGGGAACTTGAACTTGGAGGCTGGAATCTTTCCCGTTCTTTTGATGGACAGCGTCAATTGTTCAACAGTCCAGGGTCTCTGTTGTCGTATTTCGCTTTATAACGCACCGCACATTTTCAGTGGTAGACAGGTCTGGACCACAGGTGGGGCAGTCTTGTACTTGTACCCTTTTACTACAAAGCCATGCTGTTGTATCATATGCAGAATGTGTCTCGGCTTCATTGTCTTGCTGAAATAAACAGGATGTTGGATTGCAGCATGTCGCTCCAAAACCTGTTTGTGCTTTCCAGCATTAATGTTGCCTTTGTAGATGCATTATCACAAATGTTGGCTTTTTGAACTTTGTGATGGTAACAATCTGGTTTGTTCTTTTCCTCTTTGACCTGAAGGACACAACGTCCATGATTTTCAAAAACAACTTCAAATGTGGACTCATCAGACCACAGCAGACTTTTCCTCTTTGCGTCAGTCCATCTCAGATGAGCTCAGTCCTATGACGACGATTTTCTGAAATGTTCCTGAGCCCATGTGCTAATATCCTTTACACAATGATGTTGGTTTTTAATGTAGTCGCCTGAGGGGGTCAAAGGCCACATGCAGAGATTTTTCTGCATCCTCTGAATCTTTTGACGATGTTATGGATTATAGATGATGAAATACATAAATTCCTACAGTTGTACATTGAGAAACATTGTTCTTAAACTGTTGGACTATTTTCTCACGCAGTTGTTGACAAAATGGTGAAACTTGCCCCATCCTTGCCTCTGAATGATTGAGCTTTTTGGGGATGCTCCCAACCATGACACTCACCTGTTTCTAATGAACCTGTTCACCTGTGAAATGATCCAAACATGTGTTCTTTGAGCATTCCTCAACTTTCCCAGTCTTTTGTTGCCCCTTTCCCAGTTTTTTAGTAACATGTTGTTGGCATCAAATTGAAAACGAGTTAATATTTGCAAAAAATGTTTTACACAATGTCATATTTTTATTGGAATACAGGTTGTATTTTATTTTCTACGAGTTTTCCTTCTCTTAAGCTTTATTTTTCCCAAGTAATAAAGAATAAAAAGGAAAATTTTGTTCTTAAATTATTCAGAATATGCAGGAATATGGTTTGCATCTCATTCAGTTCACATCTGTGATTCTGTAAAAGTAGGTTATAGAATATATTCGCTTCACTTTGATGTCCTCAATTCAACCAATTAGTCATTCAACCTACAAAATAAAGACGTTAGCCTGACTCATGCTGAGCATATTAAAGTGCAGCACTCTCCCGCTGAGTCACTCTGCTCCTGGCTGCACTCGAACCGTGGTCATGTAATTGAAAGTTTGTCCGGCAGCAGCTCAGCCTTCACTGGCAGAGAGTGAGGTGTGACAGGTGTTCGACCTGCTGCACGCCGGCTGTCAGATGGAGAACGCCCACGTCACCAGCTTTGCGGGAAATCTGACGTGCTGATCCTCAACGCGCTATCAGAAATATCTGCCAGTCAAAAAGTTTGGACAGACATCTCAGGACAAGATGAGCGCATCATTAGCAAGAATATATGTTCGCAGCTTTAATATTTTGCTGTCCTTGCTTGCTTTTTTTGGGGGGGAGTCTTTACATGATTCATCACATCTGCAGAGAAAAACCAAAATGCCAGCTTCCTGACTGACATCTTCAAAATGCCGTCTTTGGTTCAAGGGACTTGTAAAGCGTGAAGCTGGAGCCCGGAGTAAAGATGAGAGAAAGAGAAAAAGCGTGATACTTATTGGGATGAAAGCGTGGCATGACATTAAAGAAGTGCAGAGCAAAGACAGAAGAAGGGAGATGAAGGAGAAGAAAGGCCCCTGCAGCTCAGAGCTTTCCTACAACATCAAGCCACCGTGTTAGAGCTGCTGTTGGAGATCACTTCACTGAGCGCTAACAGCCTCGTCTTCTGACGGAGCCTGACTTCAGGGAGTCAGAAAACCGTGAGCTTATGTAAAGTTAGTCTGTGAGAAATCCACGCCTGGAGTGCACACGGCCATGAAAGATATCAACGAATAGAGACTCGGTAAAAAGTTGTAGCCAAACCACATTTGTCATCTCCCTGAAAGAAAAAAGAATGATGTAGAAGTCAGGTAAAGAAAGAGTATCTAATAATTCTCCCATTGGCTCCTTGACAGCGATTACATTCAGGATTATGTGTTTCTTATCAGTACATGTGGCCTCACTGAGCAGCGACGCTGCTCCAATAATCAATGTGTTCAAGCTCAAGAGTCAGACTTTACATATCAATCCGTCTGTCGTTCTGACAGCTTCGAGCCACACCGCAAGATGTAACGCTCTTAAGATCTGGCTCACAGACGGAAACCAAAGACAGGGCTTTGATCGAGTGTTTTTCCTCAGGCGATTTAGATCTGAGAGACAAAAAGGGCCATAAAGGGTCGCTTTAATTTTAGCACAGAGATTTCTTTTTACAAGGTTTGGCAACTTACGGCAGTGTGTTGTTTGATGATTCACTAATTTTAAAATGAGCCAATCAGACACTGTGGAAGATCAATTTTTAACGTAACACCCTGACCTTTGACTTTCTTTTTTTCTTTTTTTTACATTTTGTTCTGCCCTCAGTTTGCTATTTATAATCAGTTTTATGTCATAAAAGAGCCTGGCTTCACTACAGGAAACAGGAAAAATTGTATCTGGTATTCTGACACATTTCAGTTTGAGGAATATCATACTGTCTGCAGTTAGAATATTGCAGCAGGCTTTACAGCGATTTAATCTAATTTGAGATCAGTGGCTCAAGCCCCATCAAAACCAGCACAGGCTGAATATCCGCTAATATGCTAACAGGCTAACTGTGGCAGTACAAACAACCAGGGCTGCTTGTCGTCTTACTGTCCTTTACTGATCTGACAGCATTGTGCTATTACTTTTTTTTCTTCTATATGTTGCTGGCTTCATTTATATAATCTACCTGGGTCTTTTTCAGCCCGAGATGGAAAGCTAAAGGCTGGATTATGCTCTCTGCACAGAAAAAGACGCCCGGGATCCGCGGGAAAGAATGCATGAGGCTTTTTATACTTTTTTTTCCGTCTGTTTGCTTCCATTCCCAAACTGCAGGGGGCAGTGGATCAAAAACACACGTCTACCATAGCATTTATCTGGAGTAGAAGAAGTCTGCCTTTGTTTACACGGTTTACAAAACTAGTTTTATGCCTTTTCCTCTTCTCTGTAGAGTGTGACGACAAGGAATAGTCATCACAAAGTTAACAATGGGATCTCTGTGGGATGAAATAAATGCCTGTATTTTCACACTTTTGACACTCGAAGTCGGCTGCCATGTCGTCCGCACATCTCCGCACGGCAGTTAGAAATTTATCAGAGGTGAGCGACACGGAAATTTTCCATGTAAGAGGGACCACGCGAGAGGGCGGAGGTGCTAAAATGACGTCATTTGTCCGGAGCGGAGCATGTGGACGCGGAAAGCATAACCCAGGCTTAACAAACATGCTGCAGGAAACATATAGTTCCTGGGAATGTTTCCTCAGGGACTCAAAGTTCCTGGACCTTCTGGTTGAAAAGCGCTTTTTATCTACCATATGTTACCCCCAGTTTAAACAGACAGTGAACATTGATACTAGAATGATTTAACAGCTCTTAAGTAGAAGGCCTAACACCTCTCACTTGTATGAGGCATAAACTGTAGATTCACTCTGACACGACCTTTGCAGGAACTCGCCGCATTTCCATGAGGCTCCGAATTGTGTTTCCACCAACTGAACAACTCTGTCAAGTGCCATTATGAATCCTGTAAGTGTGGAGAATGCAACCCCCCCTTTCACCTTTTTTTCCAAGATGTTATTCTTTGATTGTGTTACCGGTCGTGACAAGCGTATCGAGGCATGACGCGCTGTAGTTTCACGTTACTCTTCATCACCAGCGAGCCGCTCGCAGTCGCTCCGTCTCTGAGTCAGGGGCCACGTAAGGACGGAGAGAAGACAGAGGGAGGCAGAGATAGAGGAGAGACGATATTTACGACTCAGACAGAGGCGAGGGGGTGAGCTGCATCACAATGTCTGCTCCTTTACAGCCCAGCTCAAGAGCTCTCTCCGGAGAAAGGGAATGAGCTTGTGCGCAGCGTTCACTGGTAATGCTGGTCTCAAGGTTTTCAGGTGTGACAGCTCCTGTGCAATGTCAATAAGAGAAAAGCCCAATATCACCCACTCGGGGGTTCTTGTGGGGAAAATCCATGAAATCGGATTCAGCGTTGGACACCACCTTATAGCTTATCCATCGGTGTTGTCAGGTTTATTGTGATGAAGCACTTCAATTTAATGGTTTTTGCAGTGTTTGCTTTCTTTCAAACTTTTCACACTATTTTTGTTTCACTTCTCCCAAAAGCACCCACTCTTATTTGTAAAAACGTGTCAGATGAAACCTCCTTTGTTGACATATTCATATCTGCCTTAATGCATTTTTGTGTGGGTGTTTGCTAAGATTTCACAGGATAAAAAAGCTCCTCATACACTGATTCTCACCACAAATCTTCATTCTTTCATTCTGTTTCCATAAAATGTCAAACTAAACAACAATTTGGAATAAAAACAAGCGAGTCCACACCAATTAAAGTCTTTCCCTGGAGCTGCTGGCCCGTCAGGTTTGACTTCAACACTAATCAAATGTAGGCACTCGCAGCCGCCCTCCGTCAATCACCTCTAGTGCTCCGTATTCAGCCTGTGGTGTCCTCTTTCTAGTGATATAACAAGTCTGTCGCAGGTCCTCCCCTGGGGCTCTGTTACCTGTCTGACTTTTTGTTCCACTGATTCAATCCCCTGACGGATGTGTCAGACGCTGCAGCCTCCCCCCTGTTTTAATGACTTGCTGTGACTTGGTGTGATTCAGTGAAGTAGCCTCTGTCTGACACCTTCACATGGAGTGTAAAAACACAGAAAGAGTCGGTACAACCTGGACTTGACTCCCTTAGGTCTCGACACAAGACTAAGATGGGATCAAGTCTAATTAAAGGAGTTGGACTTTGGTGTTTTGAAGTTTGACTTTCTGAAGATTTGACATAATTAAGACTTTGGCTTCAGTCAGCAAAGAGTAGACTTGAGATGTGACTCAACTTCACAACCTGAGACTTTTTTAAACTTTATTATTATCAGAGCCATAGAAAATTGTCATGACAAACACACAACATTCAAGAGATAAGTGCATAGTGAGTAGACAACATTTTTCAGTAACGGTTTACAGCTTATATCTACATATCAGCCTCTGTGGACTTGTTTTTCTTTTTTGTGGCTATTCAAGGAAGCCGTAAATGAACCATCCACATCTAGCGAGGAAGTAACGAGAATAAAGTAAATCAAGTAGCAACAGCAACTGGACAAGTAGACTTTTGAAAAGATAGTAATAAAGTATTAAGACACAAATAGATAAAGTGAATTATAAAAGAAAACAGGAGAAAATAAATGAATAAACACTTGAATGTTCCCATAATGCACCAAATCAACAGTCAGGTCTGACAGGTTTAATGTTTTCCACAATCTGAGACTTACCCAGACCTTGACTTACCCAGACTCATCACCCAACACATGAAACTTAGAATCTATGTTTCACTATAAGTCACTTGACATTTCCAAGATCCCTTTAAGACTCGACTCCTTGTACTGATCGCTGTGGCAGATTGTGAGTTAAACTCAACTCCTTTAGTCTTGACTCTTTGAAGACAAGACGTAAGTTTGTTATGACCCAAGAAATAGGGTCAAACTTCCCAAGACTTGGACAAACTCCTTGAATATGGTTTGTTTGGTTCAACTTTGGAAGACCCAACTTTATCCAAGAGCGTCAAAAGTCCTATGGATTCACCTTGAAAGTTTGGAGACTCGACTTTGGCCTTTCCTTACTTGACTCACTCTTGCTTTCAGGTACTCAAGATTCAACTTGTGACCATATGTTAAAGAGTTGAGAGTTGTCTTTACCTGGCCAAAAGGTCTTGAGACCTGAATCAGTACTTTTCTCTTGCAGATTTAGACGTTACTCTGTCTAGCTACAGATCACAAGACCTTGAGAAATAAATGAAGGCCTTCTAATGGAAGCTCAGAGACTGATATGTTTCATAAACAGTTGATACCTGACTTAGTTTACCCTAGAGGAACTGTAGTCCAAACCTAAGACTGACAAGTTGAGACTTAAAATGGTATAGAAAACTTAAGTCCTTCACTAATTGAGACTTGACTTCAGCTGCTTATAGGACTTAATACTTGCCTTAAGACTTTATCAAACAGCTGGAGTTGACTTGGTCCAGCTAAAAGTAGCTGCTAATGGGCATAAGACTTCAAAAGACAGAGTTGAAAGTCAGTGCTGCCTAAAGAACCTAAAGGATACTTGGTTTTATCTTTTGGTCTGACTTGACAAGCCACAAGATTTGACTTGTGACTCTTTCTGAAACAGTTCAGATTTTACTTTTTTTGGCTTCAAAGTCCTTGTCAGAATAGAATTAAGGATTATTTTGGTCTAGCCTGTAAGGACTTAAGACTCATGACTTTTTTGTGACAAAGTTAGACTCGGACTGGCCCTATAGGGCATGAGACTTCACTTGGACTTCTTCCAAATCATGTGAAATGTATAAAACATCAAATGGCCTGGAAGCTCTTACCTTGACTCTGGATTCTTGTATCTGGACCCTGTAGCAGGTGTATAAATGGGCAGGAGTCCAGGCTGGCCACCATTTATCTCTCTGTCTGTGTCTCACATGTGTTCTCACACCTCCAGAAAGAGCTCCGGCCAAGATTCCTCTGATGAATTGCCTTAGTCATTGGTCGTGGCTGTGAGCCTGTTGAGTAATGAAGAGGCCGGCGATGCTATTCAACTCCTCCTCTGCTGCCCCTGAGCTCAGGTGCTCGGCTCTGTCTGAGTGGGAGTTCTTCACTGAACGAGTGCGAACTTCATTCACACTTCAAAGAGCGGCTGTTAGATTCTTCAGTGCAGATATGAGGAGAGGGTGAAGTAGAAACTAAATGACGGAGATGACAAAGTTAACCCAAAGAAATCACTCACATTTGTCATAACTCAGCAACTAAGACACAAAAGTTTGTCCCCGCTCCTGAGCTGCTCTCTGTTGTCATACATCGATGAGTATTGACAAATGAGTCACTTTTAAAGCTGAACTGCTCGGTTCTCTCACTGCTGACATATAAAACATATTTACTCAGAGACAACAGCCACATTTTGGTTATGAGATATAACAGTGTGATTACTGAGCGTACTTCATGTGTTGTTACGAATGTGATGCTGCTGAACTTAAAGCTGGGGTATTCTTTTAAAGAGGGGGTGTTCTTCTGTCCAAGATTTTAAACATGGATAAAAAGTCACAATGCTGAATGAAGATACCAAACGTTAACCTCTATATATTCACAAGTTGTAGATATCTGACTGAATCTGTCTGCAAACTCCTGAAGATGGTCTGTTCTAAATATAGCGCAAGATCTCACAAGACCTTAACAAGACTTGCCGAAGTGACGATGTCATCACATACGGTTCTCCTAAGTGGAACACATTGAAAGTTTACAGTTTCAAACACCAAGGTTTTCCCATATCTCAACTCATGAGAGGCCTCAAGAGGACTGGCCAATCAGAGGGAAGGGGGGTTTTGGAGTCTGGAGTTTTAAAGAGACAGTAGCCACAAGGGTTTTAAAACACAAAGGATTTTTTTTTCTACCTTCAGATCATGTAAAGCTACTACAGGGGCACAAGAGGGTCAATATAAAGCCCAAGAAAAGTTCTTAACTGGAGATTTTCCTTGAAACAGAGAACAAACAAAGGTTGTACTGTTTTGTTCCTTGCTTTATCCTTTCGTGGAACTGACACCTTTTATTGATGATAGCACTAATTGTTAGCAATGGTGTAAACTTTCCAGAAAATACATATTATGAACCTAAAAAGAACATATATATATATATATATGTGTGTGTGTGTGTGTGTATCAGTGGTAAAACTGTCCAAATTGGTTTGGACATGAAGAAGTGTATTTTGCTGTCTTTATATAACCAGGTGAGGTACAGTAGTGACAGGTGATGTGTTTCCTCCGGCGCTACAGTCAGAGTGAAAGGCATGCTGGGATCCTAATGTACTTTTAATGGCTGGTGTGTTGCTGTACAGCAGGCAGGACCAGAAGGGGAGCAATAGCGCTGATTGATAACCTGCACATCCTCTAACAGCCTCCATGACGCAGCAGCACCAACTCATCCTGCCAGCTTTTACCACCCATGGCCACGACTGACAGCGCTCACACATATACCTCGCTGAAGTGACTCAGCAAAAGAAATGGTGGCCTCCTGGGATGGGAGGATTAAAGAGGTCCCTGGAAACCTTTTCCTGCTTTGTAGTCCTGCTGCCTGCATTTAATTTAGGCCTGTTGTTGCATGGAATCAATAGTTGTAATCATTCAGTTGTTGTGTGTATCCCGGCTGGATAATGAAGTTATCAAAGCCCAGAGCAGGGCCTCTCTTGTTCCTGAGTCACTCGCTCTGTTTTTTTTTACCCTCGTCCTGCTGAGAAATGGTTTCATAACAGAACTGGTCATATCAGTAATCAGTAATCAGCTTCTCAGTAAGCCTCTGTCCGATTTAATTGGTGCCAAGCAGTTTGTCGTTTTGGCAAGGTCAAGACCGAGATGGCATCAACCGCCTCAGAGGTAAAGCCGCACTCCTGAATTACAGCTGCAATCTCTGGCAGCTCCAGGCCTCATCAGCTTGAATGCCAGAACAACATTGACAGAGCTAAGCCAAATCAGAAGCTGTTTGCTTTCTTCCATCAAAGGGCAAAACAACATCAAAGGGAAAAAAATGGACGCCCTCTGTGTGGGCATGTCTCCTGAGGCGCTGTGGAAGGGCTGGGCTGAGGGAAGTTGCTTTCACACAACTCGAAAATGGAGATAAACACTCTGAGATTACAGATAGAGCTCAGGCTTTGATGCTGTGAATTCAGCACTGATGTAACCAGACTTTTATGGAGTACAGCGAAGATCAACATGGATTCTGCTTTTAATGAACACTTAAGATTTTGATAAAAACTTTGGGTGGATTTGGCTGCATGTGTCTGTCTTATTACACATTTACTTGTGCTGTGCACCTGTCTGTTACAGTTGAAATGTGTATTAATTGCCACAATTAGCATTACAGATAAGGAAAGAATTGAAAAAAAGGCCCAAATAAGTGTTCAAGCATCTGATTTTTTCCTAAAAAGAATTGGGTCTCTTTCCATGGAGGCTACCATCTTGTCCTGCCGTGTTTGTACGGCAACACAGAATGGACAAACTAGCTGTTTTTTTATTTAGTGGGTGGTTTAGTTTTTTGGGGGGGTTGAGTTGTTGGTTTTTGGAGTTTCATATGCCTTTATTCAGAGAGGACGGGACAATAAGTAGAGCAGAGAGTGGGGAGTGAAATGCGGGAAATTGACCACAGATTGGACACAAATCCAGGCCAACTTCCCGAGGGCTAGCTGCGAGGCAATACCCCTAAGAAAAACTCAATTTCTGTTTTTCTTTGATATCCATGAGATAGGAAAAAGAGGATGGCTGCAAATCTATCCAGTCACATTCTCAAATGAGTCCTTATAGGTTTCTGAGATTGTGATTGCTGTACAGAAATTTTAAGTAATATTTTTGGGGCATTTTTGCAAGAAGATAGAACCTAGCCCTCACCCCCCAGAATCTAACAGCTCAAATACACCAGATGCGTTTCAAACCAGGCTCTGCTGTTTTGTGTCGACTGCGTATGTCTGTTCCGTCCAGCAAATTGCAGGACTTCTAATCAACTGTTGTTGGGACCATTGATTAGCCTCTTGTTAATCTTGTTCATGTTTAACTGTAAAACCTCAAACCTGTAGACTCCTGGCAACTTGCATCATGTCCATCTGTTGTTGTAGTCAAGCTAAATGTGATCTGGTTTTGACAAAGTTTGTGTTTTGAATGTCACTAGGGATTTTTAGATGGTTTTTGTGCATGACTTTTCATCTCCCCTACACTGAACTAACCCTAACCCTAACCTCTGCTGTGACCTGCCAGAGCCAAATTGCAACTAAGTGGATCCAGTGTAGGTTGAATGGAAACCTATCTGATCTGGTGTCATTGCGGAGCGGAGATGGATCTGGTGTGTTTTGGCTATAGCCCTCCATCACAAGCCCTGCAGCAAGTGGTTGTGGCATTTAGCTGAACCAGCAACTTTTGACAAGGACTGTAGCTTCTACATGGGGCACACCTAAACCACTAGTCCAACAAAATCTGCACTGTGGAATTTGATGGGTAACTAAGTAAATAGTATTATAGCTGCTGTAGTGTGTCACCAAATGAGCATGTTTTCTGTTGTTGGACTGATGGCTCTGTTGCACTCTTTGGTGTAATACATTGCTGCCCTGTTGCCTCATGGTCCAGGAAACAAGTCAGTTCCTGTGAGTTTCCTTCAAGCTGAGACAAAACAATGCGGTGCTATATAGGCTGATGAAAACTTAACCCCAACAAAGTATAAGTCTAAAGGATGACATAACTGGTAGTATTTTTAGAAACTTACTGAGTTGCAAGACAGCATACCGTCCTAATCTAAAGCAGGGTTTCACTATGAATGCATCGTAGCTTTTGATGCTCTTGTACCTTTACTTTATTTTTTCCTGAGTCTGAGACCTCCACTGTGTCGAAGTACTTCAAAGCTGCAGCTTTCACACTTCACCTCTCTTTATTCAATGTCTTCTTCGTCAGACAGAAGCTTGCAGAGGGCTTCCTCCGGTTCATAACAAGCAGATAAACCAGAGTATGCGAGCGTGGGATCAAAACTGGTGAAGAAAAGCATCAGTCAGAATCGTTGTGATTGGAGGTCTCTTTATCAGTTGACTGTGAGAGCAAAACACCGTATTTCACACCGTCGTGGTCGACTCCCACACTTTCCTTCCCCCCTCCTCCTCCTCCTCCTTCTCTGTCGTTATGGAAAAGCTCCCAGGCTGCAGCCGCTGTGGGCGAGCAGCCAGCTCGCTGCCACAGCTCCTATACATAACCGCAGAATGGAGGGAAGTCCAAAATTAAAAGCATTGTTATCCCTGAGGCTGGTGGCCACAGGATGATGGAGTGACAGCTTATTTCACTGTGACGTTGGGTGACCTTGGCTTCGGCCTTAAGTCTGCGGCCCCTCCAGAAACACTATTCAGGGCCGCAGTCTGGGACCTTTAGGGACCCAGCCTGTCAGCAGGACCACAAACACAAAACTCCTACCTTCTGACAGACAGGGCGGATGTTTGCAGTTTTTTCTCTCTCCACCTGTGGTAAATTATAACTTCTTTAATTCCCAGTCTCCTCTTTTTTTTTCTGTTTTCAAATCCAGTTTGAGGACTATAATGTCCTTGTGAATGAATTTGAATATAATGTACTATTAGAGTTGCCATGGTAATGGCTGTCGTCTGTGTGCATGTCAGTTGCCATGCAATTTTTTTCCCCTCTCTCCAGTAAAAAGCTTGTTTGCCTTTTGAACTAACTGACTCCAAAAAAAGAAGGAAAGCTCTTTCAGTCTGATGTATTTTTACATCCATGAATCTGTTTTTAGTTGAAGTCTGTGTTGATGATTAGTGTGTTGTTAGATGACACTTCCTTTCGGAGAGAATATTTTCCTTCTGTAATAATTTTGTTTTCTTTCTTCTTATTTGAGTTTCTTCTCTTTGTGACTGAGGCTGAATAAAGAACTTAATTTGAAAACACATGGAGCCACATGAGAAAACACATGCCTCCTCAAATTTAGCTATGAAAGATGATTCAAGACTGCAAGCCCAAAGATGGGTTTTTGTCATATTGTTAATGGTGACTTCTATTAACTTCTTGCTTATCTTGAAATGAGTGACAAGGTGAAATCGGGGTCTTGCTGCCTGGATAACGGCAACAACTGAAAAACTGTATAGAACATGGTTGCCTGTACCATCACACATTTGTTTTTGAAGTTTGAAGCCTATCACTTGCTATATTGAAAATGCCACCTAAATCTAACTTTGATCAACCTAGCATGAGGAAGGAGTAAAGTTGTGGTGGATATTTAGCCTCGGTGCATTTAACTGCAAAATGCCCACCTGTCTTTATATGGGCTGAACTTATAAGTTTAAGAATTTTGAGACAAACAAATCATGATTAAATTCTTATCTCATTCTGGGTGTGCTAATAGAGCAGTGGACTTTTCGGACCACTCTTTTGAAACAGGATGTAAACATGTTTATTTCGCTGTTAAGATCTGCTTTTTTGACTGGGTATGTATGAGGTTTCACATGCCTCTGGAGCCACCCTCTAGTGGCTGCTTGATGAACTGCATTTTTCTTTTTTTGTTTGTTTGTTTGTTTGGTTTTTGTTTATTTAGGAAGAGTAGATAGAGCAAGAAACTGAGTAAAAGTGGGAAGTGATATGCATGCCAGATTCAGAGGTGGGCCACCCAGTTGGCTTCATATTTCAAGTAGTTTGCGGTTAGCTCTGTGCCCCCCACCTGCCAATTAGATCAGGCATTAATACCATTGCCTAACCTTAGCCTGTACTAATCAAAACTTTTAAGGTTTAAGAAAAATTGCACCTAACGCTGTTACAAATAAAGCAATGAGGGTCAGGATTAAAAAGTGGTTTTTGTGTCAGGCATTTAAACTTTTAATGAAGCATATGAATTAATGGGATTTCCTCAGCTTTTGGAACCAGCCTCTAGTGGACACATGAGGGACTGCACTAGGTTGCGGCTTTACTTCAAAGCTTTTAGCCTATGAAAGTTATTGATATGCAATTCCCTGAGCAAGAATAATGAATGGCTTTTTCACATACACAAACCACATTAGTACTTTTTTGTGTTTAGGTATTGTCACATTTAATAAAAGGCTAAGTTTTGTATTATGGTGTTACAGTTTGGAAACAGATAAACAGCTACACAGAAATTTATTGTGCAGCAACACAAACATGAACCTTCACCAGCTCCCCAACAGAGAACTTGTCTAAGTTGTAATAACTGTGTTCAGATATCTGTGTTGCTGTCCTTGTTGAGTGTTGCAGTAACAAAACTGTCAGCAGCTCCTTGTGAAACTCCCATCCTGCCTCAGGTTTTGGCAGTGCCACGACCCTGACTGTCATCTTGTATTATCTTCTACCTGCACGCCCCTGCAGGAGGCCTGAGCAGCCTGCCTTTTGTCCCTGCATCTTGTCCTCTTTTTGCAACCAAACCCACGCTCTGCTCTGTGATAATAAGTTTAAATGGAGCACGCCCTGTGACTATCTCCTCTGCCACCCCCACCCACTTTCCCCTTGCCTCACCCTTGTGCCCCGCAAATTAAAAAGCGTGTCTATGAGCCTGCGCTGGCCCGGCAAGCGCTGATGAGGTGTAATCACCGTGGAGAGGCTCAGATGCTCTTTTTGTACCCTGCCATGGAGCTCATTAGGCCAAGAACGTGACCCTAAAGAAATTACAGGGAAGACGAAAGCTGCAGTGGTACAGCATCACTATCTCCTCAGCTTTACAGCGTTGCTCGGAGTGGATGGGCGGAGAGGTTTTGCATCTATTTCTTTAGATGTACGGCTGTGAAAAATTCATTTTCTGTTAGTGCTACAGCTGTATTCTTGCAGCCTCATCTCTTTTGCAATTACTGGCAGTATATTACGACCGAGCCCGTGGCATTGTAGTCAAAGCTGTGAGTTCGGAGCAGTGAAGCAGTGAGTTTCTCTCTTTCATTTCTCGAATAAGAATAATAATGTTTGCATACGCCGTCTAAAAATGTGCTTTGATAGTCAGTTTAGTTGCTTATTACTTTAAATATATACTACTTCAATGTTTATTCATCTCATGCTTTTTATCTTTCTAAAAGGAGCGGGAAGCCAAAGTGGAAATTTAGAGAAATAGATGCAAAAACTATTTAATTCTCTGTGTGAAGAGGTAAACACTCGAGAGCTCAACTTAGAATAAATAGTGATAAGAGAGTATTTGGAAGAGAAAGCTGGGTCCTTCAAATGTCAAAACAAGAGTTAGAAAAGCCTTCAAATCTTGTTTTGGCAAGGATCTAAGCTAACGAGGCAGCAACAACATTTAACAGCTGAGGAAAAGTGAATAATGTATATTTTTTAGCTTCTTTACATGCTCTCTGTGGTACAATTAAAACACAGAAAGTCAAAGTTATTTACACAGCTTATTCACTGTACCTCAACATAGGCCAACATATAAATGTGTTTTAGTTTATTTTTGTTATTTAAAATTTAATTTTCTGTTTTAAGCTGCTTTTTTTGAGCAAATTTGGTGAGAAACAAATCACTACACTTGTGTTAGCTGAATGCAACTAGCATCTGTCCAGCCTTTAGCGTGGTTTCATCCTTCTTTAAACGATACTCAATTCATTTTATTTGTCCGCACAACAATTTTTACAGTTTACAGTAAATGCCAAGTTGTGTTCAATATTACATGGCATGTTTTGCACAATGGAGATGGCGTCAGTAAAGGTTAGTTGGCTAAAATTAGCTCACTGAGCTAGGCTACGTAGGTACCTTTAATGTCTTCTGAGAAATAACTACAAATACATATTTACTACTTTGTATTTAATAAGATTCATTATTCTGTTGGCTACCTCTTGGTTTGCAGGGTCACAAAGCTTAAATAAAACACAAACCAGTGCATTTGTTTGCTGTTAGCCGCTGGCTAAATGAATGGTGACTGAGCTTCTGTGGTACCTGAGCTTTGTAGGTGCAATTTTTTTGATGGTTTAGCTTATAATGGCATCTTGTCTACCTTTTTGTCATTGATGCTTTTATAGTCGGTGGTGTAACCAGTGATACAAATTGGTATTCAGAACTAAAATTGCAGTAACTCCTCAACTATAAGGGCTAGCAAGAGACAAGCTTTTCTCTGATATCTGGTGTATTATGGCACTGCTCATGAATCTACAAGCAACAATATCCCAATCACAATCAATAATTGATGCAAGCCTTTCTTATTACGGCAACCCTTGAACTATTTGGACAAGCGAAACTCTTAGAAAGAAAAATAAAATGAGCTTTCTGGGTTGATTTCTGACCCTTTTCAGGACAAAATAACAAAAAAAATGAAAGTCAAGGTGGCCTGTATGGCACTTGGGTGATTAAAGGTTTATTTTGTCTGCTTAGGCTTTTTTATATCTTTAAACTATTTAAACCAAGCTATTCTTACAGAAATCCTTACTTTTTAAGACTTATTGATCAATAGACGGACTTCTAAAGCTTATGAAAGATTGACATTTTTCAAAATGTGTTGCTTCTTAGATTCCACTTTCTCTAAATTTGCTTCTTTGTTGCCAAGGCCAGACTCACAATTCAATATCCGACCAACAATAAAAGAGCTTCTGCTTCTGCCTGATGGATGTAAATTCAATTGCATGTGTATGACAAGAATCATTTCATGTCAAAGTAATGGATTTTGTCTTTTACTTTTTTATGTCCTGATATTTAACTATCGATAGATGTTGATCTAGTGGCAGAGATATAAACAGGATGACTCAGGTGCAGTGTTTCTCCTCCTATCACTCCTCTTTTATGAGAACTACAGCCTTGTGAAAGGATCAGTACCCTACTACCCCGTGCCTTTGTTGTCCGTCCCTCTTATCACACACCTCTCACAGGAGCACAGGTCGCCTGAAACCAGACCCTCCGTCCTGGGGGGCGCAAATCCAATTTCACATGTCGCACTCAGGACAGATTATTCATGCAGGTGGGGTGAAGGGTGCAGAGGTGTGTGTTGATGCTCTGATACACCTCTTTAGAAGTAGATGCCTGTTTTGGGAGTGTATAGAGCGAGTGGTGTGGGCATATGTGTGGCTCAAGGGCATTTCCACAAACACTCAAATGCACACGCTGGGGGTTGAAAGGAGATGTGTGTGTGTTTCATTGAACAGAAGGCCAACGGTTAGTCATCCTCTTCAAGAGCACCCCTGGGTGTGTCTTGCTGACACACACTCAGTGCTTGTCCCAGAACAAGGCTTACTGGTCAATGTTTAATGCGCTGTAATTGGTTTTACTGACCAGCGCAGCCTGCAGGATGCCAATGCTGATTTAGAGCCTGACAGTTGAGCCTGACCACCGCTGCGCTCCCGAATGATCTTTTATTTTGAAACTGTAGTTCAGTGTAATTCATATTATCCGCTGTGAGAGGTAACAGTTGTCTGGCAGTCATTAGAAGGATTAAAGTGTCAAGGTTAATCCCCACTATCATGTTTGAAATCCGCTCTTCCTCTTCTGTGTCCTCTCTTCTTCACCCGCCAAAACTTAATCACAGTTTATCATGCTGATACTTGGACACGACTTGAATGTGATTTCAATATCTGAATGTTCCTTTTCCTCTCTTTTATAGAGAACCATGAGCACTGTGGAGGAGGAGCCGGATCACATGATACCATGAAGACAAGCCTGCAGGTCCTGCGCTGCCAGCTGCTGAGTGAGTAGACCCAAGTGTGCGGAGAAAAAGTCATCAGTGAGGTGTCCTGGGTTTGTAACCAGGAGTCTAAAAGAAGCATCTTGGAAAAGTTTCCTTTCACGAAAAAGGGCTTGTGCAACACCGAACAGAAACATCACATGGTCACTGCTAAAATGACCAAAAACACAAATTAAATATTTAATAACTTTTAATTTAATAACTAAAAATATCTGATTCAGGGTCAAAAATTACTCTGGATTGAAACATTCAATAAAATCAGTTAGATTTGAGTGTATCTCCTCATCCTGAAACAAAGAGATACCAAAATACTGCCTGAATGGGCTCAAAGACTTACAGGGTCTGAGTTTTACAGTGAAACCAAGACTCATAGTTAAGACTGTAGATGTATTTTTATTTTCTAATTTGCTCCATGTTTCACATTTTAGCATGCAGGAGGCAAGGCATATGTCCTTGTCTAGTGCTTCCTAAAAAGCTCATTTGCAGTTCTAAACATTTACAGTGTTTTTTACTCACTTCTTGCCTCTCCTACAATAATGTTCCTCACTCCAAAAGCGCCCAAGACAATAACATGCAAATCAGGCAATGATGTCATGTAGTGGCTTCCAGGACAGCCAATAGCTGCTTTTCTACCTGGGAGTTAGTAATTCTGCTCTAAGTGTTTTGGCATCACTTTAGCATAGCTGTTGTTTTGTGTTTGCTTTTTACACTAATGAGAATTAGCATTAGCTACGCTGGATTTCGTTACATTACATAACATAGTATCTGTCAGAATTTTTAAGAATTGTGTTTTTCACAATGGTTTCTGCACCGATGCAACAAAAAAGTACCATTTGTTAACAAAAAGTGTTTGTATTTTTTACAGCACAAGGTTAGCTGTTTCCTTTATTTTCCAGTCTAAAAGCCTCACTTTCGGTCTTTAGAATAATCCAAAATAAAAGCATGTCATTTAACAAATCATCTGACTAGGTATGAATGATACTTTTAGTGCCCCTTGTATCTCGGTGGCCCAACCTAAACAGATCAAATACTGTAAATACAGTGCCACATCCCCTGTGTAGTTGTCAGAGTTCAAGTCTGGCTGCTTTAAATTCAGGGGATAAGATCAAGACTTGGGGAGTGGATGTTGGATGCTCTGGCAGGCTTCCAGCACTGAATGTCACATGAATATGGAGCATGGGGGGGTCCGGCTGGGACCCACCAGGCTCCTGGACAGTTAGCTAAACAGGCTGATGAAATCTTGTATGCACCCCAGAGCTCCACCCTCAGGGCAATGGTGCCAAAAAGGCTGTCTGCTGACAAATCTGTCTCAATCCCTCAGAAGTGATAAACTTGGACCGGACTGCTGTGAGGGAGTGCTTTAAGCTGCAGCAGAGGTGGAGGGAGGTCATATTATGGGGGTTTAATCCAGAGGGGGTGGAGTGGCTTTGCAGGAGTTCATGGTGACATGATATTTGAGCTTACTTTTCAGTTGTTTTGTCTTTAAAAGGATGATTGGTAGAAGATCCAGCTGAGTCCTCCATCTCTCTGTGCATTCAAGGGACATTCCTCATTCCTCTCCCTCGACGAGCCTGTGGGAGACAGATGTGCTGAAACACCCTGAGGCTGCAGCAGAAGAAGAGCTGCTGCAGATAGAGGGAAGCTTAGATGGATTATGCTGGAGATAACAGGTGCCTCATGCACAGAGTTCTTCCTCTTGCCTGGAGTCAGCCTCTGTGCCATTTTCTCTTCTTCTGTCGTCTCTCTCATCCCTTTTGTTCTTATGCAAGCCCCTTATGATGACATAATACTCCTGAATCAATGGGGGGAACTCACTTGTTTACAGCAAATTAGGTTTTGTCTGGCAGCTTGGTCTTCAAAGCAAAGCCTGACAAATAGGGCAATTTGTGCAAATTGTGTTTGGAAGTCAGCTCCTTAAAAAATAGATATCTTGAACAGCCTGTTAGAGTGACGTCTGATACAAATGATGAAACAAGGCTTGAGTAATCTTCTCTATCCAATTTGGTGTTGTTAAATTGTCTTTGTCGACTTGTTAAAGGCACAAACACTGGATATGTGAAGGGAATTTGCAATGCTTGTCGGTTTCCAGATTCCAGACTTGTTTAAGGTTTCTCCTTCCTGTTGGGTCCTTCACCGCTGTCACAGAAGCTAAATCATTATCCCAGTAAACAGCTCAAGAACCCTTTGTTGTTCCTGTTTTCCAGTTCTCCCTCCGCCCGATCCCCCGATAAACACGTCTCTGTTCAAAGCCACTGGAACCTGACAAACAATTTGCGGAGCATTCAAACAGGAAGCCATTATCCTGTTTCCAAAAGCTTCCCCCCCTCTTATCGCACAGCTCACATCTGTAGCTCCCCTCCCCGCTGTCTCTACGCCTCCCCGCCTCTTACAGTCCTGCTCCGCCAGGATGGTTCCAAAGGGCCACAGGATGTGCCCTATCTGTCTGTTTCCACCCCGCGGGACGTACGCTCTGCGCTGAACGACGAACAGACGAACACGCCCAGGAGCAAGTGAAGGAATTTGTCTGTTTGTGCTACTGTGAAGATGACACTCTATTTATACGCCCAGGATATGTTTAGATGTTAACATCAGGATAACTCCAGCAAATTCTGTCATTGTGAGGTCAGTCATGACAAAAGTAAACAATAAACAAGTTTGGTATCATTGATCGAGATAGGCTCACTTTGAGGGGAATATGGATGAAGGGTTATGCTGACTCATCACATTTCAGAAAACTGTTTTTTTTTTCACTTTCATGCGATTGCAAACTGGATGAGGGGAAAATCTTTGAACTACACTTTCACTTTACAACGGTTTAGTTGCAGTAGTATGAGATTGAGAGGAATGACAGTTGTATATGTAAGAAAATATTAACTATATATTATATTTCAATTAAATGAAATAGTGCAATGAAATGTGCAGTAAAACACAAAAGGCTGTAATTGCTTTGAGGCTTAAGAAGTTATTACTGTTGTGACAGTTTTAATTGTTAAGCAGTGAGACACAAGGTTCATTCAGTTTCTTACAACTTAAAGTTACTGCTTGGTGGTGATGTACTAATGTAACTAGACACAGCCTTAATCAACTTTGATCTCCATTTCCACTTCAGGCTTCTGCCAAAGTCTGTGCTCATTTAAATCTGGGTTGTAGAGCATTATTACTTTACATTTTGCAGCATTTATGGTATTAACTGGAGGTAAAACCCAGGCTAGTGGGATAATTTTTGGTACGTGGGTGGCTGCAGTTTTGCTGTGATAAAAGCATAGACTGTATAAAACATGGATGTAATCTCCGTGACGTCATCCGTCTGTTACCACAGCCCCGTTTTGAAGCAAAACGGCGAGCGCAGATTTGGGACGAGTGACGAGTGCCCAAACTCACAGATATTGGGCACCCTTCAGTCATGTGATCTGAGCTGTGGCAAGCTCTCGATCCTAATATCTTCCTAACGGCCGAGTTAGAAAAAAATTCATACCCCTCACAGTGTGTGCCGTATGCGAGTTTGTACCAGGCTTTAAATACGCTAATTTCGGCTCTGAAAACAGCTTTTTTTGCGTTCTTGTGTTTGTGACTTCCGGTATTTCCGGAGCCAGCCTCAAACGGTCACTCGAGGAACAGCAGCTTTTTAGCAGCTTTTTAGCAAGCGAAGAACTTGAAGCAGAACTAGTGAAGATGTAGTGGAAGTTGTAATTTTAGCGAAGCCAGCATAAGAAGAGGAAGTTTTGCATGGTAGTAGAGGTACTTACAGTTGTAGTACCATCAGTAGCTGTACTATCATGTTGTATGCGTGTCAGTATTTTTTGTGGGTAGTATTTGTACATATATGCAGAGCCATTGTTAGTCAGAGCTGTAGTTAAAGCCGTGCATTGAGTCCACTGAAGCCAGCGAGGGCTGACAGTTCTCTGCCCAGCCGTGATAATCCCATCTTAGCAGCAGTTAGTCAGACACTCTCCAGTCGGCCGCTTCTTAAAGGGCTCTGTCTGCCTGAAGCTGATGGATCTGATCTGCTTCTGTGGCTCTATGACGGCCTGTCAAAGCTTTAAATTAAAGGCTCAGACTACCTTTAACAACACCCTCCATTTAAGGCTGACGATGACTTTGATTCAGGTCTGTCAGAGTTTATCCTGAGCGTTGAGATATGAATTCATTTTGTGTTCGATAGCGGAGCTGCGGTGTGTGTGTATGTGTGTGATGTGATAGAGACTCATTGGTATTCTGATAAGCATTGTTGATAAAGCCTTCTCCATTTGCCCCGAGGGATCTGCGGGGAATCCCACAGAGGTTTGTCGGCTATTGCAGAGAAGTTTCGATTAGCATAAACGAGGATAAATGTGATCCATGGAGAGCCAGCGGGTTGGGAGGAGCAAACCTTTAATCACTGGTTACGGTTCAACGCCTCAGGGTTTGAAAATTGTCTCTTCTGCATACTTATCTAAACGATGAGGTGGACACACAGTTCATGTACTCTTATTGAGTTATCAAGAAGATTCAAATATGAAAGTGAAGGCAGTGACTTTCTCAAGGGTACATCAACAAGGTTGTTGATAGACATGAACTGTTTAAGAATACAAATATCAGTCGAACAGGCTCAGACAAGTTTTATAGCTCAAACACTCAAAATAACTTCATGAGGCTTGAAAGCTGGAGACGACAACAAAAAATGATGGTAGTGTCTTTGAATCATAGTTAGTTTTGAGAACACTGAGGTTATATCCTCCCTATTTGTTTGGGGATTTACACAAATAGCTATGGATATCTCTTTGCTAGACTTCATGGTGTTTTTATGAGGGTTTGGTCCATATTAATACAATTTAAGATGTTAGCAAAGATGTCAATATGAGTTGAGGTTTGTTCCACTAGAGCCTGAATTTGAATTATTATATTGAATTTAAAAATGATTATCTGAAATTGAATTGATTGTTTCCAAAGTGAATTTATTGACATTGTATTTAACTTACTTGGAAATCCAACTTTTTCTCTTTTCTTTAAATTCAATAAAACAAAATCCAATTTCAGTTGAGCATGGCACAACCCAGTTCTGGTCACAGTTGAAAGGTAAACTCCCTTTGTTTGTTTGCACATAGTTTAACCCTTTATATGAATGATGCAAACATAAGTGGATGCTAAATGAATGTAAAAGGTTGCAATGAATGTGCAAAATATTACACCTGTGAAAAGTGACAGATAGAGGAAGATATGAAAAATTCTAAACGTGTAAAAATGAAAGACTAGAATAGGACTCTGTATTAGAAATGTTCAATTTTGTATCAAAGAAATTAGAATAAGCAGATCAACTTTTGTGTAAGCTAGTGTCTAGCATCTACTCTCTCTTTGTGAATTTAAGAAATAAAAATAGTTGAATATTTAAGTTGGTAAAATACAATTTCGAAGCAATTACATTCAATTTCTTAACATTTTGGATCATGCTTTCGAAATTCAATTTGATAGTTGAAATTTGTTATCTAGTGACGCAAGTTTCAGCCCGTACGTCAAAAAACATGTGGTCGAAGTTGAAACTGTTGGAAAAGAACACATCAAGACATTGTTTTGGTTTCACTTTTTCTCTTTTTTTTTGATACAACCTTTGACTATCTAATTGTAGTAGAATATATTTAGCTGTCCACACATACAGCTCTGTCTTTATTTCCCTCAATGCTGTCTCAGCAAAGCGACATCAGAGAAGCGTCACCAGCCTGGAGATCCTTACTGATGGATGATTTTGCAGCTCTTATTTTTGGCTTCCTATGGACTCTCCACTTCTAATTCTGACATCGCCAGCTGCCCGCCAATGATGCAACGCAACTCACTCTGGCTGCACCACTTGCTCTGTAGGCAGATTGTTTTTGTACATTCGTGCTACATCATTCTCCATCGCACGTAACATGAGGTGACCCCTAGAAAAAAAAAAACGAGTAATATCCAACCCTCTACAGCAAGGANCCTTTTGTTCTTATGCAAGCCCCTTATGATGACATAATACTCCTGAATCAATGGGGGGAACTCACTTGTTTACAGCAAATTAGGTTTTGTCTGGCAGCTTGGTCTTCAAAGCAAAGCCTGACAAATAGGGCAATTTGTGCAAATTGTGTTTGGAAGTCAGCTCCTTAAAAAATAGATATCTTGAACAGCCTGTTAGAGTGACGTCTGATACAAATGATGAAACAAGGCTTGAGTAATCTTCTCTATCCAATTTGGTGTTGTTAAATTGTCTTTGTCGACTTGTTAAAGGCACAAACACTGGATATGTGAAGGGAATTTGCAATGCTTGTCGGTTTCCAGATTCCAGACTTGTTTAAGGTTTCTCCTTCCTGTTGGGTCCTTCACCGCTGTCACAGAAGCTAAATCATTATCCCAGTAAACAGCTCAAGAACCCTTTGTTGTTCCTGTTTTCCAGTTCTCCCTCCGCCTGATCCCCCGATAAACACGTCTCTGTTCAAAGCCACTGGAACCTGACAAACAATTTGCGGAGCATTCAAACAGGAAGCCATTATCCTGTTTCCAAAAGCTTCCCCCCCTCTTATCGCACAGCTCACATCTGTAGCTCCCCTCCCTGCTGTCTCTACGCCTCCCCGCCTCTTACAGTCCTGCTCCGCCAGGATGGTTCCAAAGGGCCACAGGATGTGCCCTATCTGTCTGTTTCCACCCCGCGGGACATACGCTCTGCGCTGAACGACGAACAGACGAACACGCCCAGGAGCAAGTGAAGGAATTTGTCTGTTTGTGCTACTGTGAAGATGACACTCTATTTATACGCCCAGGATATGTTTAGATGTTAACATCAGGATAACTCCAGCAAATTCTGTCATTGTGAGGTCAGTCATGACAAAAGTAAACAATAAACAAGTTTGGTATTATTGATCGCGATAGGCTCACTTTGAGGGAGATATGGATGAAGGGTTATGTCCCCATCTGACTCATCACAGTTCAGAAAACTGTTTTTTTTTCACTTTCATGCGATTGCAAACTGGATGAGTGGAAAATCTTTGAACTACACTTTCACTTTACAACGGTTTAGTTGCAGTATTATGAGATAGAGAGGAATGACAGTTGTATATGTAAGAAAATATTAACTATATATTATATTTCATTTAAATGAAATAGTGCAATGAAATGTGCAGTAAAACACGACATACAGGCTGTAATTGCCTATGAGCTTAAGAAGTTATTACTGTTGTGACAGTTTTAATTGTTAAGCAGTGAGACACAAGGTTCGCTTCAGTTTCTTACAACTTAAAGTTACTGCTTGGTGGTGACGTGCTAATGTAACCAGACACAGCCTTAATCAACTTTGATCTCCATTTCCACTTCAGGCTTCTGCCAAAGTCTGTGCTTATTTAAATCTGGGTTGTGGAGCATTATTACTTTACATTTTGCAGCATTTATGGTATTATCTGGAGGTAAAACCCAGGCTAGTGGGATCATTTTTGGTACGTGGGTGGCTGCAGTTTTGCTGTGATAAAAGCATAGACTGTATAAAACATCGATGTAGTCTCCGTGAGGTCATCCGTCTGTTACCACAGCCCCGTTTTGAAGCAAAACGGCGAGCGCAGATTTGGGACGAGTGACGAGTGCCCAAACTCACAGATATTGGGCACCCTTCAGTCATGTGATCTGAGCTGTGGCTCTGATTGGGTAAGCTCTCGATCCTAATATCTTCCAAATGGCCGAGTTAGAAAAAAATTCATACCCCTCATGGTGTGTGCCGTTAGCAAACTTAGCGATACAGACGAGAGAAAGAGTTTGTACCAGGCTTTAAATACGCTGATTTCGGCTCTGAAAACGGCTTTTTTTGCGTTCTTGTGTTTGTGACTTCCGGTACTTCCGGAGCCAGCCTCAAACGCTCACTCGAGGAACAGCAGCTTTTTAGCAGCTTTTTAGCAGCTTTTTAGCAAGCTAAGAACTTGAAGCAGAACTAGTGAAGATGTAGTGGAAGTTGTAATTTTAGCGAAGCCAGCATAAGAAGAGGAAGTTTTGCATGGTAGTAGAGGTACTTACAGTTGTAGTACCATCAGTAGCTGTACTATCATGTTGTATGCGTGTCAGTATTTTTTGTGGGTAGTATTTGTACATATATGCAGAGCCATTGTTAGTCAGAGCCATAGTTAAAGCTGTGCATTGAGTCCACTGAAGCCAGCGAGGGCTGACAGTTCTCTGCCCAGCCGTGATAATCCCATCTTAGCAGCAGTTAGTCAGACACTCTCCAGTCGGCCGCTTCTTAAAGGGCTCTGTCTGCCTGAAGCTGATGGATCTGATCTGCTTCTGTGGCTCTATGACGGCCTGTCAAAGCTTTAAATTAAAGGCTCAGACTACCTTTAACAACACCCTCCATTTAAGGCTGACGATGACTTTGATTCAGGTCTGTCAGAGTTTATCCTGAGCGTTGAGATATGAATTCATTTTGTGTTCGATAGCGGAGCTGCGGTGTGTGTGTATGTGTGTGATAGAGACTCATTGGTATTCTGATAAGCATTGTTGATAAAGCCTTCTCCATTTGCCCCGAGGGATCTGCGGGGAATCCCACAGAGGTTTGTCGGCTATTGCAGAGAAGTTTCGATTAGCATAAACGAGGATAAATGTGATCCATGGAGAGCCAGCGGGTTGGGAGGAGCAAACCTTTAATCACTGGTTACGGTTCAACGCCTCAGGGTTTGAAAATTGTCTCTTCTGCATACTTATCTAAACGATGAGGTGGACACACAGTTCATGTTCTCTTATTGAGTTATCAAGAAGATTCAAATATGAAAGTGAAGGCAGTGACTTTCTCAAGGGTACATCAACAAGGTTGTTGATAGACATGAACTGTTTAAGAATACAAATATCAGTCGAACAGGCTCAGACAAGTTTTATAGCTCAAACACTCAAAATAACTTCATGAGGCTTGAAAGCTGGAGACGACAACAAAAAATGATGGTAGTGTCTTTGAATCATAGTTAGTTTTGAGGACACTGAGGTTATATCCTCCCTATTTGTTTGGGGATTTACACAAATAGCTATGGATATCTCTTTGCTAGACTTTATGGTGTTTTTATGAGGGTTTGGTCCATATTAATGCAATTTAAGATGTAAGCAAAGATGTCAATATGAGTTGAGGTTTGTTCCACTAGAGCCTGAATTTGAATTATTATATTGAATTTAAAAATGATTATCTGAAATTGAATTGATTGTTTCCAAAGTGAATTTATTGCCTTTGACATTGGATTTAACTTACTTGGAAATCCAACTTATTCTCTTTTCCTTAAATTCAATAAAACAAAATCCAATTTCAGTTCAGTTCAGTTCTGGTCAGTTGAAACGTAAACTCCCTTTGTTTGTTTGCACATAGTTTAACCCTTTATATGAATGATGCAAACATAAGTGGATGCTAAATGAATGTAAAAGGTTGCAATGAATGTGCAAAATATTACACCTGTGAAAAGTGACAGATAGAGGAAGATGAAAAATTCTAAACGTGTAAAAATGAAAGACTGGAATAGGACTCTGTATTAGAAATGTTCAATTTTGTATCAAAGAAAATAGAATAAGCTGATCAACTTTTGTGTACGTTAGTGTCTAGCATCTACTCTCTCTTTGTGAATTTAAGGAATAAAAATAGTTGAATATTTAAGTTGGTAAAATACAATTTAGAAGCAATTACATTCAATTTCTTAACATTTTGGATCATGCTTTCGAAATTCAATTTGATAGTTGAAATTTGTTATCTAGTGACGCAAGTTTCAGCCCATATGTCAAAAAACATGTGGTCGAAGTTGAAACTGTTGGAAAAGAACATATCAAGACATTGTTTTGGTTTCATTTTTTCTCTTTTTTTTGATACAACCTTTGACTATCTAATTGTAGTAGAATATATTTTGCTGTCCACACATACAGCTCTGTCTTTATTTCCCTCAATGCTGTCTCAGCAAAGCGACATCAGAGAAGCGTCACCAGCCTGGAGATCCTTACTGATGGATGATTTTGCAGCTCTTATTTTTGGCTCCTATGGACTCTCCACTTCTAATTCTGACATCGCCAGCTGCCCGCCAATGATGCAACGCAACTCACTCTGGCTGCACCACTTGCTCTGTAGGCAGATTGTTTTTGTACATTCGTGCTACATCATTCTCCATCGCACGTAACATGAGGTGACCCCTAGAAAAAAAAAAAAAACGAGTAATATCCAACCCTCTACAGCAAGGACAGCCCCCCCCCCCTCCAATCTCAGGATTTATCATGCAGCCAGGCCGGCTGCTGCGTACCACACACTAAGTGCCCCTGTATGATTGATTAGCCTGGAGGACTCATGATGCATGTCCCCGAGTGATATTGTTCTTCTGTAATCGAGTCTTTGCTCGGAAGAGAATCCACGGCAGAAATTGAAAGCAAAATTTCATCATGAGGAATAAATGTTGGGCAGTTTTTTATTTCACCCAGTGTAACTTTAGCTCCACGGACAGCCGCTCTGGCCTCTGTCTGCTGACATTGAGTCTAATAATGAATGATTGGTGGGACAAAGCCTGCATTGGATCACTGCGCAGGATCCTGCTTTACAACATGATTTATTGATGTCCCTGATGGCATCAATGGAGGACTTGAACGAATGTCACTGCCTATGCATTGAAAAGAGACCCAATTCAGCAGGTTTCCTGCATAAATTGCCCCTCCCTTCCTCCCTCTGTGCATCCTGACGCCGGTGGTTGATGGAAAACAGGTTGAGGCCATTAGTCAAATATATGAGGGCATAATCTCTAAGTAATTTCACCAGGGCGTTGTTTGTCTCCATGATATTAACATGTGCTATTCTGAGACAATCATCTGGGTTGTAGAGATAGTGAAGGCAACAGGTTGGAGTGAGTGATAACAGAGGAAGGTCGAGTCCTTTACAGCAAAGAAATCAGGCTCAATTCAAAGTCAACATTAAATATTTAACTGGAAACTATGTTGAATCCTTTGACTTCCTGTGAGAAGGGGATACGATTTTTATTCTCCTTTTATTCTCCTTTTATTCTCCTTTTATTCTCCTTAACCCTTCAAAAAAATAGTCGGGAAATTCCAGTTCTTTTGGAACTGAGATGTTTATTAACCCTGTTAACAAAATCCACAAAAAATAGTGCTTTATCATTTCATTCATGATATATTTCTTGTATCACTTTTGACACTCTGGGCAATTTTGCAAACTATTTTATCTATTCTATTGAAGTTTATATTAGTAAATATGCATTTATTTCATGCAGAAAACACTTTTTTTAAAAAAATTTTAAAGTAACTATTTTGATGTTATTCTTGCTGCAACTTCTTGTAAATCAAGCAATGATTTTCCTGAAAATATGTGGGTGGATGATTTCATGAGAACAGACATTTTAAAAAAGGGCCATAAAAAACACCAGCCAGCTGTAGTGATATGAAAATCCTCAATGTGGTAGAATATGTTTTTTGAAATACTTTTAAGAAGTTTTTAAACAAACTACTAAGAGGTCTTTGAACTCATATATCAAATATGATACGTTTGGCTTTTTAGGGTTAAATCTTTAATGGCCATAATAAATATCCAAAACATGTCAAAAAATGCGTAGACAAATGATTTTTTTTTTTTTTTTATTGCAATCTTTACCCATATTCCCTTTGGAGGATACTGACGGCAGAAGCCATTTCTTTCCAGTCTCTGTTTTTGAACCTCTAATGTTGCTAATCTCACCTTTTTCCCTTTGTCCATGTCTTATCACAAATGAAACACCCTCATATCTTCAATTTGTATTCCCACTCCACCTCTGGCCTCCCCCCCTCGCATTTTCCCACCCTGTCCAACCGCGCTATTCTTCCTTTTTTCCATCCAATTTTCTCCTCTTCTCCCCTGGTGCTTCAACTCCATAATGGATGTTCATAAAGCTCAATTCACTTCTCGGGCCTTTTCAATCATTTCTGCGGATAATTCACTCACCGTGCCTGCTTCTTCGCCCGCGCATCTTAGCGCAGACACGGCCGGGCTCTCCGTCTGCGTTCAACCTGCTTAAGCTCTCACTCTATCAACCAGACGCCCAACTGATGTGACAAATTACATCCATTTGCCTCAGAGAACAACACAGTGCTCACACAGATGCACAGAAATTGATCATTTACACATACGGTGTACTGTATACGTCAAAATAGGTGAGGCGGAAAACACGCTAACACAATGTCATGGTAGAAATTCTTTTTATAGAGAAACGTCTCCCTGTCATATTAGTTATTATCTTATCAAATATGGACATAAATACTCCTGGCAGCTACGATTTTATCTTCCTGTTGCAACTGTTCATTTTTTTTACCTTCCTGTTGCACTACCTGTAGCTGTCTGTGTTAGCTCGCAGGCTAACTCAAATTGACAGAAAAGAATGTGACACAAATTAACCATCAAGCTTTAACCCTCTGTGCATAAATTATGAAAGTCAGTGCCAGGATTTTTCCCTTGAGTGTTTTTATTTGTCTTACGGCATGAAAAAAGTTTTTCTTTTTTTTTTTTTCAAATATTTGTAACTGAGCATTCAACATAAAACAGTGTGAACTTAATGTAAATATGACTTTTTTGTTTTGTTTGACTTCTTTTCCTTTCTTGGTAATGGTTCATGAATAATCCTTATTCAGTGCTTTGCAAAACATCTTAACTCTCTTTCATCCATTTTAACACTGAAATATTCATAGTTTATAAGCTTTTTCACCCTCAAATGTTTGTTTAAAATATATATATATGTTTGAAAAAGAAATTGAAAACATTTTTTTCAAGCCCTAAGAAGAAGAAAAATATCCTGACACAGGCTAATTTAGATTTCCACCACATGAGCCATTGAATTTAGGAGCGAATCACTTTTAAATAGGTGTCCACTGTAGTGATTATGCACCACAGGGTTAAACAAAATGAAGTCCTGATAAGGGATATATGTGTGTAACTCTTCTTTTTTTGGCTCTCTTTTTGCTCCACACACTATGTTTGAAGATCTGTTCACTCTGGCTGTCTGACTTAAGAACTAGCTAATCGCCACTTTTCTAGGCTTTATATATATATATATATATATATATATATATATATATATATATATTATTTATTTTTTTTTTTTTTTAGAGTTTACTGCTTCTCTCTGGGACTGTTTCTTCTGAAGTCCCAACAGTTTGTGTCGTCTTTGCTTTCCTGAAAAACTATGATTGGAACAATATGATGAATTAAGCCACCATTTGACCTCCTTTATCAGCCGTCAGCAAATCACTCAGTGTAACATTTAACTCCACAAACCAACATTAAATACATAAAAACACTTCAGGCCCATTGCTTTACCACAGTGTTTCTTTCTTCTCAGCTGTAAAAGCAAACTGAGCTTTGTTATCCGAGATATTTTATATTACGTGATTCATATAATTTAGGCCGAACAGTAATTCTCTAAGCTTTCCAAACCTTCAATTTTCTCCCTTGACAGGCTTTGAAAGCTGTTCAACCTTTTTAATGTGACCCTTAATTACGACATTATGTAATTCATACTGAAGTCGAACAGGAAGGCTGTGACTCAGAACTCAGCAACGTCTGATTCAAAATCTAAAGGCCAGTGTTTTCATCACTTTGTACTTGGCATTCGTGAATATTAAGGCAGTCTGAAGTATGAGGGCAGGCTTACTTAAAAAGGCAGATTCCCCTTTTAACATTTTAGATGTGATCTTCATTAAAAAATGATTTGATTCAGCTACAAAGTCCTGAATGAATATTAATATAAATGTTGGTTACAGATCAGGATGAAACTGTAAATTCTTGGTCACCGACAAATCTTGAGACTGTGTCTGTTTATTTATTTTTGTATATTTGGTATGTTGAACACATATTAGATATTGTGTGAGTCTTTCAAAAGGCTTTATCCTTTCAGTTCCCCCCCTATGGGACCACCATTCACATTACCAATCATCAACAATAGCCTGAATGCTTCGTGCTTTGAAACGTTGAGGTTTGTCCGTGTTCCATTATCCTGCCAAGAGGATCATCATAGGAAAGACGAGCAGTCATAAATCAAAGATGGCCATGTGTGTTATCTCCTCAGATCTGGGTCTTGAGTGGGCTCCATGGATTAGAGACGTGACAGGCTTGGTTAACGGGAGACGGGGGCCTGGACCCTCTCTCCTGGTCGTCTGTGTGATTGAGTGTGGAGGAATATGATTAATGATTCAGAGCCTGAGTTTAAATAGTCACTGCTTTGTGCTACGTTCTGTTGTATTTTAAATCCTTGGGGTGAACAAAGTGGAAAGAAGACAAGAGATTTTATGGTACAGAAATTTTAGTTTACACACAGAATTCTGCATAAGCTTTTTCATTAGATTGGATTTTATTCCATGTTTCCTCTTGGTTTGGGTATTCTAATTATCTATGTTTTGTCTTATGTGAAAGATCTTCTGTATCGATAACACCGGGGAACACAATTTTTGTTGAGTTAGGTCTGACAGCTGTTTCTAATTTATTTTTGGGTGCAGAATTCAAAACTGATCTCAGTTTTTCTCTATCATGTCAAGTATTTTAACCATAGGATCCCCGTTTTCCTAAAAAACACTGGGGAAAAATTTGTAAAAATTTCTGTGGAGTTATATTTTTAAGCTGATTAAAACTAAAATTGGCATGCTGATTCCAAAATTGCAGTCACTTTTTTTTTCTAGCATATCAAGTTTTTTCTGCACAACTTACCTTGATTAAATTTTGCATAAAAGGCATAAAAATCTAACTCAAAAATATATTTTTTTTTTCAAATTTTTCCCCAGTGTAATGTGAAGTACCACACCATGATCTTATGTTTGTGATTCTCGTTTTACAAATAGATTATTATTTAAAGTTTGTTTTTTTTTGTTTCTTATTTTTATAAGAGCTAGGATGAGCCCTGTAGTATAAGTTAAAATGCCCTTTGTAACAACTACATTTACCAAATCAAACATACAGCATCATACAGTATCATACTTTATCATATTATATAGCTTTTTTACATACCCCATCTAACATTTTGTATTCTTACATACCATATAGTATCTTTTTGTATCTTTTTGTAGTGTATTCTATTGTATTCAACTTGAAATACCTGAACAGTCCTATTATGTTGTATTGTATGATATCGTAAGTACTTATGGTGGCCTTGAGAGACCACAGCACTGTAACTTAAGACAAAACCAAGCAAATTATGAAAATATCTTCATCAATTTGACAACCCAGCATTTAGAAAAACATGCTGCAAATGGACCACAACACAACGGAAGTGTTTCCAGAGGACACTTAAAGTGATGCACAAGTCCAGACACGCTTGTTGTTTATGCAGATGTTGAGTCACATCTCAATGATACAATCACAATGTTGAAATAAATAAAACACACTTAATTTTTATCTTATTTTCCAACACCACTGATGGAAAGAGAACTATTTCATCGTGTAGTGTTTAATCTAATCCACATGATCACACACTGTAGTCCAATTTAAGAGCCTCCCACATGCACAGCAGCTCTACAGCTATTAACAATCAGTAGTAAACCAAATATGCATTACTCCACAGCTGAAAAATGGATCCATCAAATGCATTATTTCCTCTTCCCTGTTCCTGCTTTCTTCAGCAGAAACAAAGAGCCTTTGGGCTGAGTACCACAGACTCAGAGGTACAGAGGTTTGAGACAACCTAACACATAGTATGTTTAGGTCTCTCATGAGTTTGAAAACAAAGAAATGAATTATCCCCAGCCATCCTCATTTCTCATGCATCTTACCTTCATGTAGACTAGCATGTTCTGTTCTCTGTCGAACACACAGTAACTGTCCACTGGGAGCTTCTCTAATGTATCTCCTTAGCTGTGTTTAACGTTGTCAATACAGAATGGAGGGGAGGAAGCAAAGGGAAAAAATGAATAATCCTCTGCACGTTCCATCCTCTATGAGTGCCTTTGCTGTCTCGATAATATAATAGGACCAATATTCCCCACAGGCAACTGCTAATGGCTTGTCACTACACGGCCTCCTTATGGGACTGATCTTCAGAAAGTGAATCTGTCAGCCTGTCTGATGTGGTTGTAACATGTTAAATGGGTTATTTTGATGGTACAATTGGTGGTACAACACCAATAAGTATGCAAACTTAGCAAAACACTATTAGAAATTTATAGCTTCATGTCCAAAGTAGTTTTTTTGTTGTTGTTTTTGAGCATTTCTGCTGAGGATCAAAGCAGCTTTATTTCGATAGTTTTCTTCCAAGGAAACCTGCCTCACACATGCACAGACACACTCAGCGAGTGAATAATGCAGTTAATAAAGCTCTCACCAAGTTAAACCAAGAGAGTGACAAACACAGCGGTTCAGTAGATTAAAGGCTGAAGCACATAATGAATGCAAGACAAGTCTGCACGTCAGATTCAGCTGCAGGGTATGCTTTCTTTTCCAGCTATGAGTAGCAAGAGCCCTGACAGAAATGAGGTAAAAGCTGACGGACAAGCTCAAAATAGGGTATAATAGGATAAAAAAGGATTTTCTGTGTCATTATGAGTTAATCATCAGATTTCTGTCTCTTTCTCTGCAGGTGTTCTAGCATTCCTAGCACTGCCAGTAGGACTGGTGTCATCGGCACAGGAGCTGTACCTCACCCAGACATCCCCGAACTCTGTCTCCATGGCAGTCGCCTCCAGCAGCCCTCTGTCTACACCAAAACCTGCCTCTTTCGACTGGCACCAGGAGGGATCCAGCAGCGGGGAATGGACATCCTCAAGAGGCACTCATCCATCAAGCATCAGTCTCCCTACTGAGTCCAAACTACAACCTTTGGCGTTGCTTCATGCGACACCAGGCTCCATCGGTGAATCAAATACAGTCACCCCAAACACTGTGAGCACTGTGGGTCAGCCCCTCGAGCTTGGGTATACTGTGAAAAAGAGCAAAATGCACAAATTGGTGGGTGCACTTCAAGTCCAAAAGCCGGCCACAGTCAGCACCAACAAGGCCAGCAGCAGCATCCTTGAATTACCCAGCACAGCAGTCCCAAGTTTTGGTGGGAAATCTACTGCTAAAGGGGCTCCCAACCCTTTGCCTCTTCTATCCAACTCTGGATCAGACAGAGGAGACACGCTCAGTGTCAACCCTCAGACGCTTAGTGTGAAGGAATCAGATCGTCAGTCTGTTAACAAGCAGTCGTCCTTGACCACCCTTCCTTCTCCGCTGATGGGTGAGGGGCCCGTACTACATCCAAAACTCAGGGAGCGTACAAGGGGAGCTGCACACCATGCCATTACCCTGAGGGAAGTACACGCAGAGCCCGAACCCCCGACTGATGAGCTGGCGTTAGAGTCCAAAAACGGGACAGTTGAAAGTCCACCATTGAATCTAACTTCCAATACATCCCCTCCAGCGTTGGATCCAAGCACCAAGAATCCAACAATCCTCCCAATCAACCAGACTTCATCCAACAAGACCACGACTACAGCAGAGGTTGCTGTGGTTAACGGCACAGACAATGCCCCTCTGGGACACTGGTTGGGGAATGTAACTGCTTATGGAGGGCTGCTCTCCAACGTCAGCTCCGCTAAGGATGCGCCCTCTCATGCAAACAGCTCCACAGCCAACGGGAACTTTTTAAATAGGCAGGTTCCTGCCACTACACAAGACCCCTGGATGCTTGCCAATAGCTCAGACCCCACTGTGGACACCCCACCATCCCGCCTGACCATCTGCCTGAGCAGGATGGACATTGTGTGGATAGTGCTGGCTATCAGTGTGACCGTGTCATCATGTTGTAAGTACTAGCTTCAAAAAGGTCGACCAATAAACATTTACATTTTTATTGTCAAAACCCCCTGCATAAAAACAAACTTAAAGTAAGTTAATTGATACAACTCCTGAAATTTTGTTGCTGAGATTTTGTGCTATGCTAACAAAGCTTATTGTCTTTCTTAACCTTATATTAAGAAATAGATATTAAAGTATCATCTATTTAGTCGTATCACTTATTGGTGACATAACACACAAACACTAATGCTACTGTTTCTGTTCATTAATGAAAGTAAAATCCTTGTTTTTTTCAATCAGAAAATGATCATGTGCTTTTATTTTTTCCCTGCTTTGTTGTAAAACAACAAATTTGAATATTTTCATAAACAGAAATTAATCTATATTAGCATTTAAGATATCATATTGATTCAACAATTCTTTATTTGAGCCACATTCACCAGACCAGGTCATAAAAATGTCTTATTTCAAGTTTTTTTAAGACAAATATGAGGTGTAAATTGCTTGTAACAAGTCAAAAAATCTTCCAATGGGATAAGACAAATTCACCCAGGAAGTTTCTTGGCAGATTTTTTTTTTACTTGTTACAAGCAATTGATGCATCATTTTTGTCTTAAAAAAACTTGAAATGAGACATTTTTATGACCTTCTGTAGTAAATGTGGCTCAAATCAAGAATAGTAAGACAAATTTTACTAAAAATAAGACAATGACTTTCTTAGATTTCAGTTTTTGCAGTGTATGGAACAAGTCACACAGAAAGCTGTGCATTTTAAAAGTTATTGCACTTTTCTTTTTAGGATTCTTACCTTGTGAATATTTGCTTAATTTAAAGAAGATACCATTTGACAGTCTCTAGACTGCCCCCAGGGCTCCGTCCTGTTTTATGAAGTTGAGGAGAGAGAAGTTGTGTAATGACAGGGAAGTGATGGAGAGTTTCTTTCATCAGGCAGACACAACATCTTTTTGGTATTATAGAAATGAGAAAATCATGATTTCTTTCCCTTATAGATAGTAAGTATGTGTTGTATTGTTTTTAAAGTTTGTTTCTAAGAGATTTGCTGCTCTCGCTCAAAGTTAGCAGGCTGCAGGCAGCTTTATTCTGCAGCATCACCTTTCAACCTCAGTTCCCTCCAACAGCAGCATGTTGTCCTAAAACATGACAGTTTCTCAGCGAGCAGCCGGTGTGGGCGCTTTCAGAGGTGTTATCTGAAGCAGTAGCTCCTCCAGCCTCTCCGCTGACCCCTGATTTTCCTTTCCTGTATCTAGCTGTGCTGTTGACCGTGTGCTGCATGAGACGGAAGAAGAAGTCATCAAATCAAGAGAACAACCTCAGCTACTGGAACAACGCCATCACCATGGACTACTTCAGCAGACACGCCGTGGAGCTGCCCAGAGAGATACACACACTGGAGAGCGAGGTACAAACCGCTGGCACATTGACTCTGTTAGTGGACAGTTCTGCACAAGTAGGTGGAGGGGCGTTTGTGTGATGTTTCACTCACTGTCAGTCAGCAGAAAAAAGTATAATGAGTGTGGGAACTGCAGTGAGATCATGTCCAGTCTCTGTTATCAGTGAGTGAGGTCTGCTGTTTTTCCACATCTGGTAAATAGACATTTGATATTGTTGAATAGTTTTCTGTTGCTATATATTAATATTTCAGCCTCAGCGGTTTATAATTATAACAGTAAAAGCCAAAAGTTAGGATAGCGATAACAATGTTAAGTGTATTTTCAATAAAATAATTAAAGAAAACAAGAAAAATTATGAAAGATAATACTGATGAATGAATTTATGGATGAAAAAATAGAATAAAGGAGTATTTAAATGGAGAAGAGAATAAAAATTGAGGTAAATAAAACTGCGAAAGCTAAATAAATACCATGATAAAAATAGTTATTTAGTTATTCATTAGGAATGGAAATATAAAAGACAACATTACAGAAGAGTGAGACAAGTGTATTTTGAGAAGTGATTGAAAATATGTAACTGATTCTGACAAAAGGAAGCATGACATTTTTATTAAACTTGTTGATAACGGACATATTTCAGAAGCTCAGCAGCTAATGTTTTGGTTTTTTTCCCATATTGTTTCCAAAATTTCAGTGACCTGATCTGCCGATGGTGACGGATTAATAAATTAAAAGCTGACGCATTGGCCTTTTTTCACATTTTTAAAGCCTTTATTGAACTGTTGCTTTGTTTTTGTTTTCTTAAAACTCTATTTCCCAAGAAGTATTTGATATCCATGCTTTCATCCCACCTGCTAAAAACATTTTTTGCTCTCATGTTTGCTGACAAATTCTTCCTAATGGCTGTTTTTTGGTTAAAAAGTGAAAAAATTCTGTCCAAGAGCTGAAATCTTTCCCATGTTTTTCTTCATCTCCTCTCATATTTCTGCCAAATTCTCTATGATATTAGTTCTGTTTTTCAGTGACAAAATGTTCTGACTTTGTGATGCATCACAGCACCATCTAGTGGATGTGGAGTCACACAACAAAGGGTTACAAGAAAATCTGTTTCTCTCTAGTTTTTAGTTTTGACTGCTTCATGCTTTATTCCATTCTTTTTTTTTAACTACCTCTGCTTTAATTTTGCATACTTTTGCTGCCCGTTGGGGGCGTCAGGAGAGAGAATCTGAGGTTGGAACATGTGTGGGATGCCCCTGGTGACACCCAGGTGTTGTTCTCCCTGTTGATTTACCTGTTTCTGTTTCTGTAGCAGCAGCAGCAGCATCGTAGTTTCCCTTAGTGAGATGACAGTTCTGTGGGAGAAATGATCATAAATTACAGCTGTGCTTCACTTTGGATCCTGCTGATAAAATTGGCCCGCTGTAAGAGAGATCATTTTGTTTCTCACATCTCCTCCCCTTCCTCCCCTTCCTCCAGCACTACCTTATTACTGCTGACTCACCATCACCATCAGCAACCATTTCCACATCATCTCCCCCTCTCCTTACATTAAGTCGCTCTGTTGTTTCTTCTGAGTCATCCTTCTCTTTATTCCTATCTCCTCCAGAAGCTTTTACATCTCCGCCTTCCTTTGTATCCCTGCTCATCAAACTCAGTCAGATATCTTTGTTCACCGTCTCCTTAAAAGCCGTGGGGTTCTCGCGCTGAAACCCATATTTCACTCCGTTCCCTCGCCTCCCTGACTCCGCTCAGCGCCTGTAGAGTGACTTAGATACAGTAGACTGCAGTGTGTGCACAAATGGGGAGCCCTGGAGCACCAATCATGAATCACGGCTATTCTTTAACACTTCTGCACGCCTTTAATCTTTTCATACGTGTGTGTTTGCAGGAGCACGACACCTGTCTCCCACCTAATGGTGACTACAGCGGCAGCAGCATGGTCCTGGTTAACCCTTTCTGCCAGGAGACCCTCTTCATCAACAGAGACAAAGCTTCTGCCATCTAGAGACTGAAACCAGAGGAGACTCCCTCTCTTCTACTCCCCCTGCTGTTGTTGTCTATTTTATATATGTGGTAAATATCCAGAGACTGACTTTATACTGTACATTACAAAAAAAAACAAAACACAAAGAGCAACCAGAAAGAAGAGCGATGTAAACATATTTACTATGAGAATGCACCCGCATATTTTTCTGATGTACATTTTCTACAAAAGGCTTAATTGTGATAAAGGTTTTTATTGTCTTTATAAAATACAGAGTATATGTGGTTTTGTTTCATTACAGTGGCTTGATGGTGAGTTGCCACATTTAGAGAGAGAAACATGCCATGAGAACATTAGAGCTGTACTTTGTTACATTGTTTTTTCCTTTAAAATGATCCCAAAATACTTATAGCCTGTTGAACTTGAATATAGCACCTATGAACTTAGGGGGAAACAGAGATTTGTTGCAAAAGTACATTCTCACTGTTCGATAAGGGCCCGTATTTGTCAGACTTAGCAAAACAGAACATACAGCTTGAAAACTCCTGTAAAGAATTTTTTGATGGTGATGAAACAGACTCAATTTAGTACTGATGGCTCTTTCTGGTGAAGTAAACAAGAAAGACCAGCAGCAGCAAGACTGACATTTCTGTTTCTGAAGTTATTCTAAAGCTTGCTACAGCTTCAACTAGACCACTGTCAGATATGGCCATAGGCTGAGATTGCACATTTTCCAGCAGATTCACTATGAAGTGGATAGGCTGACATAAAACCCGCTTTTTTAACATCTAATAAATAATGAAAAACTTTGCAGAAAGAAAGAAAGAGGACTTGAACACAATGCAGTTCATTAATATCTCCATATCACTGCAGTAAAGAGATGTAGAAAAAAATTCTACAATGTGTATTTCTTTTTAAAAATTTGACCATTGCCTCATTGAAATGAATGGGGGGGAGAGCTTTTGACCTGTCATGCAGCCTGTCACCAGGGGGAGCAGTTTTTGTGAAGACTTAACTTAGAGATGTCACTCAGCTGTTTCTGCTACAGAGTTTTGAAGCAGAATGCCATTTTGTCAATTCTGAACTCAACCTAGATTTGTTTGTGTCTGGATGAAGCAAAGAGGCGGGATTTTAGCCTTTTTCCCGAGAACTTACCAAATTCATTAAAAAGCAATGTTTGAAAACTTCTCCTCCTTACAGTGTGAACCAATAGAAAAATTAGCTATTCAGGCCAAACCCCCTTTTCTTTAAAACAGGCTGTAAACACTTTATTTTTATTGGTAAAATCTGCTATTTTGGTTTAGGTTGTATGTAGTTTCCTGTGGTTATGCAGCAGCCTCAAGTGGACATTCGAGGAACTGCAGTTTTTTGCACTTCTGCATGAACTTGTTGACACTGTTTGGGTTCTTTACCCCATAACTACCCACCAACCAAACATTATCTTTAATGTTGTATCTTATTGTCTTCAAACTGCAGTTCCTCGAGTATCCACTTGAGGCTGCTGCAGAATCACCAGAAACCACATACACACTCAGTCAAAAAAACAAAAAAATTTTATGGACCTGACTTGTTATAACAATTTTAGATGAGAAATGTAATGGCTCCAGAACAAGGAAGAAACTTCTACAGAAAAATGATTTCTTGTAGATATTATTTCAACTCTCTCTTAAATTTAAAGGTATTACTTTAAAGGCTTTAATCTTTTAATATGTGAGTAGATGGGAAAGATCTGAACCCAACTTCTCAGTTTGATAGATGCGGGCCCTGATTTACTGATCAGTTTGAGCAGAGTATTTTGTAGTATCAGGTCTACATTTTGTGGTTTTGTCTGACCTAAAAAGGTTTTCCTCCTTATGTGTCACCAGCTTCTCTTCAGAGGGACCACATAGATGTCTTAAGTCCTTATGTTGGCCCTTTATAACAGCGTGTTTGTGTGTGAATGCCTTTGTTTGTGCTGTAAAGTGTGGTTGTGTGTGCTCCCTTAACCAAATATCACTGTTACTTTAAGTCAAACAAGACTCTGTATCACTTTCAGCTCAGTTTCTCTGTCTGTGTCTGTGTGTGCCTCTGTGTATGTCTGTCTCTTGTGGAGAGGAAAATACTTTTCCAGCGCTGTAGGAAACAATTAGACCAACCCTACTACTGTAAATGTCCCCCTCCATAAAAGCTGTGTATGTCCATCAATGCAAAAATGTGTTGATTGTTTTGAATGACTGTGAAAACAAAACTCATAACAGGCTGTCAAAAAAAATCATGACCAGAGATAAATAATGTCTGCTGAACTGTGTGCACATACAGAGGCAGTTCAATCAAAAAAGAGTGTTTGAGTATTTTTATTGTCAAAGATGTGGTCCTTCTCTCATCAGTTTTACGTTGCATTGCTGCAGTTTTATTCAATAATCGATGCTGCCTGCCTCTGTTGTCGCTGAAGATTTCCTGCATTGTGAGATGTTGTTCTGAAGCCGCTGATGTTGGATAAAACGGTTTAACATATTGATATTTCCTGCATTGGATGCTCTCAGTTGGGCTTCTTGTCGTGCACGCTCAAAAGTGGATATTTTACAAAACGTTCAGTGGCACGGTGGAGCAGTGTTCAACATTATGTATTTTTTTGTACTGTAGTATACACTGTACTTTTTACTGCTGAGCAATAAAACCAAGAAAAAAAAACATGCTGACTGATGTGTTTTTTTTATTTGGAGTGACTGTACTGTACTGCATGTGTGCGTTAGATATTATACGTACTGTATAACAAAGACAGGTTAAAAGTCTTGCAAAGCACAGCACATCTATTGTAGATGTGAGCTGGAACTTTCTCTTTGTGCTGCTTCTGGTCAAGTGACCTGCAGCTCTGGGAAAATGACGTGAGCTCTATAATCTGTTTACAAGCCTGCTTTACAGCCGAGGAGAGGCTTGATAAGATGTGATGTTGGAGCAAAATCCAAGAACAACTGCAGGAATAAAAAGACTTTACTGTTACATTTAATCACATTTGTCTCATTGATATCCGACACAATAAACATTACTGAACACTGCTATTAATTAAGAATGAGAATTTACAGGACAGTGGATAACAGAACTAAATCCTGACATAATTCTGTTCAGAGTAATGTAAAAATACTCATGTTAAACCAAAAAATGCAAATCCATATGGTAAAATTTCCTTTTTATCAGTAAATCCAATTAACCCAAACACAAAAGCTGCATCTCTTGGATTGAGGGATTAAAATACTGATCAGAATTTAAAGTAAATATATCATAAAACATGTTTAAAGTCTGGTTTATGAAACAGAATTTGTAAGTCTTTGAATTCAAGTGAAGAATGGTTCAAGTGTTGGCTGTCCCATGTAGTATCGATGGTATATATGAGAAATGCAATTTGACAAAGAAAATGTTTCAAAATAAAAAAAACATTTTTTTGTAGTTATACCAAGTTCTTAACCCTCCCGTGGTCTTTGGGTCAATTTGACTCAATTTCAACAGTTATCTTTCATAACTTTAATTTTCTTTCATAGAATTGATTGAAAATTATATGGGTGGTTCCACACAATGCTATTTACATGTAAAATTAGTTATGACTATTAATTGCTGAATATATGTGAATATGTTGGAAACATCTTCACATAAATGGAGAAAAAAAAATTGTGGAAATTCTTCACCTTGTACTTTATAAGCAGTCAGAACAGGCAGTGCAGAGTAAATCTGAAGACTACAGGCGGGTTAAAAAATAAAATTACATTATTTCAAGTTACAAGGTGAATTTGTGGTAGAGTATTGCCTGGCTGAAATGTTGAGCTGCTTATCCAAAAACTCTCATATGAATTGTGCAAGATGAACAAAAAAAGTCAGGTCCCAGTGTAACCTAGACGAACTGCTATTCAAGGGCAAAATTTAAAAGGGGTAACTTTTTTTTGCAAAGCAACACTGAATGTTGGGCTCTTAAAGTCTGGAGAACTTTTTGGGACAGTAGTGGGAAATTAGTGGATATAAAGACACTATTCTGATAAAGTACATCGGTCTTTCTCTTTTATTTTTGGGTGGAGAATCTTTAAAGCTGGCATAGAGCTTTATTGTCTCAAAATAAAGTCTAAGAAGTTCACTTTTAAAATTCTGCACTCAATATACCAAACATGTAAAGTTGTTTCTAGATTTAGTGTTGTGGAGAGGAGGATTGTTTTTTGCAATTGTGAGGTTGAAACTATTTGTCAGTTGTTTTTTGAATGTTTGCATAGTTGCACATTTTGGATAGATGTTGAACACTTTCACAATGCACTGACCAATTCACAAATAAGAATCAAGGAAAAGGATTTTTTTTTTTTTTTTAATGCAAGCTGAAACTCAGACCATCATATGAACTATAGACTAAACTTATTGAAGGTGTATGGTAAATACTATAGTATATATATATATATATATATATATATATATATATATATATATATATATATATATAAATGAACATGGTCTACAAAACCACCAAGAATGCATCATTTTCTAAGAACTCAAAACTATTTTAGGAAACTAAATATGTATGATTAATTTTTGATTGAGCCTATGTCATGTACATATGTAAACGTATTTATTGTATATGGGTCAATGACGTGACGTCCCTTTTTTGTGTCCGAGTGCAATATTTCCTTCCATCATGAATTGAGTATTTCATCACATGTATTTCTTTATTCTATGAAACCTGTCTTATTTGAACACATCTTTAAACTATTAAAATATAACACGTTTTTTTGTGTTTTGGAACCTCAAACCCCCAAAATGTCAGGTGGTGCAACCGTCCTGACAAGCATCCATAGTAATTAAACTCTAAAAATTGAATATCAGTTATTGTAAATTGAAATAAAAAATACAGTGGCATTATTTTATGCTTGAACCTTTTTAAATAAAACATTCTTTGCAAATAAAAAGAATTTTAAAGCTGTTGAGAAATGTAAAAAACTTTTGTCCCGTAATTTTCACCTTGTCAAATGTCAGGGTGGTGCAACCGTAACATTAGACTTTTATTTTAAAGTGAAGAGGACGTGACAGTAAACAGGAAGCTGCATCAGCTAGAGGACCCCAAATGACATTTGTGACGGAGTGGAAAAGTTTGTAGATTTCTCTGAAATATTGATAAAAAAGGTTTTTTCAGTTCATTGGTGACTGGAACAATTTCCATGTCAGGTGGTACAACCAATGTAATAATGTGAAATGTTATTTTAACATAAAATTATTTGTCGTATTCACAGATAAAACAAATGAAACACACAAAATGAAAATGTATGAGTCACTACAGACACTTGAGAGATACTTGCCAATAATTTCACATAGAAAAAATAACAGGAACATATAAACATATTTTCATATATTTGGTTGCGCTACCTGACATTTTTGGGTGCTCAAATTAAAAATACTAAAAAATAATGAACGTAAAATCTTTGAAATGTTGGTCAACTACTGAAATCTGTTAGAAAACATAATTCTTCACCCAGAAATATATTTTTCTGTATTTTCAAAGAACTTTTTAAAAATATGTTTTAGACCCTCTTTTTGTCATTGACCCATATATTGTAGATACATGGTGTTGAAAATACCTGTTGTGGGTGACACATAAGAATAAAATAAATAAATAAATAAAAATAAAAATAAATAAAGTCTAAAAAAAAGAGCTAGATACCCCCTCTTTAATTTTGACGTCGGGCTTTTATTTTGGTAAGAGTCGCAGTGTTTCCGGTTCAGGTGAGGTTTCCTCCGGGTTACGGTACAGATTTGTCACATAGCTCTCGCATGGCATGGTTGACAGGGTTAGCCAACGTTTCAGCCGGAGATCCAGGGTGGACACTTTTTACCAGCCCGTAACCGAAGCCTAACCGTCAGATCGGGGACTAACTCTGTCTCTCCTTCCTGCCTGAACCACTTTTCTCCTCCTCTGGAAACAGATTTTCACATTTGTCATTGCTCCATTCGCTGAACGTTGTTCTTTGAAAATGGCGGATGTATCAGAGAAGAGTCTGGACGATTTCTTTGCCAAGCGGGATAAAAAGAAGAAGAAAGAGAAGGGAAAGGGGAAAGAGTCCACGGGTGGGGGACCTACGACTGCTGCGGTAAAGAAAACCAAGAGGGAGAAGGAGAAATCGGCGAAAAACGATAATCAAGACGCACAGATTGAAAAGGTAACGGATTGATTCACCGATTACTGGGAACTTTTTTCTACCTACCGGTGTCGTGTCAAAATTTGCGTCCGCGTCACAATCCGCTTCCTCCTTATATATAACATAACCTCCCTTGTTGCCATTTATAACGGTCGGCATTTCACTGGGTATTTAACGATATATCGACGTGCACAGTGAAAACGCCGGTTGCTAGCTGACGTAGCATATGGCACTCATTTTTAAGGGATACCAACTTTTTCAGAACAGCGTTTTAAGCTTTCGTGGCAACCTTTTTGCTGTCTGTATGATTTTATCGAGTAGTTATCAACATTTAAATCCCTGTTATTACACAGCAGTAAAACAGTAGCCGTGTGTCTGCTTCTGTCTGCTGTCATTCACTTGTTTGAGTCGTGGCTCTTCTACAAGGCCGAGCCGCCATTTGTCACAACTTGTTCCAAAGCTAATTTCCATTTAGCTTCAAATGACATGTCTCTGTTACTAAGAAAACCTTCAAAAATTAAGCTGTAAAAACCATCAAAATTCTTTGGACATTGTCAAATCACTGTGGCCTTTAAGGAAATTAATTATCCGCCTCTTTTTGCCAAGGAGGACGAGGAATGGAAAGAGTTTGAGCAAAAAGAAGTGGATTACAGTGGGCTCCGGCTTCAAGCTTTACAGATAAGGTGAGAGTCACATTTACATGTTTTTGTTTGTAATGATGCTTAAAAGTATCTTTAGGGTCGTTTTCTGCCTGGATATGGCTTTGCAACACTGGGCTACCCATATGTTTTGGTTTTGACACACATACAAAGAAGTGTAATACCATTTATATAACTGTTTTCTCATCATAACTTAAAATATTGTTTCTTAATAGTATGTATAACTTGCTGTATAACGAGGCTCTTTCCTGTGAATTTCCCAAAACACATAATTGTATCATATTCTACGCTGATGGCACCAATAGGGGGTTAATTTCAGGAAGAAAATGTTGTCAAGTTTCAAAACTTGCCAAATAACACAACATTTGTACCATTTAGTATATTTTGCACTTGACCTGTTTAACCATTACTGTGACAAAGTAGACTGAATCGAGCCTTTCAGTGAAGTAAAACAAAAACAGAATGAAAATGATCTTGCCCTTATGAAATAACCCCTAAAACAGATTTCAGTAACAAACAAAAATATTATATGTAATTTTTTCTGTCATTATTTGCTGTATATCCGTTTGAGAGAAACAATTATCAAAGATAAAACTGTCTAAAATATTTTTTAACAATTGCATCCCATACTACACATCTTGGTTGGATTTATTTTTAAGATATTTTCAAAACATCCACAACATATTTGTTAATGTAAATTTGTTTTTTTATTTCCTGTGGCTTAAATGAGAAGAGAATTTATAATAAAAATTATAAATTGATGAAAATGGATGTTAATAATATTTTGTGTTTTGTCTTGAAATCAGAAACAATTAAAGTGAGTCCATTATCATATATATCCAGATTAAATTGTTTAAACAACTAGCTCCTGGGGTTTTGTTACTTAATTCAGATTGGCCTGATAGTAATGCTTATTTCATCATTTCTGTAATTATTGTACCAACCTCGATGAAAACTGTTCACAATATTTAACAACACTGAACAGTAACATTTTTTAACTAATTGAATTATCTTTCAGTGACGAGAAAGAGGAAGAGGAGTACGAGAAGGAGGAGGTTGGTGAGGATGGAGAGATCATTCTGGTCAGCGGAGATAAAGTCTCTGGTCCCTGGAACAAGTCAGGTGCTGCTACGACTCCGGCTGCTGCACCTGTGGGTGAGTAAAGTAAACTTACTTCAGCTCTAAAGTGGATACAGGTATTTTAAATGCACTCAAGCTTTAAATGTTGTGTGACATTATTTAGCATGCTGAATACTTGTCAGTATGCACAGGTATCCTATCGGGTCTTATGTCTTTTAATGTGCATGAATCAGAATATTTTTGAAGAGGTTACAGACATTATGAGTTTATCATTCGTTTCTTGATCCCAACTCTTTGTAATTTTATTTTTCCAGAGGAAGTCGAGGTGCCTGAGTCGAAGCCTGCTGGCGTATATCGCCCCCCAGGGGCCCGGCTGACCACCAGCAAACGCACAACCAACCAGGGGCCTCCTGAGATCTTCAGCGACACACAGTTCCCCTCCCTACTGGCCACAGCCAAGCACGTGGAAACACGCAAGTAAGCAGTAAAACTAGATTTTCAACCTCTGTGCATTTTTGAGATTTCTCGATTTAACTTGATACATGTTTGTGTTTCAGGGACAGAGAAATGGAGAAGACCTTCGAGGTGGTGAAACACAGGAACCGTGGCAGAGAGGAGACCGGCGGCGGTGGAGGCGCTTCTATGCAGCAACTGCAGCTCGACAACCAGTACGCCATCCTGGGGGATAAATAGAGCTGCTCCCCTCCATCCCCCTCGCCCCTTCAGCACGGTGCAGCCCAGCCCCTCGAAGGAAGCTGAATCCAGCTGTGTTGACTGCAGTCCTGCCACCATGACCACACACACACACATACACATCCACAGCACACACACAGATACCCCTTTTAAAACATCAGCAACACTCTCTCCATGCATTTGGTTGGCAAAACTGAAGGACTGCATCTGAAGGGGCTGCTGACAGAGGGAAAAATAGGAATTGGCAACAAACACCCAAATGAAATAAAACTGCAGCAGCAACAAAAGGCGACAGTCGTCCTTTGTGGATTGTACTCAGAGCAGCAGTTGTGTGGCGCAACTTCCACCGGACCTCAACCTGCTTCGACAAAGCCACAGAGGATTGATGATATCTTTAGGCAAGATGATTTTACAAACTTCTGTGAGAATATCTATTTTTTTGCAAGATCGTTCTAACCCAATCGCACATGGTATCTTGGGGTGGTTTTTTTTGAGTTGCGGTTGGGGATTTTTCGGGAGCAGGGATTCTACCTCAGCAGTACAGCTGGTGGTGACGATGAGGACTGAGCTTTTTATTTTTTGTGCTTGTGGTGAAAGAGGCGAACACCAAACCCTGCTTCCCCCACACACAAAGAAACACACACACACACACACACACACAGACAGAAGCTCTTTGATTTAGAAACTTGAAGCATTGTTTCTTTCCCCTCATGTTGACGACACATCGCAAAGACCCACGGATGAGAAGCAACAGGTTGTGGTCCTCGTGTTAGAATTTCTATATAAAGTGGCCTTACTGGTAGAGAGAAACTGCTTCGTCATCTGGAGGGAACTTTGCTTGTTGTCTTGCCGGACGCTACCCGCTTGGATCTCACTGCTCCATGACAAAAACCTGCAAAACAAAATCCTAGTTGTTGTTTTTTTTCAGGAATGTAGTGCCGTTGAAGTTTGCTTGATGAGTACAATTACTAACTTTATTTTTCATATCCGCTTTTGAGTTCACTGCCCTGATTTTGGTCTCCCTGCTTTCTGACATCAATAAGGAGATATTAAAGCACATTTGTGATCTGAAAGTCTTCTTCTGGTTAGAAATGCTTCCTGTAGATTGATGACATATGTTACATTATCAAGAGAAATGAAGGGAAACCACTTCAGAAGCTTATATGTCTGGGTTGTTTTGCCACACAGCCCAGTTTTAGATTTCTTTTATCGAGGATTCCCCCCCTGAGTGAACATGCTGTCAGAGAACAGGGACCACTTCCTGTTCACCAAACCAACAGAGTACTCTATCCAGCTAAAGAGACGTGGAAAGCCCATTTAAAATCACTTGGGTTTTTACCACAGACATAGAGAAAGCTGAAGAAAACTGGATATATGTTCTATGTGTGTCCTTTCCGTCAAAGATGTCAGGGAGGGTCTGTTCCACTTAGGACGCTGTTGATGGACGTAGATAATATTTGTAATGAAAAGAGAAGAGCCTAACATAAAAAAAATAAAGTGATCCTTGTGAATGAAGTCTTGTCTGAATCTGTAGATGTGGAAAATTGAGATTTCAACCTTAATGTTTCCTCCCATCACTTTCCACTTTCTTCTTGATGTCTCAAGTTGTTAACTCCCAACAAACCACGGAAGAAGTTGCAGCTCTTTTTGAAAGACTTTTCAAATGACCCCATACTAAGCAAATTAACAAATAAAAGAACTTTCCTCGCACGTCAGGCTCGAGATGTTTATTTGAAGGAGGCAGTGACACAAGCAGATGAATTAAAATGTCATCTCCTTCAACATGTTGACGTCTGAGCAGCTTGTCCTTGTGTCTGCTGTCAGTTTTGCTGTCCCTGGAAGAAAAGAAGGAAGATAACATTTAACTCACACAGCCTACAATAAAGCAAAACATTTAAGATATCTGCTTCACACTCTCCTGCTTCAAGTTCTTTGTAATATTTGTTTTTGAAGGTGTTGAGTAGATTCTTACCTCAGTCAGAGTTGTGGTAGTTGGATCATCTGTTTCAGGTGGGGGACCTTGATTGCTAAAAGGATGCCACGCATTTTTTACCTGAAAAAAGAAACCCATCCAAGGTCACCGCCTTCGTGACAAACAATATTGCATACTTTGTCTTTTGGAGTCATTTTAATTTTAATGTGATGGGATATTGTAGAGATTTCAAAAGAGATCTTAATGTTTTACAGAAGTTACACCTGGTATGAACAGATTGCTGGGACGATACTTTTATTTGAGTTGAATATGACTGTGTAAATTCAACAATGGAGAACATCTGACCTCAGATTAACTTATGTAATAAATTCGGCTGAATTGTGATTGAACATCTAATTTTAAATGAATGATTAATTACCCACTGAATATCAAAACCTCCACTTTGGATTCACGAACTTTTTAGCCTCCAAAGATTGTGGGACTGATCTAAGTGGCCAACCCCAAAATTAACAACAATCATTTTATCCTAAATTGAATCTAAATTGAATAATTAGGCTGATAATACCTCGTTTTTTTTGGCAACAGATAAATGTTGAAAACAGATCAAATATCTTATATTTACATGGTTTCTTATCAGATTTAACTCTTATTCTGTCTGTTTTTTTACATGAACAGATGAAATATGCTATTGTGAATAGTTTTTTTTATTTTGAAACCTATTTAGCAACCCCATTTTAGTGTTTGGGAACCACTTTTTTAAGTTGCAGATTTTCAGATTTCTATTAGCTATAAATTCTGCAAAACTTTACTGTTCAATGAATGTTATTTGTGTCACCCTGAGATTACGCACACTTTACTTAATGTCTCTAAAATTAATCATGTTCTAAATTGTGTTTACATTTTCTGTCATTAATGCAACAATAACCAAAGTACATCCAGTAACGTCTTACAAAACTACATTTGGGCTGTGCATAGGCTGATTATACAATACTAAAGCTATTTACTTTCAGCAGAAACTCACAAACTCTTACAGCCGGTGTATTTTCATGAATTTATTTCTCATAATGTGAAAATGGAAGGGTTCAGAAAACACACAAGATGGGATTGAAATATGAAATGATGCAGGAAATACTTAAAATCCAGATCATGATCCAGCCATTAAAAAAATCCTGGCACATTTTGCCTACATCGCCCCCTAATATGGAACTTTTTCCTGGGTCAGAAGCAGAGTTTACAGATGTTTATGTTGCATGAACACTTAGCATCTGGTTTCAAGAGACAACTGAGAGACAGGTTTAATTTATTAAGTCTGTAATGATGGCAGGAATATTTTTGACCACACTTCTTTACTGATTTTATTGAGGAATTGCAGAAAGAAGTGTGTTTGTGAGGGCTGCTCGCCTTCAGTCATTTTTCAGTTAAGCTATTTGACTTTCCTGGCTCGTCGGTTTTTGCTGTAAATTATTTTTTGTGAATCTGATCCACCGTCAGGTTATTTCACCTACCCAAACTTTCTTTGGTTTCACGCCTTTTTCCCCCTCAACAGTCTGAGCGTTGCCCCCCTTCGGCAGCTGGAATACAAATTCAAATCAGTTCACTTCAATTATTAATAGACAACTCAGAAACAAACACACAACATAAGGAGTCAGCATGAACTCTGTTTACTCAACCACTGCAGGGTCATTGACACACGTTTTAAAGAGGAAGAGTAACGAGACATAAAATAAAGAAGATAAAGTAGACTGTGTTTCAGCGCTGGGAAACGCAAATCAATCTGAAGGACTATAAGTTTCACAAAGTAAGAATATTCAAAAACATGCAATATCAAAATTACAGGACAAATAGAGATCAATTGTTCGTTCAATCAGTTTAAGTTCTTTTCTTTTGTAACTTTTCATGCAAACCTCTAATCAAACAGTCTTACCGAAGACGTGAGGATGAGCCCCACCAAACACAGCACAAGAAGTCCTCTCATCTTAACACAGTGAAGTTAAATAAGCTGCAAGAACAGCTTTATAGTGTCAGCATCAGGAGGTGGGGTCTGTGACACTTGTTTCCCCGCAAAAAGTTGTCAGTTCTGGTTTAATATCAAAGTCCAACACAGGAGATTTATTTGCACAAGCAATCGTCTGCAAACACAGTCTACTGTTTCACTGATACCAGACTGAAAATGTGGTTTAACTCTGAACTTTCAACACACTGAGAAAGGACAGAAAATGAATTGAAAGGTTTTATTTCCTCATTTTGAGCTACTCCTCATTTAAAAAAAAAAGTTTTCTCGTGTCTCCAAGCCAAAGAAAAGACCAGTTAATTGTATCCTAGTCTTATAATAACTCGTATTTGTATCATCATTATTATTATTATTGATTCAGGGGGCTTTTGTCTGGGATATTTTGGGACATAATCTTTTACCCAAATGTGAAAATAAGACACTCAACCTCAGTGATTCACTCTTGGGAACTCCTCTTTTTTTAAATCTTCTCACCTCTGAGCTCTTTCTTTCAGCAGTGGGTGTAGGTGTCGTGACGGTTTCTAAGGTCAAAATTTGCTGTTCCTGAAAGTGGAGAGAGAAAAAGCTGAAGCAAACATGACACACTGATAGTTCAATGACTCTAGTGAAAAGATAATTAGGACTCAAGACCCTTCTGCCTAAGTCTATTATTCTTCACACCTTTCAGAAAACTCAACCATAGCCTCATCTGACGACACAACAAGGTTGTTGACGGTCTTAAAGAAAACAGCAGTAAATATGTAACTTTACTCCGGTGCGATCAACTCTGTGGCTTTAAATAACTCACCGTTGATGAGTTGGTTGTTATGTTAGCGAACTGAGTTGTTTCATTAGCCAAGATGGTTGGTGATGGTTGAGGATTTTCATCATGATGTACCTTTGAGAAAATTGGTGTTGTCCCTCCTGGTGGCCACTGAGAACAGAAATACGAATGATTTCATATCAGTATTTAATATTTGTTTGTGCATTTCTGTTTTAATGGGGCAGGATATCTTATGGGAGGGAATGTGGGGGTTAGAGAGTAGAGGGGAAAAGTTTTGCACCAGAAGTTGAATCTTCAATAAGGACTAAAGCTCTTTATATCAGACGTGCACTTAAACTGCTCAGCAAACAAAACAAAAAGCGTGAACAACATGTTTGTCATTGTAGCTGTACAAAATATGACGTAATAAAATATCTTTCTAAAAAACCTACAAAAACTTTCTGAGTAGACCCTAAAATGTAACTGTAATCTATATAGAAGCAACCAAATAACGTCCCTAGAAAATAAAAGAAACAGATATCTTTTGATATTTCATGAGAAAGAATAACAAAAGAAACAGTATGTTGTCTTTTCTTCATCATTTATGAGTTTTTACCTGTAAATTTCAAGTTATTTTGTTAATGTTTGATAAATGGTTTTGATATGAGTCCTTTTAAGGATTATCAGATAAAGTAAGCACTTATTGCATACTCTAACCCCGCTGTCAAAGATTTGTGTTTATATCTTGTGACCTTAAAAATATAGACAAATTTGGTCACTCTTTTTGCTTTAAAAAGTCACCAATCATTCTGTAATGAGTAAAATGAGTTCTTGAAAGCCTGTAACCCAAAACTGTTTGACTAGTGAGGTCACTGACTTAGAATTTCAAACACAACAGTGACCCTATCAACAATTTAACCCATTTTGTAAGAACAGACAGCACATGTTTTTGAAATCTTTGCCTGACTTTCACTAAAATATGAACATGTGGGACTGTATCAACCACCTAGAAGAGAACTTGAGAGGAAAAAACAAGTCCATGTTTGATTAATTTCAATCTCACAAGGGATTAGTACATTTCTGTGAAATGACAAAATCTCACCCATTGGGATGCAACGACAGTGAATCCAACCAAACAGAAGACTGCGAGCTCTTTCATCTTGGAAACACAGAAGCCTTCATATTTAACACCCTCCTACTTATAGAGTCCATGTCAGTGGGTGGAGTCTGTTTCTGTTGGCCTCTTGGGATAAGTCCAAAACATGTATATCTATGACTCAAAACTTTTCACACTTTTAGTATTAACAGCCAACATTTAACCCTTGGTTGGTCTTCTAAAATGTGAAAAAGCACAACAGCACATCTTTAGTCATCTTTAAATAATGTGGCAAAACAAAATCCAGGTGCAGTTTTGAAGTTGACTGTAAGAATAATTTTTACAGCTTACTGTTAACCCTCCTGTTGACTTTGGGTCAAGTTGACCCAATTTCAAAACTTATTTTGTGGTTTTGACTTATTAAGTGGCTTGATAATGGTTCCATGCTATGCCATTTGCATGTAAAACAAGCAATGACTATTTTTGTGTTTTTAAAAAAAGAATTATAGCATCTTGCTGCCACCAAAAACATTGGAATGGTTTCAAAAACAATATCCTGCCTAGACTTTGTCATAGACCTGTGTCGCTGTGATAGTACAACATAACACTGATAGTAACTGCTGTGAAAAGAAAAAATAGATAAATAAATACAGAAATAAAATTTCTTTTTTTTGTGCCACTCAAACAAGACGTATACTTTATGTAAATAAGGTCGATAATGCCATTTATTACAAAAGTGATTGTTATATGAACATGTTGGAAACATATTCACCAAAAAGAGAGAAAAAATTGAGAAAATGTAACACCTGGTACTGAAATAATAATAAAAACGATAATAGGGTTAACAAGTTAAGCATCCAGCCGTTGGAAGGAGGAAAGGCGAAAAAACAAACGACTTAAGGAAAAAGTTTCTAGTTAATTTATTTTATTCATTTATTTATTTTTGAGGGAAATCCAGAAAAATAATACCTTTACATTTTATTGAGTTGTAAATAATTATTTTTTTGGTTAAAAACTGATGCTTTTGTGGTTGGTTAACCGTTATGAGCTCCATGAATGGTCAGGTGGTACATGATGAGCGCGCGCCGGTTGTTACCATGACGCTGAATGGAAACTTCAAAAGATGAACAGAAAATGAACTGGACGTCACTACCCTCTCTCGTTAAAAAACACCTAAACTCCGATTAATTAAGTAAGGTCTAGTTTATATGTTTTCATCTTTCGACAGTTTGTGAAGCTGTTGACTGTTTTTGTTGAATTATCGTCGAGTTTCTTATCAGGAGTTATGAAGGCTCAGAGCAGCGAGGTCGAAGTGTTTGTCCGAATCAGACCAACGGCTAATTTCGCTCGAGACCTCATTGAATGCCTCCCAGACGGACAGGTAACTGATTAAAAACACTTATTTCGAGGAAAGTTGAGCACAAAAACTACATGAGCTTGTTTCTAATTGAAATGATAAGCTTTTACTTGTTTAGGGGTTAAATTAAAGCCTGTTTCACTACTTCAGAAGCATTAAAGTGGCGTACACGCCTCTTCAAATGTTTAATTTAGTGTAATGTACGACAGAGTAGGGCTGAACTGTTTGCAAAAAATATATATAAGAGCGATTATTCTCTCCTGTATTGAAATTTGCAATTTATTCTGTGATTATTTTTAGATTCCCCATCTTATGTTGTATCAGAACTTAATACAGATTTCATATAGACTCATAACACAGAGTGAATCATTCTAAGCCTTAATTCCTTGAAATGTTGATGATTGTGTGTTACAGCTTAACAAAACTCAGAATTCTGTCCCAGAAAATTAGAATATAACAGAGATTGATTTAAAAGGGATAATTATTGAGACCTCTGGAAAGTTTTGTTACTTTCTGACTATTTTCCAAGTTTTCTCCCGATTAATGCTCTTTTTACTTTTTTTTTTTTTTGCTTCTTTATGACCAATTTTGCCACCTTAAACTTATTTTTATGGCTATTTTTTGCCAGTTTTCATCACCTACAATGTTCCTCTTGCAAAGGTAGTTGTCAACGGTTTCTGCTCTTCAGCAGAATGAAATATTTCATTAAAAATTATATTTGATATATAGCAGGCCATATTGCAAGTTAATATAATTTGCAATTAATTGCCCAGCTCTAGTTGTTGATAATAGTAAGAGCTAAATAAAGACAAATGGAAGCAAGCCATTAAATGAAACGACATACTCTATAACCTACACAAAAGTTGAAGCAAATCCAGGCTTCTCTTATAGTTCAACTCATTACTTTGTGATTTTTAAAGCTGGTAGTAGCCCAGCAAACATGCTGTGACAGCTGACTATTATTAAAAAATGTGTCCTGTGTTTGCTTTATGGAACTAAAAATTTGCATTTGCACCTCATCCTTCAGACTGTGAACATTCACTACTGGAAAGATGCCAGGCAGCTCCATGAAAGAAAGAAAAGTCAGCTGAGCTCCCAGTCATTCAAGCTGGGAGGCATCCTGCAGGATGTTTCTCAGGAGGAGGTGTATACACGAGTGTGCAGACGAGTGGTGCTGGGAGCACTGGACGGCTATAATGGTAATCCGGAATATCTTGACATTAAAATGTGTTTTTTTTTCAGTGATATAGCAGATTTATTTTTTATGGAATTATTATGTTTTTAGTATTTTGTGCTGTGTATTTTTCAGGTACAGTGATGTGTTTTGGGCAGACAGGCTCAGGAAAGACCTTCACCATGACAGGATCCACAGACTCTTACAAACAACGGGGTATCAACCCTCGGGCCCTTCAGGAGGTAACTCTAACGTCTTTACACTCTGGACTCATGGCTTAAAGACAATACATTTATTCACACATTAAATCCAAACTGTGTCTAGGTGTTCCAGGAGGTGGAAAAAAGGACTGAATATGCATTCTCCGTGCACCTCTCCTACTTGGAGATCTACAATGAGACCCTGGTGGACTTACTGTCATCCCTGCGTGGGTCACCGCACCCGTCTCCTCGAGGGATGGTGGTGATGGATGAGCCCGGCAGAGGTGTATTCATCAGAGGTCTGTCGCTGCATCCTGTCCACAGTGAGGAGGAGGCACTCAACCTGTTGTTTGAGGTTGGTTGTCTGGAAAGAACTGTCTCAAAGTCCCAAAAACTGCCATCAAAATATGATTAATGATAATCTTTTGACATACTTCAACAATCTAAAATATATTTTTTTATGATAACATCTATTTGAATGAACTTTGAACCTCAATAAAATTATTCTCCTCTATCTCAGGGTGAGTTGAATCGAATTATTGGTGCTCATGCCTTGAATAGGAACTCCTCCAGGTCTCACTGTATCCTCACCGTGCATATAGAGGTAGGAACACAAACATCTTAAAGGTTTCTTTTATTTTGTACTAGAGTCTTTGTGTCTAGCACGACACATTTGTTAATGAACATATTTTTCCACTTTTCAGTCTCGCTCACGGGCTTTATCTGACGCCAAGTTTGTCACCTCTAAACTGAATCTGGTAGATCTGGCTGGGTCAGAGAGGCTGGGAAAGACTGGGGTAAGAATGAGAAAATGTTCTATTGTTAAAAAGATGACGTCTTTTCTGACTTTGTGTTACTTCTCTTCTCTCCCAGTCAGAGGGTCAGATGATGAAGGAAGCTGTGTACATCAACAAGTCCTTGTCTTTCCTGGAGCACGCCATCCTCGCTCTGGCAGACCGTCGCAGAGAGCACATCCCCTTCAGGCAGACTAAACTCACACACGCTCTGAAAGACTCACTGGGTGAGACTGGCACGCTCATGGCATCTAACAAAGCTGATAGTTACTACTCATAAACCTCAACGTTCTTGTGCATCTCTGCAGGAGGGAACTGCAACACCGTCCTTGTGGCGAACATCTACGGTGAGGCTGCACAGATAGAAGAAACAGTAAGGATTGTAAAAGCAGTCAGATTCTTCCTCTACATGGTGTCTTCTTTGCTCTGGATGATCATGTTTTTTCTCTGCAGCTCTCTACTCTGCGCTTTGCCAGCAGGATGAAGTGTGTTCAGACTGAGCCAGCTGTTAATGAGCAAATGGATCCAGCAGTGAGTTCTCACTGCAGAAACTGATAACTAAGCAAGTGTTCATAACTAAAAATTGACTTAACATGAGCTGCATTTACCTGGGAAAACAAATAAAATAAATGCACACAGGGTAGGACAAGATAACACTTTCAGAATCTTATGTAAGGGCATAATTATAATTTCAAGAAACTTGCAAAGTATATTTCTCCTACAACTAATGGAGGATTATTTAAAGCACTTTAGGCATCGTTTTTGACTTTTAATGCCTTTTAATAACACACTTTTCTGTATTTGTAAGGTGAATGTGGCTCATGTTTAGTCTAATGAGACAATTTTTGCTCCAAACAAGACATAAACACTTGCTTAGAGTTCAGTATTTGCAGTGCACACACAGCACAACACATGCATATTCTGATACCCAAAAGTAACAATATGTATTAAGTGTTTTAATAACTTTCTCTTTTGTTTAGGCTCAAATCAAGATTCTGCAGAAAGAAGTTGACTTGCTAAGGGAAGAACTGTCCAAGTACAATACACTGGTGAGAAGAGCGAGCCAGATTATGGACAAGCAACACTGTTACTTACTAATAACATGGAAGTAAAAGGGACTGATAGGACTTTATGAGGGATCTTGAAATAGTCTCACTTTTATATATTTGTCAGTTCATAGTCCACAATATAAAATCATCAGTGCCAAAAATGGTTATTTTCTCAAAATCCAGGATTAGATTGGATTTTCTAGGAGAACACAAATCCATTGACAGAACAAAGTCTCTTTGATATTGTGCCATAGTGATGGGAAGTTTGTCTCTTCAGAGAGCTGTTTCTTTTGGCACAGCTCCTAATTTGATATTATTTGTAGCTTCATATTTAAGCCTTTTGTAACACATCACTAATATATCAGCCGGCAAAGTTTAGCCGTGGAAAACAAGAGCCGTTCTGCCGTGGTACAATTGGGTTTGCTTGTTGCCACATTTAAAATAATAGCGCCCCGTAACTAAGGAAAAGAACATTGCTCTGTTGCTTTGCATCCTTAAAAAAGGTGTCTTGAAGAAAGAAAAATATTGCTAAAAGACGATATGCTCTGCTCTCTAAAAACTGGACACCCTTAGAAGAGTCACATCTTTATGACAGTGGGTGATGGTGCTTATTGGAAATGTAGTCTTCATCTTGGAAAAACACTACTGATTCCAGCCAAAGGTGTCACTGCAATCAATGCTAAATGTAAAGTCCTCACAGCGCCTTAGAGGTGCTTCCTTAAACAGGGTTCCTACACATCCTTAAAAAGTCTTAAAAATTCTTAAATTAATGTATTTAAAACTAAGGCCTTAAACAGCCTTAAATTCATTAAAATATTATATTCTGGTCTTAAATGAATTACTCAAAGGTCTTAAATTTGTCAGGGCAGCATTTATTAATGTTTTATTGATTACATTTTTTTTAACGTGTGTTTTTGAGAAGGAGATGTAGAGTGAAAACTGTTTTACAAGCTGCCGATATGAATTATCTACATCCTAGTTAGGCAGTGTATGACTGTTTGTCACTGTTTGCACTTTTACATACAGATATTAACCAATGAGCAACTTTATGTTCAATAAACAGTCAAAAAGTCAACTTGAATGAGTCTCATTAAGTGACACACATGCTATGATTTGGTTGTAGTACAGCAGGATCCCCCTAATCATCGACTATATTTTTGTGTTTTTGGTCCTAAATTTCATTCAAAGTGGCATTAAATAGGTCTTAAAAGTCTTAAATTTGACTTAATGAAACCTGCAGGTACCCTGTTAAAGGCTACAGATAAAGGGCAGTTTTAAGATTTTTACTGTATTCTAAGAGAACATAATTACGTCTCGTGCCTGCGAACTATGTTTTCCCAGGTGAACAACCCCAAAGCCACATACGAGCCGCTAACTGAGGCCCAAACAGCTGAGATAAAAAGCCAGGTTCAGAGTTACCTCGAGGGGAACCTTCAGGAAATCAGTGTAAGATCATTTTCTCTATCAAATCATCTGCTGGATTATTCCTTCATGGTATTTATCATCTCTGTGGATGACGTTCTCTTACAGGTCATAAGTGTCAGGCAGGTCCAAGCAGTGTTTGCACAATTCAAGCTTGCTGTGCAGTGAGTATCACGGTGTGATTTAGTGTAAGGCTTAATGTGTTAACTGTATGTGACTCAGTATGTTTGTGTAAACAGGGAGCAGAAGGTGAAGGCTCAGCTCTGTCAAGGCTCCAGCTCGGTGGAGAGATCAAAATACCAGAGCGCTCACACTGCTGCTGTCAAGGTCAGTCAGTGTGTTACGGAAATGAGCTGGTGTAATTCTATTTGTTGAGTCTTTTACAATGTTGAAGGTTTGATGAGATGCTGTGTCATTGTAAACTCTTAGTGGAGTATCAGACGCCGTGCTGAGGAGGCTCGGTCGACTAGAAATGCTCATCATCCGGGTTCGACTACAGCCACAGCTAAAACGACAAGGGACAAACACAGGTGAGTCCATTTGTGTGACTTGTTGATATCTTTTTGAAGCTCCAGTTTTTAATGCATTTGTTTGATTTTCCTCATGACGAACTGAATATTATTTCTCTACAGCAAAAGACAGAGTCCAGTTCTGAGAAACAATTTGGAGACTGCTTCCAAATCGACACTGAATTCCAACCAAACGCCCGAGCTGGAGTCACAAAAGGAAGACACAGAGAGCCAGGACGAGCAGGAGTATGTGAATCATTTATCAAACATGTATTCTCAATCATTCTGTGGATGGGAAGTTCAGTGTTGTATTTATATTTAGCCATCTCTTCCCAGCTCTCCTCCACCTAAAGCTGAAGCCTTTGAGGATTTTAAGTCAGGACAGGGAAGCAAAATTAACTCCATCCTTAAGGAGAATAAAATCGTGCTGCTGGAGCACCACAGTCTTCTTCGCCAGCTCACCGAGGAGGTGAATGCTGTGAAGAGAGAGATGGACTTCACTGCTGCTGCCATACAGCGGAATAAAGAGATGACAGGAGGTACTTCGGTTTGTGTAGTTCAAGGAAAACTAAAACAATGGTTTCACCCACAAACTTTTTTCATTGTGTGTTTTTGATTGGAGGTCAGTATCTGGCCATGGGGGATGAGCCAGATGCCACTTTATTGACGCAGCTCAGAGACTTGAAGGCTCTGTACCGGCAGAGATATGAAGTGCTGCAGGATATAAAGGCAGAGGTCAACTACTGTCAGCATCTTGTGGACCAGTGCAGAGTGCGTCTGCTTTCAGGTCAGTTCTTGTATTAAGTCCATAACTTCTCAACTTGGCAACAAAAGTGCCTCATAAATGTCAGAGAAATAATCAACTGCTGTGGTTTTTGTCCTAGAATTTGAGAGCTGGTATGAGAAGACTTTCCTGATGCCTGATGAGGAGCTGGACGTGATGATGGAGAAAACACAAACACATGTGGGTCTGCATGTTTAATTCTGTCCATCTTTTGGGAGCTCAGTTAATTTTTCTATGACCGTATTAACCAGAATATAGGCCAAGTTTGTTTTTGGTTGAAAATATTATGGAAAAGTGAGGTCGTCTTTTAACTGGGATCTAATCATTGACACATGCTGAGAGTTGTCGAGGGTCACTACACGAGTACAACAGAAGACGACCAACATCAAAACTTGGGCAAGCTAACTGACAAATGAGTCAGAGTTATGGTGCTGGTTTTAATATAATAGTGGTCAATGCAGCAGAGATGTCAAAAACAAAATAATATGAAGTTATGGCTTGAGGTGTCCAAAGATGGCGCGTCAAAAAAAGACCTTTCTGTCTGTTTCTGTCTTTTTTTTTGTTAAACTACTTGACAAATTGATTTCACTGTTATGATTCATGAATGACTCATACTAAAATACTTAAAGTGATTGGTCCGCTTAGGTTTTGCATTTCTTCGTGATCGTACTTGGAGTCAAAAATGAAAACGGCCTATAATTATTATTTCAGTGACTTTTTCATAATTTCAGTGAAATTTGGTTTTCCTAAACATTGTCTTTTTCTGACGATTGATCTTGAATAGAGGGTGGTCCTCTCATGATCAGGTTGATACAGTAATTGCAATGCACCATCACGCCACTAGAGGGCATCTGTTTATTTGTTGGAGCTTTATTGAACTTCAGATTGATAGTGGACACTTGAGAGGAAACAGGCACTAGTAGCAAAGCTGCGTTAAGACGGCAGAGTCCGGGTCATCTTATATATTTATACACGTGAGAAAAGTTAGGGACATTAAAAAAAACATTAATATCTAAACTTGTCTCAAAAAAGTAAAAGTGGGTAAATTTGCTTTTCGGCATTAAATCTTACACGAGCAGAGCAGAGTTTGTGCGTTGCACCCATGAAATGAGAGAAAATCTCCTCTGCCAATGCCAAACCACTTTTTCTGCTGTTCTTTTGACTCTTGTTTTGAGCTTCTGAGCTTCTGGCATCCACAGGTGAAATCCAAGTTCCATAAAAGGCTGTGAAACGGGCCCAGGAGGATGCTCATCATCTACTTTACCAAACTAGAGTCAACAGAAGAATAAGCCGTTTAGCACTGGCAGAGTAGATTTGGCAAAAATGATTTTCTGGAGCAATCATAAATCTATTGCTGAGTTTTGAAAAGTTGTGACTTTGTGGTGATAATTTTTTTTTTGCTTCTTTTGACTTCAGGAAGAAGATAATGATCAACCCTCGTATGAGCCTCTGCCAGACAGCAGCAGCAGCAGCTCTGAGTCCTTCTACAACGCCCGCGACAGAACGCTGAGAAGAGTGGGTGTTTTGTCATAATTTTGTCACATTATCTCAAAAATCACCTGCTTAAATGTGAAACTTGAAGAAACCTTAGTCATTTGAGATTTTAACTGTTAATTTTCATGTTTTTTCTGTCTCAGAGGAATCACAGGATGCTGTCGTCCACTCCGGTTCAGAGGAACTCATCTGCTGGACAGAGACGATTTCCTCCGATATAACCTGTCATCTAAGTGAGTTTATACTGTATTTGAAGCAGTTTTTACAATACTCAATCACAAAAGACAAAAACACTATGAATCAGCTTCTTAAATGAAAAGTAAAATTTATTATTCCTGAACCACAAAATAGACTTCTTTGGTTGTACAAATTCACTAGTTACAGTCTTGTGTGAGCTCTAACCCTTGACCCAGGGACTTCTGACCCCTTCCCTCTGAACTATTTGCAAGAAAAAGCCCCCGAAGACAACTCAAGACAAAAGAATAAACACAAAAAATCTTGAAACACTGCATTAATAATGTAGTGAAACCCATCTGAAAAAAAGATAACCTACTTTAAGAAAAAAAGATGTCAGCCAAATGTTATCAAACAAACTGAATTTCAGTCAGTGAGAGCAACATAGAAAGCTATCATTAGAGGACCCTACGTTAAATTAAAAGAAATGCTACTACTGTGATTCTGCAAAAATACCCATCAGATACATCGACTGACAGAACGTCAAGCAGTGAGCTGAGTGTTTGAATGAGATCAACGTCATGAGAGGGATTTCTAATCAGCTCTGCCTCTCTCAGCTCTCCCAACAAACGAACCAATATACATGCAGAGAGCGTCCACGCCAAGCCCGTCTGAACCCAGACGCATCAGCAGTTCAGACACTCGCTCGGTTTAGGTCAAGACTGGCTCAGATTCAAACCCAAAGTTTGTTTTACTTTCAGTATTTGTACATTATTCACACGATAATAAATGATTTTTTTCAGTGGCATCAGATTTAAATTAACCAGAGACAGAAATATAAAACACCTGCTACCTTCACGTCACTCTGGAATACCTCCAGATATTTTCATGATAGATACGAAATCTTTCACATTGAAAGAATGAAAATCCCTAAACAGAAGAGGGGGAGTACCGTCGGTTAGAAATTATGCTTAAAGGGCGTGTTGCAAAATGTGATTTATGTGTCGTTTAATTCTCTCTGTAAGGGGAATGTAGGAAAAAACTATCAGATGAGTAGATATAAAAAATTGAATTTAAAAAGATCCGTAAAGTGATGTGCAATATATAAGTTGCAAGGTATTGAATCGTTTCTGGTAACATACAATAAAGCTTCCAATGGGTTAAAATAGTGTAAGGCCTTCAATTTAAAATGATAAAAACAATAAATTACTTAAGATATGCATTGTTAAAAGCTGATATATGGCAGTGCAAAAAAAGATATGTTGTTTCCCCAAAGATTCTCCGTGACCATGAAGGTAGCAGGATGTTCCCTCCTAAATTAATATTTACACTCATGTCTGCCCGGATCTAAAGAACGCCCTGACATTTTACAATCTATTCACTGAAATTCTAAAAATATCATTCAACAAGTTAGTATAGCTGTGACCCATTTCTTTTCTTTTTTTCCAGTATGACTTTTTTTTTTAAAAACAGCAAATCATTCGAGGTGTGAGAAACGAAAAGTAAACTCATCTGTCACCTCGTTTTAAAAATACATCTGCTTCTACTTGGAAAACCGAGTGAAGAACAAAAAAGATTAATGGTCTGTGAGAAGCGATTCTAGCTAACCACGCAAGCTCTTTCTTGCCGTCTCATCCGCTGACTGTATAGGCAAGACTGGCACGCAGGATATAAGTAAGAGTGTATGTGGCTACCAGCTTCATAGTCTCTGCAGTGGTTATATAGGAGAGTACGTCTCTTCTACGGACACTCTGTGTAGTGTGTAAAATGTGTGTTTGGATTGTGTCGTCAGAGTTTTCTCCCAGTGTGAGGTGTTATGTGGGCACTGCGGTTTCCAGGCTGCGGCGACCCTGCCTCAGTTTGCGCTTGTTGCTGTAGAGAGCCATCTCTTCCAGGGCGGAGGTGGCAGGTAGCGGAGCAGGAACCTCAGCATCAGGGCTGGCAGCCGGCCCTAGAAAACAACAACACAGCTTCAGTCACAGGACAACTTGTAAAGTGTTTTAAAGCTGCTTATCACATCGCTTCTGGCGTTTGATTACAAAGCAGATGGATCCCTTAAACCTGAGAGAGAAGCCCAACATTTAGATCAGCAGCAGGACAAAAGCAGGTACCAGAAATTCAGGTGAAGTTCAAGCAACCCTTCTACTCTGTCATTGATTTCCCCAGCCATGGTTTCTTGATCTGTTAGAAAATCAATTGACCTTGACCTTTTGCAAAAGCCCCGCCCCCCTTAGTTACTGTTGCTAGCCCGACAAGCTTCTTGACGCTGACGGACTGTCAACACATTGTCGAAGAAGTATACTGGTGCATGTCATTGACTCTTTTTGGAGCAATCCCAGCGCAATATCCTCCAGATCGAGGCACAAGGGGTTGTAATATGCAGTGGAGGGGTGTTTCCAAAATGTTAAAATAAGGAACGACGGGAACACTACAACTATCGAGGTGAAAACATACCAGTCAACGGGAAAATCTGAGAAACCCCACAACCTCCACCTCAAATGCAACGAGCACAGCCTTGTGGACCAGTCATGCTCCTGCACTGTCAGGTAAGTTCTTATGTCAGCCTAGTATTGTTAAAATATGTTTATCTGTGTCCACATCCTCCATAAGAGCGTTACCCTTCGGTTATCTAGCCTGTTACTGTGGATGGGGACACTTGTTTGCTTCAGGAGGATGTTGACTGAAATATTTAAATAATATGATAGTTGTTACAGCTCTGACTCCCCCAGCCAAACTCTTGGGGTACCTACTGTCCGATTTACGTCGCAACACTATTTTGCTTGTCGGAGGTCGGCGGCTTGACGGACCTTGTTTACATAGTAACAGTTGCTCGGACGTGTGACTGGACCATGACGGTTTGGGGGCGGGCTTTTGTGAAAGGTCAATTAACTATCCTTTGCCAACTTTGCAGATATAAAACTTACCCACACTGGCAGAGTGGAATGGATGACAGAATATCAAGTTTGTAATGTCTTCTAAAACTAACAGGAAGTAGTTTTAGAGACATCAAAGACTCCTCAGTATTAGTTTTTCCATAATTAAGAAAAACGTATGCTGCATGATTGGGAAAATTAAAGGAACGATAGGACGATCTAGAATTGGAATTGATTATCTGGAATAAGACTTCATTTCCCATGAGCACCATCACCCACTGCAAAGATGTGTCTGTTTAACAGCAAATGAATGGAGAGCAGATTTTCTTTTAAAAGCTGCTTTTCTTGTATCGTCTTTTTAGTGCGACTTTCCTTGGATCATCTTTCTAATGCCACTCTCTAGAGATGCACAATATTGGATTTTTGGATTTTTTGGATTTAACTACTTTGACAGCTTCGTGGCACTTTAAGTTAGAATCTTACTTTCGAAATTAAGACTTAAGTAGGTGAGACTTCTGTAGGTTTGCTACAACAGACCTTGGCGCAACATTTCGTACTGTATGTTTACTAAAACTCACCTGGAAATTACAGTTTCATTCATCACTTTAGAAAAATCCATGCAGTCTGGTGAACTTTGAGTTACATTAGTGACACCAAATCTCTCTCTAATTGTTGTTTGGAGAGCAGTAGCAGGCAAAGCACACCCAAGTAAACACACACACACACACACACCCCGTCTGAAACCTGGACCCATAGTTTGTCACACAACTGGCAGGTTAGAGTTTGATCACAAGCTACAACAATCTTATATCATATAATCTTGAGTGTATAACAACACGCAAACATGCACACTGAGTCGTACCAACATGAGCTGCTTATCCCAGGTATTCACCTAGATCAAAGGGGGTAGAAGAAATTCACACTAATTTACTCACTATTCCCTTTCACAACGTGAGTTTAATAAAACATCGAATTGTTCGAGCACTCACCAGGGTTACTCGAGCCGTCATCAATGAACTGCAAGTCCTCACTGGCGTCCGGGGTCTGGAAGACAAGAAGAGAGAGTTAATACCTGGCGGTGAAAGTGAAGCGCGTCAGTGACCTGAATCCCAGGAGAAGCCTCCACCATGAGCAGGAGACTGAGAAGACGAGCCAGCCGCTCACTGAAGCACTGAAGCTCCCAGTCTGTCAGAGCCTAAAGCCACAGCAGCTCTACCAGGAAGAGATTGGCATGTTAAAGGAAAGGGAGGTTAAGTTAGGTCATCAGTTCCGGGGTTTGTTGTGATGTGCAGCCAAATCCACAAAGAGACAGCAAACAGAGCAACATTGCAGCACCAACACGAGTCACCAACGCACAAAAGAATCCAAGCAGCATGTTAACATCACCTTTTGTGCGAAAGCCATCAATATGACGACTATTTATCAAATATGATCCATATTTGATACCAGGAGTAAAAAACTGTTTCAACTTAGGGACCACTGCAACCTGCAAAGTCGGGATCAAGTAATCAACTCGGTGCTACTTAAAATAGTTTCTGAATTTCTTGTTTATGTCTTACCCCACCCTCAAGATGTGTAGCAAACAATTTCAAGTGATTGGACACTGGTCAACTTTTTGGTGTATCAAGAGCAGCCAGTAATTCTCAACAGAAGGCTTCCTTTCTATCCACTGCATCGTTTAAAATTCAGTTGGTAACACGAGAAGCACCGTGTTCAGACAAAAAAAAAAACCCAGCAAAAAAAGTGATACATCTAGGGTGATTACATCCCAGATCATCAATTACCAGTTAGCTCAGTTTCTCTCTGGGTAGTAAATTAAAAAGGTCAATTCTAGTTCAACAAGCAGTGATTAATTATATTGATAGTGCCAAAGTCCATATTTAGAAGCATATCAATCGGTCTGTGAAATAGTGTTTAATACAATAAAATGGTGGCACTGTGCCTTTTTTCAGGGTTTATATTATTCTTTTTGTAGTAGCTTTACACAACTAACATAACTTAAACTATTTGTGATATTTCCCAGATTGGTGTCTTGAGAACACTGATTTTAGGCTTTATTTACCCGTCTCCCCAGTGCAGAGTTTTACCTGCATGCAGATACAGGGGTTTTAATTGGCTGAATTCATAACAATTACATAGATAAATTGATCATAGTCAGAACTGAGGACTCTGTTCTGCCTGCTTTTACTCTCCATACAGACCAAATGCTTACTGGTTTCAAATATTTGACAAACTATAAAATGGTCCCAAACATACTAAGACCAAAAATCAGAATCTGGTTGATCATTTTTTGTTGCTTAGTTTGCAGATGACAGTGGTCTCCAAGTCTTCCTCTTTAAGACTACAATCTTTGTGGTCAACATGCTGATAGGAATATCTGTACATTGATTTAAGTTCATATGTAGAAGTCTGAAATTTAACACTTAAAGTAGCATCAGTTCAGTTACATCCACCAAAAAGAGAACAAACTCAGGTCACTGTGCACCAAACCACACAAGATCCCACTGTGACAGGAATGCAGACTGACAGCCACAAAGACGACCACGAATACTCGCCCAGCCTACAAAATGAAAGACCACTTCAAGGCAAGCACTGTTCACTCAGGCACCTCCAGGATTCCCCTGCTCCCCCCCATCAAAGCGAAGACTTCTACTACTCCACTCAAGCCTTTTCTACACGTCTAACCTGATGACAGGAAAGGAAAAACATCCTTCAGAGGATCAGAGTTTTTAAAAAAAGGAAGTCTTTTGGAGTCTGTGTGATATGAAACTCATGCGTGGTACAGGCAGCTGATGGACGTGAGAGTGGATGAGATGTTTCCCCCGGAACCAATTCTGGTTAGTGGGATCAAAAATCTGTTGGCATTAGTGCTGAAAGATGACTGGGTGAATGGTTACTGCTTGAAATGCTTTTTTAGTCGTGAGTTGTAAGGAGGAGGGATAAGAACAGGGAGGCAGAATGTGGGGGAGACCCAGAGGGAGGCTGACTTAAGCTGTCACTCATAACGAGGAGAAGAGATCACAGAGCCACAACCTCCACTGTACACACACTGATGCTTCTTGATTACGTGAAAAACAAAAAACTAGAGTGGGGAGGCAGCAGGAGAAGCCAGGGGTGGTGGGATGAGGCCGAAGCCCCTGGAGCTCAGCATGCAGCCAGTACCTGGATGTCGTATACGGGTTTGGAAGAAGGAATGGCAGCAAACTGTCGGTAGTCAAACTTCTTTGACGACAGGGACTAGGAGGATAGGAATGAGCAGAGGTCAAGGGAGAGGGGAAAAGAAGAGGAAAGAGGGACAAAGTAACAGAAAAAGGAGGTTGGAGAAGTCAAAGAGGGGGAAAAGGATGAGCGAAGACTAATGGATGATTCAAACAGCCGGCTGTGGTTGATCGACTGGAGTGACAATGGGCAAGATGGATTAATGCCAATGAGTTTGAAGCAAATCTAGATTCATTCCTTTCCAGTCATATTGTTGCAGACTCCTCAAATTTAACTGCAGTCCCTGTTACAGCCTAGTTCAGATATTTGATGAGTCACCCTCAGTAAGTCTGTGCAGAGGACACATTCAACACTTTACAACTTCAAAAAGGCCAGCTGGAAATCTGATCATCAAAAACAGACTGAGAATTTAGGAGACCTAAGTGATGCACTTAAGTGCTTACCAGCCTTCCTGGAGAGGTCAGTCCTCGGGGGCTGAGCTCTGAAAGAGAAATGATAAACAGAGAAAAGACATCAGTGTTTTGATTTTATCAGTTTTTACTAGACAGAGAGCAAAAAAAGGACTAAATAAAAATGATCAAATCAAGTGACTTTTTTTAAGGTATAGTACAATTCTGAAACCAGTGTAAACAGTCAGAAGACAACTGCGTCCTACCTTCCATGGGTGTTGGAGAAGGTGTCGGGACAGGTGAGGGCGACTCTGTCAGCTGGTCCAGTGTCCCACGTTTCTTCCCGTCACGAGACTTGGCGATGACCATCTGAGCTTTCAGTGCGTCCTGCTCCAGAGACTTCATTCTACAAGAGAAACAAACACCTTCAGATAAATATTGAGCTCACTAAGACAAGAAATGCAGAAACAAGAGTGAACAGGAAGCACACACCCCTAAAACGTGGGTGTCTTGCTGTCACTACTTATTCTGGGGGCTCCTTGTCCTGGTTTGCTGTGATTCAATTTTGTTTCTCAATGAGGGGCATTCCAGGAAAAGGACGACCTCACCCTCAACTCACAAACTGCTTGCAAACTTACCGCGGAATATGTGTTAGTACTATTAAATAAAGAGAACAACAAGAGGCAAATGAAAAGAGTGCAGAAGAAAAGAATAAAGAGAAGGAGGGACGAGGAACAGCAGAGACGTGCAGAAGCAAAACAGCACTGGAAAGGCAGCGAAGCATCGTCGCAGCGGAGCCGCGAGCGCTTCCTTCGACCTTTCCAAAGTCAGCCTCTAGCAAAAGTACCCCAAAGCACCCCAGCACACCCCCACGATGCTTTGCGTCTGGCCCTGGTGGCTGAGGGCCGAGGAGCAGACCTGAGCTGGGAGGCAGCAGAGGAGGAAGAGGAGGAGGGGGGTTGGGGGGGCTCAGCCGTGCCCTGAGACGCCCTCACTCTGGCCTGGTAGAGCCTCTTTGCCAAGTCCTGCTCATACTGCTTAACATCCTCCTCTAGGCCGTATGGCCTGGGCGCCACGAGGCCGAGGAGGGGGAGGGAAGATGAGGATGAAGGGGAGACCGGGGTAAAGGAGAAAAATGATGAAGAAAGGGAGAGAAAGGCATACAGAGAGAAAAGAGAAGACAACCAAAGAATGGAAGGTAAAAGACACATTTAGAGAGCCAGGAATAAGAAGACTCAAAGTTCAGACATGAAATTATAGAAAGAGGAGGAGACAAGCTAACACGGAAAACGAGGTGTTACAACAGAATGATCTTTGGACTGACGCTTGATTTCGCCTGAATCCTGAGATTGATTGACTTGTTCCACAAACTAGTTATTACTCCACATTCTGATTCTACCGATGTCCTGGGTGTAGTCCCTGAAACAAAAGGTCGTTGACCCTGAATGTTGTCTTTACCTGGCTGCTCTCCACATGGCTCTCTTCTCAGCCTCCAGAGCTCGTTTCTCAGCAGGGGACAGGTCCTTGTCAGGGGCCACAGCGAGTTCAGGACTCTGCATGCGGAGCCTCTCTTGATGTCTGCGCTCTGCTTTGGCCGTGCGGATCGGAGCCGCTGACTCCCCTGGATACACCGGGATCAAACTGACGAGACAAAGAAGCTGAAGTGAGTACAGAGACAAAAACAGAAACAGAAGTTGGCGCTAAGGTGTTTGTTTGTGTAATCACCCCGTCATGGAGTTGGGCCTCTGATCAAGCCTGAAGCCGTCTTCCAGTGAATTCCTCTGAGAGTCTCCTTTACCGTCGACAGATGACGGCCTACAATGAGAGAAACAGTTAGCTGAAGAAGCTAAACAGAAAACACTTGAAGCAGTAATTATGATGTACTCCTCACCCTGAGCTGCCGCAGTAGCTCGGCGGCGTTACGTTGTAGCACGGCGGTGTGGAGCCATGCTGCGACGGGCTGGAAATCGGCTCCACTTTATACTCCACTCCATCCAGCAACACTTTCCCAGAAGCCTTCATGTGTGCCATCTGCCTCGCCAGGTCCTCCTCCTCATCCTCCTCGTCTTCATCCAGCAGGTACTCCCTCGCCCGCTGCTCAAACTTCCTCTCTGAGTTACGAGAAATGGACAAGTTAGTAAATTTAAGACATACATGTTACTGTCAAAGGATGCTTTAAGACAGACAAACCTTCTTCCTCCCTCATCTTCTTCAGGTCGTCTTCTCCAACGAGAGACACTCGAGGTTTGGGTTTTTCTGGCGTCTGCTGCTTCACATCGATCTCGAAATACTTCTGTCTGTCCCTGAATGAGCGCTGCTCGGGGCTGTTCTTACCGCTAGGAGAGGGACTCTGAGAAATAAAGAGCAGAAGACAAAATTCTGTCTTTTTCTGTTTGGTTTTGAAAGTGCACCAGAGAAACCTTCAGTGTTATTTGATCCATTTGCCAAAGGAGCAAAGAAGCAAAAGATGCAAGAGAAAAACAAGTACGACCGACCAAGAAGAAAACAAAGACTCAGCCTTAAAAGGAGAACCCAGCACCATAAAGCTGATTAAACATCGATAAGCCTGCGGTCTCATTACGGACAGATTAAACATCCGTCTCTCAGAGTCCAGGAGCAGTGAAACCGCCACCGTCAAGCCCAGCACACCACAGCCCATAACACTGAGCTGCTGCTGTAGATGTGGCAGAGTCGGTGGATACCTGCAGTTCCATGCTCGGCCTGGAGAAACGAGGCACTGCGGCCAGGCTCATATACTCCTGACGTGGGGAGGGTTTGCCAGTCGGACTCTGACCATCTATGTCGTCAAACACCTCGTTGTTCAGCTCAGGCTGAAAAGGCCACAGAGGTCATCACCAGACTGTCAGAAAATCTCTTTGGCTGTTTGTCCCTTTAGTCTAATAGTAAACTTTGTGCAAAAAGCAAGGCAGTTTGTATTTGGTAGATTATTTCTTTTTCCCAAAAGAGCATGTTGGCGATCTTATATCCTTGGAAAGTTGTTTGGAAATGGCAGAGAAAATAAAGCAATTTTTTCATGGGCACAACCCAAAAATGCATGTTCCTTCCCAAAAACAAACAGGCCTAACAACTGTACATGATTTATTGCCAAGAAGCATTGATACAAAGAAATAATCGAATAAGCTCAAGTTCACTTCCTTTTGAGCCCTGTTATAAAATGAATGAAAAATGCTTTATTGGTCCCAGAGGGGAAATTTCAATATTAAAAGTTATGATTGTATTTGTTGTATAAATGATCACAGAACAGATAAAAAGATGCTTTTTTCTGTAGAATGAACTTTTAGTGATTTATTACCAAACAAAAACAGCTTCCCTTTTGCTTACTGTGGTTAACAGAAAAGGAACTGCTGGGGCTTTTTTATTTCCACATCGGGACATCTGATGATACGACAAATGGGTAGTTTTTGATGCGTAACTGTTTGTTTGCGAGATGTGCCGTTTTCAAAACTGCTTACTTATTTGGCAGTGTGCCACAAATCCCTGGATGCTGTGCTGAAAAAATTGTGTGTAACAGGCCAGTCTTTTTCGCATACAGTTCCCCACTAGTGTACTAATTTCGGCATTTGTATGCAGTGGCACAGTGGGGGGCAGTGAGTGCATTACTGCCACCTGCAGTGTTACGAATACTACTCCAGCTGAACAATGCTACATTTAGAGCGAAGTCATAAAAACAGAAACCCTAGCAAATCTTGTCGCTTCTAAATTTTACAGTGGTGATACCCTCACAAAAAAAACTTTAAGTGCTCATATAAACTATTGAAGTTCACGTAAGCTTCTTGTTAACTTTATTCAAACCATAAGCTGATGCTACGGAAATAGTTTTGATGTCCACTTTACTTTAGCTTTCTATAACTAAAAATTCCCAAAACAGAACAGATTGAATAGAATGGTTATGCTACATTTTTAACAGCTTAGTCATTTCTTGTTTCCATCATGTTCTCAGTTCTCTGTGATAGAGAAAGAATAAGTAAGATATTTTTTCAGTTGGAACTTTGCATCCTTAAAACAAGTTTAAAAATGGCTAATTCAGGAACTAGCAAAACAGAGGCTAACCCGGGAGAAAAACAGAAATATATCATGTAATGCAACATTGTTTGCTCTCTTTAATCTGAGGATTCAAATGATGTAATTACTGTTTTTAAAAATTATTTGACTTGACTTGTTTTTGGTCCACTCACCTCTGGAGAAGGCTGCTTGAGGTGGAAATTGTTCCTCACGCCGTACAGATCCTGAAGAGAGGATGAACAGAAAGTTAGTTGAATAAAATAAACTCAGAGTGAAGATATAAACTGGGGAACAGAGCAGGCAGACTGATAAGCAGCTGGGATAAAGAACGTACAAAAAGAGGGAAGTGATTCGATATTAGTACACGAGCCACACATGGATGAATGAACGAGTCAAGACCGAACAGCAGAATGACAGATGATGCCGCAAAACCGATGATGAACGCATTCCACACGTCACAGCACGTCACAAGCCTCCCGACACGGCGCAGGCTCCTTATCGGACAGCCTGCTCCAGTCAGGAGGGGGCGGGGGGGCGAGACCATCCAATCAGCACAGCATGCTTTCTGTTGTTGTGACCCGGCGGGGCCCGGGCAGCATGGCCTACCTGCGGCGGCTCCAGCACTGCCAGTGAGCGAGGCACGGCGGCAAACGCCTTGTATGCCTGTTTGACATTCATGGGGAACTCGTCGGGCGAGGTGGGGGAGGGGGCGCGAGGCTGCAGGGGAGGGGGGAGGTTTGAGGGGTTTGGGGAGGTTATGGAGAGAAATGGGATAGGATCATATGGAGGAGGAGGAGGAGCCAAGGGGAGGAAGAGGACGGACAGACAGACAGAGACACGGAGGAAAGTGTAGACTATGAAAAAAACCAGCAGGGTTGAAGACGACTGTGGAGGAGAACAGGTGAAGAGCATGGCGGCTGGTTTCATGTGACAGAGAAGGGGAATATGCAGAGAAAAACACGCAGTCGGGCCTGGAAAGCTCAAAGCCATGAGAGATTTTCTTGAATGAGCTCCTGTGTGAAACCAGGAAGGTGCATTTGAGCAGTGCTCCGTGGTTATTCACTTATCAAACTATGCTGCTTGTAAAAGACAGAATTAAGTGGAACATTTTACAAAACTGGAGATGGAAGGAGTTATATATATATGACTATTTTTTAAGCCCTGGATGCTGCTTTTGCTGGTGTTATACCTGGACTCAACTACCCTGAAATAAAACTCCTCCTTTCTTTGGTTCAACCCTCTTTGGAAGTAAAAATCATTTCCATCTGAATCCCTGATGCACGGCGGTGAGACAGCGCTCCGGTGTTTGGAAGCTGAGGTGGCACAGAGCTGAGAGTGGAGAGAAAACAGCACTATGTGGTGGTGAGGGGTCTTACAGAGGTCTGGGAGTTGAAGGGGGAGGGGCCATGCTGGAAGGGGTTTGGACTGTGGCTGTCCGGATTGACGGGGGAAGTACTTGGCCGCACACGCCCGACTGGCTGGATGGCGCCTGGTCGCGTCTGAAGGGAAGAAGAAATTTGAAACATGAGACCGGTGAAATGACTTTTGGTGTAGAAATTTAATCAGTAGCGACCTGGAGTGAAGTGATCACGACAATGAATGACAACTTAATATGAATGAGAGTCAATGAAAGACGATAGCTACATTACTTTTTATGAGAGGGTCTTTCAAAGGCTATTTTTTTACAGAGACAAAAACTCTTGAAATTAAAAAGAATCTAAAGTATCTTAATAGACAGCTTAAAGTTTTCTTTAAGTTTTTGTTAAAATGTCAAATGCTCTGAAATCTGACCACACAACAATCTTTCAGTCAGTCTAAAAGTCTTTTGGCTCAGTTTGTGAGGAAACTGTTATTTCACACTCACTGATGATGGAGATTCATCCCTGGCAGTAGGAGTGGAGGTGTAATGAATGTTTGCCTGAAAATAAAATAAAAAAAACACCATTTAAAAAAAAAGAAAAAGCAGAGCTGGATGAATGGATTGGATTAACAGCACACAGAGACGATACTTCTACTGTTGGAGCGTTTCCAAGATGATGCCAGGCCAAAAGTTCACTCTAACAAACAGTGCAACACGAGATTGTTCATCAACTGGGCGTCACATTTTTCCAAGCCAACTCAAATCCCCCATAAAACTAATAACACTGCTTAAAGAGAGGGTGTTGTGCTTTTTTAAAGGTTTTCAATTGTCTCTCTGGTAACCCTTAGGGTAGCTTTGCATGATTTACAGCTGGAGAAAAACCCTGATTTCTTACACTGATGTTTTATAAATGCTACTTTAAGGCTCAACAAGCTCCCTTTAATCTGATTGGTCAGCTGTCTTGGGGCAGACCTTGGTGTTTGAGGTTAGTACCTCTAATGTTAAGGTCATGTACCAGTTAGGATGTTCTCATACAATGATATCATTTCATTCTCGCATCTCACATCAATTTTTTAAAGAGAGACCTTTTTGCATAGTATATAGACTGATTCAAGGATTTCTACAACATATAATAAGTCCCAGCTTGAAAATCTGCAAGTTTAGTTTGAACATCCCGCATTGTTACTTAATATCTCTGTTTAAAATACAGAAAAGCAGAAAACACCCTTTTTAATGAAAACCTGACATTATAATGTGATCTTGCTGTGAAAGAATGAGAAGCCACAGCCGGTCAGTAGAGACGTTGAGAACAGAAAGCTTCAAAAGCATCAGTCGTCAGCTGGCCACGAAGAAGTCACATGCTTTTCAGACATGACCTGTAACGCACTGGTAATGTTTCTCAGAGCAGCAGACGCATGTGCTACATTTCTTTTAAATCCAGGCCAGAGCAGAGAGCCACAAGACCCACTTACAAAGCGAGTCTCCCTGCCTGTGCACAGGGAGCTGTTGGAAGAGTGGAGGCTGGGCTACAGGTGGGAGAAGAAGTCGGAACTGTCAATGGCAAGATATGTTTTCTACGGAGAAGAGGGGATGACTCATGGAGAAGGAGAAAATAAAGAAAACAATGGAAGGATCGGAGTGGGTGATGAGGCTGCTCACCGGTTGAATTGTGGGAGAGTACGGGGCTTCCCTGATTGGACTGTCTGTCCGGGTGAAATCAGAGGAAGGTGCCTGGGAAGAGAAACGTCAAAATAGTTAACAGCTTGCACTTGATGGAATAAAACAGCAATGTGGCAGCAATTACAAAGAAAACAATCATTTGTTAGTCTTGCAGAGAAATTGTTGTCCCATGAATTTAACCAACAAGCTCTCGCGCGTGAACATGCACTTTTCTGTGCAGGTCGCGGCTCCTCCATGACTGTCGACCTCCCTCGCAGCTGTTGAGACTGACATTCCTGTCGATCCATACGATGTTCTGAGTGTGCGCCTAAATACCTCACGAGGGGCTCCATGCTCACAGCAAAACATGCACCGGTTCAGATTTGATCGACCGCAACTCTAAACACTGTAGAGCCAAAATGTATCAGAGTCCTGAATTCACGCAACACATATCCACCATTTTGGGTCTGAAAATTATGGTCTCTTCACCTGCAAAAACACTGAATTCTTGATGTGGACCAGTTAGCAAAGCTGTGAGTGGATTACTTTTTAATTTGTTAAGCACAGGATTCACTGCTATGCACGGATTCTACATAAAAGTTCTCCCAATGTTGGATCCTTTTTCGTGTCACACTTGAGTGAACAATGGAAGAAACTGTGCATTAACACACCATGCTGCCTTCAAACCACACTCAGGTAGCCACACTCAGGTAGCTGGCTTGCCTTGCTGAACAACCACGGCTGCAGCTGGCCTTGCCTCCCGTATCCAACAGGAGGCCCCGACAGGATCTGCTCTGCAGCCGGACGACCTTTTCCTTTACGATTCGCCACCAAGAACGGATTCTCTTTGAAGCAGATCGGCTGAGAGTCCACCAGACATTCTTCATCGTCTTCTGCTACACACGTGGATGAGCTGATAGTTGTTGAGGACCCTGCGCTGTCAGATGCGGCCGTTCCATTCGGGGAGAACTGGGATCGATGGAGGAAATCGTGATCTGAGTTCAGACTCGTGGGGGACTTGTGGTCCATGAGAGGGTTTGTTGGTTGGACTAAGCTGAAGCCCAAAGGCTCCAAGGAGGCTCCATACTGAGCCTGAAGGGGGGCCTCCATGGGAGCGGTCAGACTTATAGAGGTAGGGAACTGGACAGGGAAGACGGGGACAGAGAGAGTGACTCACAAGGACAGTGATGGCTGCACTCACAGAAAGGAAATGAAAGGTTCGAAAATTTAACCTCTTGACACCCAGTATCCACATGAGTGGACATTACATTTCTGCCTCCGAGACCCATGATACTTCATTTTTTTAAGACTTTGATCTAGTAGCCATATTTAGAGACACTTTCCACGACATCTTTTGGTGGTGTCACAACATTACACAAATTTCAGTGAAAAAATCAGTGAATTTATCTCCATTAACACTCATAACTAATAACTAACTAATAACATTAAAAACACAACTTCCTGAACAAAGACAAAGCTTAGTCTTTATACTTATTAGCTCTTACTTCTCCCAAATTGGGAAGATAAAAGATGCATATCAGACAAAAGCTTGTGTGCCAAGAGAAGAGAAACTAGGATCAAAAATAAATCACATTTTAAGCTAAATGTTTGAATGATCAAAAAGTTATTTGAAAATTTTGATTTTGCTTCTCAAAATTAATTTTTTTGCATCCTTTTTCTGAGGCTCAAGTTGATATGTCGCTAATATATTTGAAATAAACCATGAAAGCATTAGCAAAAGTGTGTGATTCAGAAATAATCCAACAAAAGTCCCATTATTTCATCCAATAATCAACAAATATTTACTGGTAGCAATTTTTTTCACTTGAAATGCCTATTTCTTAAAATCAGGGACTCATAATAAATCTTTCAAGGAAGATTTGATTATGAAGTTGGGCAGTCAGTGAACTTCTCAGCCGGTTTTCAGTAAATAAAGAAGGGACAACAAATAATGGGGATGGGTTAGAGGAATTCCCCTCTCTTTTAAGTGCTTCTCGAAATAGACACTCGACACACGAGTCTACAGCTGCTAAAAACAGTTCCTCCCATCACCTAATCTTTCCTGAAGCCTTAAAGATAAATGTTTCAGCCTCATCATTCATGACATGTAAGCTGCTGCTGTGCGCTAACGGACACATTACAGCTCTTCGGGCTCTGGGGCCTCTGCCTGAAATAAACACATTATCAGATCAGGAAAACGTTCTCACGACAGATAACGTTCAACGACGACTGTACGGCGCACAGAAGACAGGTGATGTCATTGACCTACGCCATGTAGGGAAACCTGATACTGTAACTGAAGCCGTGGAAGTGTCGTGTTTTTACACGCTGAGAAACACCTCCTTAGAGCGCCGCGCGTCCATCCAGATAACTAATAGACGTGACCCTGATTATTAAAATAGCCACACTAAGAATACAGCAGGCATTGTGAGGCAGTAATGCGTCTCTACATGCTGACTATAAGAGTCTGTGCTGGGACGAGGGTCACTGGGATGGAATGTGAACGAGTGGCCTTTGGCTCTGACACAGACTGTGAGGGACAGCTGGGGGGTGAGAGGCTGCTACTGCTTCCCGAGCATGACCAGGGGCTGAGGCAGCAACGCAGGGAAAAACTGAGCCTGAGAAACAAAAGAGGAACATTTTTCAACCATGTACTAATACAATAGACTGCTACTAATCAGAGGAAAATGGATGGAATTTAGTTAGTTTTCTAGTTTCACATCCTTGAACTGTTTTTTCTTGGCGTCCAGAACTAAAGCTGTGAGGCATCTTCATAAAAAGAAGCTGACTGTCTACAGGTCAATGATGTGACGGCAACTTTGTCCTACTTGGTCAACTAGTTTGGAACCACTTTAAATCAATTTAAATATATCCATTGCCCTAATTGGCATAATTTCTAATATGTTTTGCATTTACAAACAAATCTTTGGAGCATCAGCACTTATATTTCTATCATAATAAAAAAAAAACGGTTATTGTCTAAAAATGTTCATAATATGAAATATCATCTGGGGCGACCGTCAAGAAAACAAAATTTTGGGACTTTTGTGTTTGAAACTAACTTAAATACAGAGTACTTCATCAACCAGATGCAATGAACAAGGAACTCAGTGAAACACCTGGAAGGTTATTAAGTCTCTCATATTTGAAAATAAGTCTTTTAACTACTATAATCTGCCTGTCCTTCTTAAGCTGTTTATTTAATTACTGATGCTTGTTGAACTATTAGTAGTGTTAGAGAAATATTAAATATGAGATAAATTACAGTGACACAGCTGTCTTTTTTTCAAGGCTGTCCTTTTAGTTTTAAAAACCCTTAAATCTGTTAACTGTTTTTTTTTTTTTTGCGTACGTGTGAAAAAAATACAGTAAATTCAAATGTTTGAACAATGGCCAACATATATCCTTATTTTTAGTATTTTAGAAACAATCTTTTGAAAAGTCTAATCTGTCAATGACCCAAACGCCACAAATGAGTCTTAAAAATGGGATTTACTATCTGAACTTCAATCAGCTTGTGAAGTCTGTCATTCTTTAAATTACGTTACGATTTTAGGCTTTTTATGTCTTTGGTCAGAGAGGACAGGACAGTGGATTGAGCAGGAAATAGAGTAAGAATGACGAGTGACAGCCGACCTGGATCGACAGTTTGAACACATATGGGCAGAAAAGGCAATTTCAGGAACATTGACTTAAGAAAACTTATATCGAAAAATAGAAGACGATGACAACCCAACAGTGAAAAAAAGTGAAAAGAAGAAATCAGCTTGTGGAGAAATAACAAGACACAAGAGACTGTCCAGAATCTCCCAGTCTACCTTCATTTCATTAATAATCATAAGAATGTTTTCTTTCATGAGAGCAACCTCTTGAGCACACGATTTTTTCAGTTGGGTTGAGCTCCAGTTTTGAGCTGCTGAGAAATTTCAAAGATTTTTTAAAATCAATACGGTATTTCAGTTCAGCCCATGAGGCCCTGACAGTAAAAAAAACCTTATTGAGAATTCTGCGAAGTTATTCTGATCTGCCAGAAGCTGAAAATATAATTGTGGGCCATGAGTTTTTTTGTGTATTACCATGATTTATACTGCACATTTTCTTCTCTTTTTTAAATAATGTAGGTTAGTGGTTCCCTTCATCCAACTGAATTAAAAAGAGTGATGTTTAACATGAATGAAAAAAGTTCTTAGAAGTAAATGGTTTACTCTGATAGTTGAAATGGCCCAACAAAAAGGGTGGGTAAAATTTTCTTTCTGTAATATTCAGTACTTTCTTTACTCTCTGAAAATCGTGGAGTCAAAATCAAGACTTGACAAAATTGAAAAAATAACTAAACCCCGTTTGTCAGAGCAAAAATGGGATGGATTAAGCGTGTGGGGAATAATAAGCGTGTGCCAGATGGATGTCACTTTGGCTCAACCAGGCCTTATTCTGGCCAGGCATCTTGTGTATACATGTTTTATGAATATAAATACGTAAATTTCCTCCATTACAGTCATCAAAAGTTCATTTTAAAGTAATCGAAATCTTTCCTTTACTGTGATGTTACAAACAGTCAAAACCGAAACCTCATTTCCATCATTAACTTCTCCCTGTTTGAAGCGTATCAGAACATGGTTGATTAGCTTAAAATTTCTAAATGTTCAGTTTAGAAAAGCACACAACTAGAAAATTAAACCAGTTTCTCTCCATGCTTTATCTTTGTGTGCGGTTAAAAAGAAGCCACTCCAGTTTGAGGAAGACCACGTGTGCTGGAGCAGCAAATCCAGCTCTTACACCGCAGGCACTAACAGCTGCTCATGAAATGTGGGTTAAATTCTCTCAGACGATCTAACCAGCGACTAAACTACATGTAGGGCACAACAACTGAGTCAGGATCGCCGCCTTTATGAAATTACAACAACTTTCACATAGAACTAAACTATCTAACTACAGCCAAATTATTCCAAACAATAAAAAAAAAATCAAAAGTCCACATCTGAGTCAAAATTTTTGCTAACACAGACAAACTGATCACACAAAGCAGAGACGGATAAAACCAGAAGCAAACACAAAAAGTAAGGAACATAAATGTACTACCTGTAGGATGGTAACAGACCAGAGCTGTGTGTTCACTCTAACTTACTCCTCTGAGCGTTTTAAGGACTCAAACACTTGTTCGCTCCTCTAAGATGATTCCCTCCCTCTGCGTCTCACACCCCACCCCCCAAAGAGGCTCCATCCAATTCAGAGCCAGATGCAGGTTTAAAATACCGCCGAGTAGAGGCGGTTTGATAGCAGGCAGCTGTCCCCTTCCCCCTGCTGCTGGCCCTCTCACACGCTCACACTTTCTTTTTTTTCTTCCATTAGACCAGGAAGTGTTTGGCCTCAGGATACACGTCTTCCACCGTTGGTAGATACTTCTGATTGTTTTTTCCAAATTTGTTCTTCTTTCCGTTCTGATTTTTCTGGATTCAAATTTCTTGATCAGCTTTCGTCATTTCTTCCGTTCACTTCATTTTCGTGTTCGACGAATTACATCACACTAACTCAACATGTCGTGTGGGTTTGGCCTTGGAGCCTCCATCTGAAGTGTTGACTTCGAGGTTATGCACGTGCACAGAGGTCGAGATTCCTTCACCTGGGGGGGGCAACTGTTGGACTCCAGGTCACTCAGATTCCCAGGATATAAACACAAGAGATTCCAAAGCATCTATTCTGAGCTTTGAAGGCCATTTCCATCATAGTGCAACTTACACCTTAAGTGGACTGCACTCGTTTTGAAAACCTGTCATGTAACGGGGTCATAATGGCAGCTTCTGAATTAAAGGCGTCTTACCCTGTTGACCTTCTGCAGGCTGGTGGTCGGCAGTGCAGCCAGGGTTTTGTAGTCAAGTTTTAGAGGTCCAGTGCCAATGTTCTAGAGACATGAAAAGAAAACAGAGGTGAGAAGAGGAAAGGTTGAACAGTTTAACACCCAGAGGGAATTATTTTTACTCGAGGATACCGTCTTAACTTTCAGGAAACCCTTCCTCTATGTTTTTTTTTACTTCAGAGGTGAGGTGAAATTCCAGAATAAGCTTGTTCAAGTAGCATCTGTGACCTCACCCCGGTATGGTGCACATTTTAAGACAATCTCAGGTCTAAGAGTGTGGTGTCAAACATCAAACAAAAAGACCATCAGGTCTCCAGACAATTTTCAACTGAGATGCCTTATAAGAATCCATTATGTAACAACGACCTGAAATGTTATTAAAATGAAATGTAATAAAACCAAAAACGTAACAAAAATGAACGAACTGTAACAAAAAATGCTGTAAAACCAAAAATGTAATAACTGACCCAAAACATAACAAGTTACCACATTTTGGACTTAAAGGTCTCACAGTTTGGACTCACCATCTGTTACAATATCAACTAGTTGTTACAGTTTTTTTTAAATTATATTCTGGGTCATTGTTACAACACGCCTCAAACCAAGAAACCGCAACAATAACGGCCTCTGAAAAAAACAAGAAAGACTTCAGTCACTAATTTTTGTGAATAAAAGTCAGAAATTTTTGAGATCAGGGCAACTTAGTTAGTGGCTGGATGTAGCTACATTATTCTTAAAAATAAAATGAAAAAGCACTTCTTCTAGCTGCAGACTGTAGACTTCCTGTGGTCTACACTCTTACTTCTGTTGTAAGTCGCTTTGGACAAAAGTGTCGGCTAAATAAAATAGTAAAATTTTAGTGTTTTTGGAGACTTGATGCATTTTTTTCCGGATGTCTGACAGCCTTCTTTTAGACCCAAAAATGTCCTAAAATGTTCACAGCACCCTTGTGAAGCTCACTCTGCAGCTATAGTAGAATACAGGATTGTTTGAATCAAAGACCCTTATCACTGGAGTAAATTTAGAAAATATTTACCAAAAGCTGCAAAATTTGTCCTTTTTTCTTTTCCCTGTTTAAGGAAACTAAGAAATAAAAATAGTGAACCTTACTGTGGTTCATTTGTTTCACTGTAATTATCTCTCTCATGAGAAATAAGTCAATATTGTGCCTCCATAAAACAAAAATATGAGAAGTTTTGTCCATTTTCAACCTTCTTGTTAAATTTGGGAGCTTTTATTTTTACTACATGAAACTTTTTTGATCTTCCCCACCAAGATATTCTGTCTCATTGTAATCCTCCCACTCATAAACTTCTACAGCTGTAGTGAAGGAGGCACTTATGAATGTGGTTGGAGACTGATATTTCAAACAAAAACTATAAAAACAAAAACAAAGAAAATCCAGGGGTGAAAAAAGGTCAAGACTCTGGGGAGGGAATGTGTTTTTCGTGCCCCTCTCCCACAGACTGTAACAGAGTCTCTCACCTCAGTCTCCTCTTCTAGCAGGCGAGTTGCCTCCTCACGCTCCAAACGCATACGCTCCTTCACCAAGAGAGTCAGAGGAGGAGGAGGAGGAGGAGGAGGAGGAGGAGGAGAGTACACCCAACCACATTCAGCCACACAGTGATGCAATGAGAGGTTAGGATGGAGGAGTGTTAGGCGTGTTAGAGGGGTGAAGAGGAGGAAACAAGGAGAAGTGATGTGGGGGGAGTGATGTGGAGATGATTGGATGATTTCGTATCACACCAAACACACCAAAGACAGGAGAGAGGAGAGGAAACAGAAGGGAAAGAAAGGATAGTTTTCACACGTTAGAAAGTTTTCTATTCATTAGTTATGGGAGCAGAAAAAGCATGCAAGGTGGGACGGATCTGTGAACACAATATCCACACTGTGTGCAGAGGGGACGCTTCATTCAACCCAAAACAAGCTTCAACCCTAAAGACTCCAAATATTTACAACTCTTCCCTTCATGAAGCTTTCCCGAAACAGAAACAGATTTCACAGCTTCACTCACCACTTTCTCCATCTCTTCTCGCTCCCACTGCGACGTTTCTCTCACCATCTCAGACTCCTGAAGAAGAGATTCGATAAACGCTTAAAACTCATCCCGTGAATCTTTACGCACACACCGCCGGCTGGGATAGGGGATCGAGCGACACGATGAAAACTCAAAGTGAGCCGAACAAAAACAGAATCCAGCCGACCAACAAGCCCCCTGACATTCCTCCAGTGCGGGCAGTCTCCCAAAAGCTAATCTGGACAAAATAAACAACAGTGCTGGCGCTTTCTGTGTGCTGAAGTGAAAAGATGGGTATGTGTGGTGTTCATGGTTGGAGTGAGTCAAAAAATTCCACCTGCTGACACCAAAACTGCTGTGGAGGCACAAAAACATGTCATTCATGTGTCGACTTGTTACCACATGATGAGCAGTTTCTGTTCTCTGATGGTTTGATTCTGCCGCTTGTGCTTCACGCCCATTACAAAGTTATTGTTTTAAACCAGATATAAAATGTTAGAGCACAACAAAGGAAAAAAGAGAAGAGGGACAACAGCTGGAAGCCATAAACTCACAGCAAAAAAACTGAAATCAAGGAAGTGTTTGTCTTATTCTCAATTAAAAACAACTTTTATAGACTTAATATGAGAAATATTTACCACACCCATCCAGAAAAATGTCTTGTTTCATGTTATTTAACGACAAAAATGATGCCAAAATTGCTTATAATGAGTAAAAAAATCTGCCAATGGGGTAAAAAAAAAGTTCCTTGTATAAAGACATTATTCTGATTTCAGGAAACATGATGAGCAATTTTTCTTACTCCACTAGCAGTTTTTTTTCTCATAACAAGCAATTCAGACATCTTTTTTGTCTTTATTTCATGAAATAAAACATGTTTGTGGACTGGGAAGGCAAATTTGACTCGTATTAGGGTCTAAAAAGTTATTTTCTACCTAAACACACGCTTAGGTTTCAGTTTTTTGCAGGGCTCTAAGTTTTATACTTTGAACCAGAACCTGCGAGATTACAACGTCCAAGTCAAATAAAGAAAACTTTTGCTGAAATGAAATAGAATCTCTCAACTTAATGTGGTTTATCAGGTTTGTAAGACAGCGTTCGATCTATGTTTTACCTTCTGCATGATGTCGATCTCCTCCGGGCTCAGGTCTCGGTCGATTGAAGAGATACTCTCCATACTGTTCTTACGCACGATGCCTGCAGCAAACGGGTTGGCAATGATACCAGGAGACGCCTGAAAATAGACCAAAACACATGGTTTTTAATCATTGCATCAAAATCTCGATAGGAAAATAACAAAATATCCACATTTATCTGCCTGTAACGTCTGGTCAAGTCAAAGTTAATTTATAAAGCACATTTAAAAAACAACCAGAGTTGAAGAAAGTGCCATAAAAGTTAAAAACTATGTTGTTAAAAAGGTAAAACAAAGGAACATGTTTCACCTCAACTGTCTAAACTTCTCTTCACTGGCTCCAAGTCAGAGTCAGAATCAGTCTAAGATTGTTATTGCTGGTTTTGAAAGGCTATGTGGGCTCGCCTTGCACCATTTTACCCGAGTGTTTTCACCTACCTGCTCCAGCCAGAGCTCTTTTTAGATTTACCAAAATTCAGGCTCAAAACCAGAAACACAGATTTGCTGTTGAACAATCTCCCTTCAAATGTAGGAACCCTTGAAATCTTTGCTTCAAACATTTCTTTGCTCTTCTTTCGAGCATCCGTTGAGTGAGACATTTTAGACGCACTTTTAGAGGCAAAATAAGACTTCTGGTCTCTAAAGGGAAAATTATTTCATCACAGTGAACAGTATGAGCACCTGCAGTCGAGCCCTAGGTGTAATTTTAAGGTGTATCCATAACCCGAGGCAGGAGTTACGTTTATAGATACAGCAACACATTTTATCGTGGATATCCTTGTTATTTATTGGGCCTTTAGATGTTTACTTTCAATTCTATCTAAAAATGTTTATTTTGATCCAGCCAAAGGCGCCAGCGTAGTTTAATCATGTTTTACACACACTTATTATTCATTTCTATCATTTTTCTGTCCAGTCTGAATCCAGCTCTCTCACCTCCACAGCAGCCACCGTCCGCGGGTCAAAGCCGTCACACACCAGCATGCTCAGAGAGTCTCCCACAGATCTGAGCACTCGAACGGCCTCGGTGTGCGTCATCCCCAGCAGGCTGTGGTTGTTCACCTCCAGGATTCGCATTCCCACCTGCAGTCGGCCGTCTCGTGCTGCTGCGCCGCTCGAACTCACCTGTTTGAACATCGACAAATAAGATTCTGGTTTCTTATACAAATTTCTTACAAGTTTCCACTCACTCTTTCAACAGGCCATCATTTTAAATAAATGTTTGTATATTATTCTGATATCAAAGTTCTTATCTAGTGCTCAATGTTTTTTTTACACCATGACTTAAATACAAAGTTTTTCTGATGGTTTCAGAACCTTAGAGATGAAGATTCCTTCATCCGTCGGGTCAAAAGGATTTCCTGCATGTCCCTTTGCACCTCCACGTATACTGATGCCAAGCTTCTCTCCAGGCTGTTTCTGGATCATTATTTCCTGAAATGACACGAACACGTTTAGTCAGACGTAGTGAGCTGAGCACGTATGAGCTGGTGCTTCTACAAATGTTTGAAACAGCAGCCAAACCTGCATCCCAGGCGGTGAGGGGTCCCTTCGCACTAACATACGGATCTCCTGCTTGTTGGACAGCAAAGCTCGCACGGCTTCCTGGTGCGTGGCGTGACGCAGGTCGATGGCGTTCACTTCCAGTATCCGATCCCCAACACGGAGTCCGCTTTGGCATGCAAGGCCGTGAGGGATCACCTGACGATGAGACAAAACACATTAATGTCACACACTTATTTAGATTTAGGAGGTGAATCTGGAACGTTAGCATCACTTTCAGAGTTTCACCTTAGAGATAAACACTCCAGGCTCATTGATACCGAACGGATGACTGGCGTGATCACTTCCCCCTACGATGCTCAGACCGAGAGGGCCACCTGACTTCACCAGGATCACTTCCTGTTAGGACGAAAGGAAACGTAAAGCCTCAAATTTGAAAAATATCCACATCAGGTCTTTAAACTTTGCACAAAAATTTTTGGCAATTTGTGTTTGGTTGATTTTGTTGCAATACTTTTTGGCAGTGAACCTTATACTGTTGAAAAGCCTGTTTAGTTTTCCTTTAGCTTGGCGTCACATTTGTGGGATGAGCAGCAAAACTGAGTAAGTAAATTCTGAAAAATGTGCAGAATCTTCTCTGTCGATGCCAAATTCTGCGGTTCATTTTGACTCTAATTTTGAGCCTCTGGTACCCAAAGACAATTGATTGGTACCTATTGCCTTGATTGTTTTTTCAGACTTCAATCACCCGAGCAACCCAACCAGAGCCAATGCAAACCAAGCAGTTCGGCATTGGCAGAGATGATTTGGCAAATTTCTCATGGGCGCAACCCATTTACTCATCTCTGTGGCTCATCCCACCAATGTGGCACCATTTAAAAGGGAAGTTAACACGCTTTCCAACAGTAAAAGTTTGATTACCAAGAGGCATTTTTACAACAAAGAAACAATCTACTAAGCATAAATTGTCAAACTTTTTATGCTGTGTTAAGAAACCATCAAGTCTACATTTCCTCCTACCAACACGAGTCCATCTACAGTATGCACGTGTATCTCTGTACATTAAACTCTTTGAGATTACAGCATTATCGCATTACGGACAACAAGGCTGATACAGCCGTCATTACCAGGCTATCATCTACGCTACTACATTATTTAAATTCCATCAAGCCGTCATACCATGCACCATCTTCTCTGGAACTGGACAGCATTAAGGACAAAGCGAGGCCCAGATAAAAGACATTAACGCTAAATGGCTTAATGAGGCTTCTCCAGCATCGTCGAACGAACTTAAAAGCTATCAAACGTTTACTAAGTGCTGAAGCCGCTCACCTCAATCGGATACTCGTCCTCCATTTGGCCGAGGTGGTTGGCGTGAAGGCCGTCCTCTTCCTGGTCGGGAGAATCTGACGGCTCCGGAGGCGGAGGGGAGTGGGCTCGTGCCCTGGATTGACCTGGAGAGCCCCCCGGAGCTTTGGGGTCTCGCTCCACCAGGAGGGCGATGGTGGGGGAGGTGCCGGTAAGGAGCGCTACTGCCTGGTCATGCCTGGCCTCTGTCATGTCTACACCATTGATCTGGATCGACAGTAAAACCAACCACGAGGGGAGTCAGCCCACTGAGATGCTCCCGATGACATGAGCAACGATGAAAAACAGAAACATGCTGGAAACGGCATGCTGCCATCACTGTCCTCTATCTCACCGCTGAAACAGTCTGAATTTAAGTCATGTGAGTAAATCAAAGTGAGTATTGTTATATTGAAGAAGAAGCCAACACCTGCACAGAGCAACAGGAACAGGCAGAGGAAGAGAGGGAGCGGGGAACAGCGGGTCGCTGCAAGCAAATTAACCCTTTAAGGCGCCAGAGTTTTATCAATGAAGTATTTAGTTTTGAAATCACTATTTCAAAAGGTTGTAGCGTGAAAATGGTTAGAGGTAGAGGCCTAAAAGTTTATGATGGGAGTAAATTCACTCATCTAATTTGCACATCATGACATCACCAGGTGGCCACATTGGGTTACATGACTTTTACATTTGTTCCGTAAACATTCGTAAAAGAATCGTGGCAGGTGCAGCTTCTACTGTGTCTGCCTCTATTTCCACGTTTTTTTTTACATTCCCTCCACTCCCCTCACTATTAGCGGTGTTTTGACCACCCTGCGACACCCACCCCGGACACGGTGAAGCAAAACATCAGCTCCAGTATGTGCTGTTTGTGGAATATCATCGCAAACTGACTTGTTGCCGCTATGAATAGAAGCAGCGTCACTTCTATCTCATTGGACGACTGAACATCTTTATCAGAGGGTGAATATTCTTCTTAGGAATCTGAGTCTTGTATTTCTTGATGAAGTACGAAAACTTCGTCCACAAATATTACTCAGATTGAAGTCACAGACGTCCACCATCTACTGGTGTAAAGTACTAACTACATGAGGCACCACATTTGCAGCTAAGGCTTGTCAACTTCAGCAATATTGCTTGTCCCAATTTTGCAACTTTGGCGCTTAAAGGGTTAAACTAAAAGAAGCTATTTTTATCCAAAAGAGTGATTTTTTTCAAGTTAGGTTGAGATGCCTTGTTTAATTACAAAGTTTTGCCTTTATTTACTTAAAACACAAATGGAAGTTGGTAGCTTCCTCAAAAAGTTTGATCTTAAGTCGACAAAGGCAAACAGAGGGGTCCTAACACAGCTGCACCTTCATCATAAAACTGATTTCTGTTAGGGTTAAGCTTTCAGACATGCACAATCTTCTAAACTTTCCTCGCGCCTAACGTGACAAGCAGAGGTCAGCACTGACCCGACAGTACCAGCTCTTACCACCGGCTGATGTGCTGCCGAACCCGCTGTGACGGTAACGCTGTGTCTACCGTGACAGCAGGACAACACGCTCAGCCCAACACCAAACCCACCACCGCGCAGGCAAGGAGGAGCTTTTAACGCATTTAGAGAGCATGCAGATGTGAGGAGGAGAGCGTGAAAGAAGCAGCGTACAGACTGTGAGGAGTAAGTGACTAGAAAAGAAGCAGCTGGAGAAGAAGAAGAAGAGGAGACTTGGAAAGAAAAGCAGAGGATAATTCAGGAAGGGTAGAGCAATCTCAGGAAGGATCAGAATCAACCATCAGCAGTAAATCTTCAGTGAGAGTGAGTGATGAAAAAAGTGGAAACAGACACATGCAAAACCTACTCATGTGCTGAAGAATGCATTTCTAAACTGAACTTGAGCTCAAGTGAAAGATTAAAAAAATGTGTGTGGAGGTTGTGCAGACACATGGCAGCAGAAAAACATACAGCTTAATCTCAGAAACAGGTTTTGAGTTTGCAAGGAGAAGAGATTCTCTGTTTGAGTCAGTAAGATGAGAGTATAAAGGTGTTTTTCAACCAAAAGATTCAGGAACTACAGGGTTTCTGGATCTGGCCTGGAGCACTGCAGTTTGCATGGAGAAAATTTACACTGTAAAAACTGAACTCAGGCAAGTCATTATGTCTTATTTCTGATTGAAAATGTCTTGTTATTTGTGATATGAGCCACATTTAACTGAAAAGTCCAGAAAAAGACATGAAAAGACCAAAAATGACATCTAAATTGCTTGTAACAAGTTAAAAATCTGCCAATAGCACAAGAAAAAAAAATTACTTTTTATATTTTTTTAATCATAAGGATGTCTCGATGCAAGAAAGTTTTTTCTTACCCCATTAGCTGTTTTTTTTTTACTTGTTACAAACAGTTCAGACCTCGTCTTTAATGTGAAACAAGATGTTTTTCTGGTCTTATTAGTTGAACGTGGCTCATCACCACAAAAAAAATCACTTGCTTAGATTTTAGTTTTTCCAGTGTAGCCTTTCATCGTTTGATCATGTTTTATTGTTCTGCAGATAGATTTGAGAAAACTTGAAAGGAGACTGATTGACGACTTTTGCCCAAGTTTGCATCACTCTCAAACTGTTTTAGATGATCATCAAATAACGATCAGATGAAGATATTTTTACACACGTATAAATCTAAACTAGGATGCAGTTCAGAGGATTTCCTCCATGTTTCATCAGCTGTTGTAAACTCTCATTTCTGTGGTTGAAAAACACCTGAAGTGTCCGTATTTGCTGCCAACATGAAGTTTGAAAGCTAAGAGTCAGTGTTAGTTTGAGGTCCTGTTTGCATGTCAAGGACTCACAGGTTAGAGAAGGATTTAAGCACAAGAGAAAGTGAATGTCTTGTTAGAAAGTAAACAAACTATTTTTCTCTGAAATAACAAGATGGAGCAAAAACAGGCCCAAGCTCCAGATTCATATGGAGTGTGATGTGAAGTTTCCAATATTAATACTCTCTGAAGGGAAGCTCTTCTTATTCTCAGAGCCAGAATCACTGTGAGAGTGACGCTGTTTTCATCATGTGTTTTCCTCTAATGCTCCCATGGAGCTGAAGGGCTGGATGTGGTACACTCACGGAGATGACTCTGTCGCCTACGCGCAGTGTGCTGTCTCGATGAGCTGCTCCACCTTCTGCGATGCGAGAAATGTAGATTCCCTACAAAAAAAAGAAATTACACATTTGAAATAAAAATCTACACATGTATTCGATGATTAATCACATAGATAAACAACAGAGTATTTAAAAATGATAGCACTAGGGTGACCATACGTCCTCTTTTGCCAGGACACGTCCTCCTTTTTGGTCGCAAAAGTTTGTCTGGGGTTTCTTTTTCTTTCTTTTTTTTTTTTTAAATAAAAATCCACTCAAATGTCCAGGTTTTTCTTAGCTTGCTCTACAGACCATTGATTACAGACAAACTGCAGGTATACAATTGTACGCCTCTTTTCCTTGTGGTCATAACTAATATTGAAAATTTCTTTGGCCCATCTTCTAAAAAATTTTCAAATGAAAAGTCAAACTTGTTACATTTCAAGTCAAATTCTGCAATAAAAGTCAAAATTTTGAATTTTTTTGGCAAATATTAACTCAAAGTTATGAGATTAATGGTCAAATTTTGAGATGAGAAGTCAGAATCAAAAGCTAAAACTTGAGACACTCAAGTTGAAATTTGAGATAAGATGAATTTTGCAGCTTAAAAGTCCAATTTTGAGCAAAAAATCTTAGTCATGAGATAAAAAGTGACAATTTTGAAACAAAGTCAAGAATTTTAGAAGAAGTCAAAATCATGAGAAAAGTCACAATTCTGATCTGAGAAGTCAAATTTATGAGATGAAAGTCAATTTTTTGAGATAATAAACTGAATTTTTTTAGATAAATCTTCAAAATTATGAGAAAAAGTTTAAGTTTAATTTTTTTAATTCAAAATTTTGTCATAATATGTGCACAAAAAAGTGATCTCAAAAAAGCTAGTTTACTATTTTCTATATGTTAACCAGCAAAAATGGGCTTCAATAACTTGTAAATGTTTGCATCATAGAAAATTTCACTTTAAACGGAAAGGGTGTTATAAATAAATGTGGGTTATGAAGCTACTTTTGTCGTCTTTGAGGATCTTTGTGTGGTTTTATAGTACGTTGTCCTCCTACATGACGCTAAAGTTGTAACTAAAATATTTCTGAAAGCTGGAGTTGTAAAGTTATTCCATGAATCTTCTCTGGACTCCCTGCTGTGTTTCAGATCAGAGGGTCAGAAGTAGAATGGTGCAACAGGCTGCAAGCTGCAATAAATCAATCCTCCACATGTGAGCTGTCTATAAAAGGGGCAAAGAGCCAGGCTGTGTGTGGTTTCACTAAATATGGATCCAAGTTCCTTCACTCTTTTCCTTTGGGATGATACATTTTTTGAAAAATGTGCAATACAGCAGCTTAAAAGGTCGCACTGTGTTGTAAATATTAATGAAATACATACATAAATTAGAGTTAAACAGCAGCATAGTACTTGTTTACCAAATATAACCCAGCCTAACTCCTCATCCGCTCCACACACACACACACAAACATGTAAACAAACAGGGGCAAAGTCCGCAGCACCTCCTCTCCACATGAACCAACGAGCAGCAGAGCCCCATCATCAGTTTCAAGCAGCTTTTGAAGCAGAGCTAAGACTTACAGTCGGACACACCTGAATCTCAAGTTTGTGAGTCCTTTCCTGTGTGTGGGCTCTGAGCAGCACCAGTTGCGTTGCAGTGGCCGGTCGCACTGGCCCAAATATGCGCCTCACCCCGTCCAATTACAGCGACTATCGGGTGTCAAGTCTGGCTATTCATATCTCTGTCGTCCTGGTGACGACTCTAAACGCTGCTGCTGGAATAGACGCTGTTAAAAGATGCTTTCTGCAAACTGTTGGTGAGCTCACCTCCCAACTACAGGCTGCACTTCAGAAACATTCTTTAATTGTTTGTCATGTTTTCAACAAAATGATTTTTTGCCTTTCCAGTGTTAAAAATATCCTTTAAATTAGGGTCAGGCGATTATATGGTCGAGTATCATGATTGTGATAAATATCAGATTGATTAGGATGATCAGCTGTGAGCATATTTAATCGATCAAACATGGTGGAAATGTGTGTTATAAGAGCCGATCATTTGAAGGAGTAAAACCCAAGTGAATCTATGGAAACCAGGAAAGTTTGAGCGACACAAGAAAAATAATTTAACGCACAAATTCTTAACTTTGATGATGATGTTTACATTTCAAGGCGTCATCCTTATTCTCGGGGGGCAGTTTGTGTATTTTGGGTCTTGCACACCTACAAAAATACTCAGTAGTGTAAACTAGTTCACTTTGTGATTTTGTATTTTTCTATGTTCATCTTATTTATTTTGCTTTGTTGTTTGCTTTTAAAATGTTGAACTAATCCAAAGTTTCTCCAGTTTTCTGTACAGATCCTTAGAAGCTGGCAGTTTAAAATCAATATTATAAAAAAACATGATAAAAATCAAGATCAGATGATGTGAAAAAAATAAACTGAGGACATTTTTTTGCTATTTTGCACAGCCACACCTTAATTTAATAAAGAAAATTTCTCCCATCCCTATAAAATACCTTCAGTGAAAGTAGGAAAGAGTGTTTTAAGTGTCTCACCGTGTCTCCTGTGCGATACGGCGTGGATCCTTTCCCCCCTGCGATACTGAACCCCAGCCCTTTGTCGTTCCGTATCAAACACGTGGAAAGTCTCTGCAGAGGTCCGCTCGGCGTCGTCTCCAAGTTGAAAGCGAGCCCGCTGCTCCGCCTCTCCCTCGGGAAGTAGTCGTCCTCCGGCCTCAGTGGCGTAGTCGTGATGGCGTTCTCCGGCTCCACCATGCGCTCCCGCAGCACCGTCATCGACACGGCGGCGCCGGAGCTGCGGAGAGCTTCCACGGCTGTGTGATGTTCTGCTTCGTGGAGGTCGACTCCGTTCACCTGAGAGTAGCAGGAAGAGAAAATAACTCACTGGAATCATGAAAAACGTCACTTAAGACACAAACAACCAGAAAAGACTTCACCTCTAAGAGTTTGTCTCCCACTTTGACTCCTGCTCTGGCTGCAGGTCCCTCCTCAGACACTCTGGAGATGAATATCCCCTGCACACACACACACACACACACACACACACGTACACACATAAGGAGACACATTATCCACATTATCTCAAGCTTCTCATTCCTTGAGCCTAATCAGACACCGGGAACACATTTTACCTCGTCGTCTCCCTTGTACGGTGTGGATCCTTTACCTCCGGCGATGCTGATGCCCAGGCCGCCTGTTTGTCTCTGAATGGTCAGGTGATGCTACAAGTCGAGGAAGGGGAGTCAGCAAAACTAGCAGAGAAACTCCTTTTAAACCACTCAGTTCAGGTCAGACTGTGAGGGAGGAGCCCTCAGGACTATCTACTTTTAGATTTAACAGACTTTTTTAAGCTTTCCTGGCTAAAACAATGTGTTTCCTGTTTATAAAAGGGACATCAATAAGTTCAAATAGACTTTATTCATGTATACTTTGTATTCGCAAGCCATGCAACAATGGTGGAAATGGAAATGAACGGTGGAAGGAGGAAGGAAAAGGAGAAATGTGAAAGAAGAAAGTGGGCTGTGTCCTGGATTTGTTGTATGGATGTCCCACTATTTTTTTATTATATGACGACTTCTAATGCTTCATTAGTAGAGACTTTTTATATGGGATATGTGGTAAGTCAATGTTTTAGTTCATTATTTTTCACCCAGACTGAGCCGACATCACAGACCATGATCAAATGTGCTGTGGGGAGAAGTTTGTTGGTGATAAATAAATCATCTATACCAGTGTTTCTCAACTGGTGGTTCGTGTTTTCAGTGGGTCTTAGGCTTTTGTTAATGGATTTATTTATTTCTAGGGTCTTTTTTTTTGCAGTGTCTCATCTATTCACACACCATGACAGTAGGTGGTGATAACACTCTTAAATGATAAATGACTGCTTTTTTCCCACTCACAACCATAAATGATGATAAATAATTTTGACTTGTCATTGAAGGCTGCACTGAATGGTATTTTGAGTCCACCTGCTCAAAAACACTTTATTCTCTTATTAATTTCTGAGAAGAGTTTATTTTTTTTTTTTAGTTTTGTGTAATTTGACTTTTTGAAAGTGATCTATTAGTAGTTGTTGTTCCTTTGAGAGCTAGTTTCACTGCTTTCACAGTGCGTGCCTCATCGCTGGTACTTAGCGTTGTTTTATTTTTACTCAGCAACGGTTGGATGCTTCATGCTGAGAGAAGAGTTTGGTTTGAGGAGACGAGAGTGTAAAAATGAGGACTCAACTTTCACACAGGCATTTGTGTCCAGTTTGTAAAAGGTTTTTTTTTGCTCTAATGTAAAGTTTATGTTGATTGTCATTTGACAGGCATTTTCTAAAGCAGAATTAAAAAAAAAAGTTAAACAGAAAACTGCAGTATAACTACTACATGTGGGTTGAAATGAGCGTTTCCACAAACAGCTTAGCCTGTGTTTTAACCTTTAGCCTGTGCTCTATCACTCTCCTGTTTAGCTTTCTTCTGCTTTTCTGTCCCTTTTCTATCAGACAGTCAAGCTCACAGGAGCTTTTTCAGTGATGGAAAATTTGTTTTTAGCGCGGGAAAACACCGCTCTTGTTTCTCAGAGCCAAACTTCATCAGTTGGCATAAATCAATCCGGTCCAGTTGGACACAGGAAGCTAGGAATCAGCATTTAGAAAGAACCTATTTTGGTGCTGTTAATCTCATTTTGAATTAGGGATTATTATCAGACATATATCGAGATGTGAGACTTTCTCAAGATCACTTAAAAGAAGAAGTGTCAGTCAGGGAACAAGCGTTAAAAACAAAAGTCTACATTTTTTGACATTCTAGTCCCTTTTTTGTTTTTCTTTAATATAATGACCATGCTTCACACGCACTTCAATTTTCATGCAAGTCCTGACTTGTATAACATTAAATAAGACAGCTGAAAATGTAATAATCTGGGGGGGGATCCTTCTTCTTTGGTCAGAAGTTCATTTCTCTCTTTGTACCATAAAATTCGTTCCTGGAGAAGCTCGTGAAGCAGACGTCGCTCTTTCACGGTGTAACCAGCCCAGTCACAGCAGGGGGGAGGAGGTGGAAAAGAAGCAAAGCAGCAGAAGCAGAGGAAAGGTGAAGTAGCAGAGATGCAGTGTGGTAGGACCTCATACTGAGCACGGAGTTAAAGTGAAGGGTCTCATTTTGGATTTGGAAAAGATTGAAAACCAAGAGCCCTTGTTCTGTGTTGTTGTGTGTTGATCACGTACAGGTCCAAACTATCCCGAGACACTCAGAACAGTTACAAATTTTCATTTTAAGTTTTAGCGTCAGCCGTTCAGTCGCTCCTTCCACACTGGTCATCTCTTTTAGAAGCAGTGGTTAGGGGGTTCCTAGTGATTGGCTCAGATTAACCAACAATTTCTGAGTTTCCTACTTCTTCCTGAACACAGGTGGGTGAATGAGTGGATGAGTGGGGGAGGGAGACGAAAAGACAGACTCGACGGGAAAGAGCATGTACAGACCTCTTCCTCCTCAATTCGAGCAGGTTCAATCAGCAGATTATTGACTTGATCAAATGACACCCCCTGTTAGGACAGGAACCAGCGAGAGGCATGCGGATTAGTCAGGCCAAAATTAAAATATGCTCGCTCGCACACTTAAAAAAAAAAAAAAATTGAAACTCTCATTCTTGAATTTGACACACCCACATTCATCCGTCTGCTTCCAGGATGTGGAGCTCCCACTGTGAGAGAGGCCACCGTGAAGCAGAAGTTATCCCATCACACACACACACACACACACACACACACACACACACACACACACACGCACACACACTCTCCCCAGCCACCAGAAGCAAATACAGGCAGAGACGGAAAGACAAGACCCAGGAGTGGAGCTGCAGAGCAGTCAGTGTAGAGAGAGCGGACAAGAGATGGCAAAAGCTCCCAGCCTCCACACCACAGAGAGGAAACTCCTCCAGTAACAAAGTTTAACTTTAGACCAAAGGATCAGTTTCTTAAGAAATGTTCGGATACTTCAAGAGTTTCCAAAAGTCACTTATGGAAACTTGTTAAAAAAGGTTGTACAAACTGGGGCTAAATGACTTTCAAAAATAGTCTGTTAGCAATTATTTTCCTCTACATGCAATTCCATGTGGGTTTATTTCTAAGTCTCTCATCTTGTGTGTTTTAAAATAAACATATTTTAGGAAACTTACTCTGACAATCCTGCACCAAAAAAACCTATAAAATATATTTTTGCTACACATGACTGATTTCTGCCCAGTTTAATCACTTTTCGTGATTTTTTCTGACTATATTTAGGTTTTATTGCAATTTTGTTGCCGGTTTTTGTTTCTTTTTGCCATTTTACTACTTTCCACTGTTTTTGTCACCTTTTAATACTTTTTACTTCCTCCAAACTAGTTTCCCAGTTTATCCCAAATTTCTTCCGTATTTTTGTTGCTTTTTGTCCATTTTTATCACTTTTCTTACCCAATTTTTGCAACCTTCTGACTTTTTTCCAAGTTTTATCCCATTTTCTTTGCCAATTTTGTTCCTTTTTTCCCATTTAAGTCATGTTTCACTCTCTTTGCCACTGAAGGTTCATTTTTTTGTTTCTTTCTTTCTTTTTTCTAAAGTTTAATCCCAATTTTCTTGCCAATTATTGTTCCTTTTTGTCCATTTCAGACACTTTTTAGTCTATAGTCTATATCTTAGTATTTCTCAAATTTTATTCCAACTTTATTTCCAGTTTTTGTTTCTTTTTGGCCATTTCTTTTACCAAGTGCCACTGTATTTTTCCACTTTTTCCACCACTTCTTACACATTTCTGACTATTTTTACATTGTCTTCCAATTTTTTGCAAATTTTTGTCCTGTTTTTGTATTTATTGCCACTTCAGACTTATTTTTATTTGTTTTATTGCTGCTCTTTGGGAGTACTTGCCCAGGACTACAACAAAAATCTTTTGGGCGAGTGTCATATAATGCAAAACTTAAAAAAAAAATGTAGAAAACAAAACATTTCTGACCAAAATTTGACAAATAAATGTATTTCTTGTTAGTTTAAAAGTGTGGGGTGGATTATAATATTTTTCTTTTCTTTCCTTTACGATCATTATCATGTGACACACACCAGGGCGTCTTGAATCTCACATCCCAGCTCTGCCTGTAAACGCTTTGGTTGGTTGGTCGTTGCTCATGTAACACACAGGACTTCTTTCATAAACACTCACACACACATAAAAGATCAGGTTAAAAAAAAAAAATCATCAAAAAAATCAAATATCTCACTTAATCTTTCAAAATTACGATGATCGCTGAGGAGAATCATTGACTTCATTCATACTCACAATCACACAGGCACAGTGTTATGAGAGCAGAGTGTGAAAATGTCGTTATTTGATTAAAAACCAGCAGATTATGGTGAGAATTTAGTGCTGAATTTTGCCGGTGTTGTTGCAAAGAAAAGCCGCTCGCAGCTGCGTGTGTGATTGGACAGTGAGAGATCTGCTCTGTGCACAGTGAAGGAAGAGTCTTTCGCACTTTAATTTGCCTCCAAATGTGTGTAAATGTGTGTAACTTTATGTGTGAGAGTTTTAAGAGTTACAGGACATAACCTTATCAAACTCCTTCGCTGGGTTTCGTGCTCAAGGTTTTGACGCCATCATTTGCACAACGACCCTGCATGCAATGCCACATCTTTGAGACGAGCTGGCAGCACATTCCAAACTTAATGCAAGTTTCAAGGTGCTAAAGGGGCTCTATGCATACAGTATAAAGTGCTTACATAGAGGCAGTGAGCAAGCAAAATATATCCACATCAATATATTCTTAAAAGAGGAAGAGAAACTCAAATGCACAAGTTAAATGCTTCAATAGGGATGGGTGTGGATCAGATTTTATTGATATAAATGCTCTTATCGATTCTGATTCTTTAACCGATTCCCTTATCAATTCAAAGTAGGTTTTACAGGTTTTCTTTGTCAGCAACATGTTATAGAGTTTATAAATAGATAAATGTTAAATTGGTCGCTGGATCTGGATATATGTAGATGTAAATAAATAAAAATAAGTAAAAATCAAGTCGTATGATGTTACTATATTGTTATTTATTTTTGTTATTGACTGAAGTTCGCCACCCAGTGTCTTAAAGTGGCAACAGCAAAGCTTAAAGTTGTGTGGAACCTGGAGCTTGCCGTAGTAATGCTGAATTCAGCCATTAGCCCGCACATGACTTTTGTTTTATAATCCTGTTTGGAAAACATGCACCTGTGGGTATTTTGACATTTAGAGTTCTTGGTGTTGATCTGATCAATTGGTCTTAAAGAATAATTGTGATGTTTCTGTGATGACAGTTGAAATTCTGTTGTTAAACCAAAGCTATATTGGTGTATGCTACATTAGGAGATGTGTAACATGTTGAATGTATTGAATATGAATATCCTGTGAAAGAGCAATGTACATTTCTTTGTGTGTTCAGTCGCACAGCTTTTTAACTAAAACTTCAAGCAGAAAAACCTGAATCTGAGTTTACCCGGAAAATGTAATTTATCTTCTAAACTAAGCCAGTTTGGGCAGAATAGTCAACGAAAAGTGCGTGCGCGCCCTGGTATAATGTGCGGAATTGATAAGGGAATCGATTAACAAAAAAGCTAAAGATGTCGATGGGATTGAATAATTTCCTATCAATTCTTAACAGGAACAGGTTCTCGATACCCATCACTTTGCTTCAGTGTGGATTTTAAGGAACTACAAAACTAAAGTGGGTATTTTTGTTTCTGTTTTTAATACATAAGTTGCCTGGATCTTTCCTTTACCTTCACTTGACTGGAGTTGCTCTGTTGTCGACTGTCGTCCAGCTCATCCAGTCTGCGATGATGCAGAGGCGTGCACAGGCTCTGCTCCTCCTCCTCGTCCTCCTCGTCCTCCTCCTGCTCGTCCTCGGCTGCCTGCGTCGGGGAATTGAGGCCGTCGGGGCTGAAACCTTTCAGCAGCGCGGCCACAGTCTCTGGCTTGGGCAGCTTGGTGATTTTGAAGTGCTTCTTGTAGTGCGGCGTGTCCTTCCTGATGAGACGCTGCTTCTCGGCGGGGATGGCCGGCCTTTCGTCCTCCCCGTCGCTCCTCTCGCCGTCTTCTCCGTCGTCCTCGTCGTCCTCTTCTCCCCCTCGGATGATGGGCTCCTCTGCGAAATGCACAGTGGGCTGGGGGAAGGAGAGTGAAGTCAACATGGGAATATTTCAGAGACATCTTTAAAATGTGAAGAAGAAAACTCACCTCGATGTACTCCACCTCCATCTCATCCAGCTCTTCCTCCTCCTGGGGGGAGTGGCCGTCCACAAGGTCCTCCCTCTGTGTGCTCACATTTTGTCTCTCCTCATGGGAGGTGGCCGACAGCGTGCTGTTCGACACCTGGGAGTCATGGCTCTGATTGGACAGATCACTGAGCCGCTTCTCCTGAAAAGAAATCATCAGTTTGATAAGTCACAATTAAGTTATGACAAAAAACTAGCTCAATGTTCTTTTTTCTAATTTAAATCATCATTAGAGTCTGATGTATTTACATGTGGATCGTGGAAATCGTCCTCTCCATCTTCTCTTGATGTGTAAGCTTCGTTCCTTCTCTCCTCGATCACCTTCTTCATCACTTTCAGCTCACTGGGGTGAGGCGTCGCTCTGCGCTGAAGCCCCTGAAACACAGAAAAAACAGTTTAAAAACAGAAATATATCATATATTTGTGTTTCCTCTCTCTATAGTTGTTCTTTTCCTCACCCTGCGTTCTGCAGCAGCCTCATCGTCGTCCTCCTCCGCCTTTGTCTCCTCCTGGAACTGGATGACTGACACTCGGTTCAGGTTGCTGTCTGTCCAGCTGTCATCTACGCTGTTCTGCAATAAGTTTTCTGTACAGAGGAAGACGCACGCTGTCAGACTGAGCTCGGAGGGAGAAAGGAAGCTTGGAAAGTAGATTCTTTGAAATTATGATGTCTTATAAAACCATTCAAAATAAAAACTATTGGCACCCAGGATTTCCATTACGGACATCACATTCTGAGCATAAGTTTGGTAACTGATATGTTACTAAGGGAAGTAGATCGGCAGATTTTTGAATTTCTTGCTAAGTGCTCCTCACCTAAGCTTGGAGACGGCTGCTGCGGCAGTAAATAGCACGTCAGCACCTTCTCTCCCGTGCGCTCGTCATCCTCTGTCTGGAACTTGAGCATCGGCTGTGATTGGTTCTCTGCGAGCCACATGGCCTTCAGGTTGAGGTTTGTCAGGGCGAAAGGCAGGTTTTGTAATCTGGGGAAGGAAAGATGAGAGTCAGTCTTTTATTTTCAGGTGCAAAATGTAAAAGTTGGATCATCTGCAAGAGTCTCTAACACCAAAATAAAACTTCTGTGAAACGATTCAATGAAGTCATTAAGTATTCTTTAGAATCAGACATCACAGCAAAAATATTCTAGTTTACCGGTGCCTTAACCCCTCATCTTCAAATGTAATGATATTAAATAGTTTCACCAGTAAACTAAGACAGTTGGAGGAGAGATGTCACTGAAGGCTGTTAATTTCTGTTACCTGTTTCCAGCCACGTCCAGCACGTGTAGATCAGTGGCATCTGCGAGCTCAGCGGGCAGTTTCCCCAGCCGGTTATCTCTCAGTGAGAGCACGTTGAGGCTGGCACAGCCGCCGAGCTCTTTCGGCACGTTGCCCAAGCGATTGCGGTCTACATTCAGATTGGTCAGCTTCTTCAGCTTGCCCAGCGAGCGAGGAAGTGACTTTAATGAGAGAGGAGCCATTAATAAATTAGCGAGTCTAATAGCCGTTAAATGGACACAGATTTTAATGGAGAGTGAAAGTGCTTTATTTCTCCCCATGTACCTGTAAAAGGTTCTCTGTCAGGATGAGCTCTGTGAGGTTTTCACACTCTCCTATTGAATCAGTCAGAGTGGTCAGTCTGTTCTGGTCCACCTTTAGGATTGACAGCTGTTTCAGGCAGCCTGGATCAAAACACAAGAGAGAGAGAGAGTCCATGAACACAACTCCAAATTAAACTCAGTCACAAAAGAGGATGTGGAAACTACATTCTTAAAAACAGTACTGGTGCTTTTTATTTCCTCTGCAGCTCTTCACTGGCGTTATTCATCCAGTAGAGGGCAGTGCTGGTTTTATTTAACAGACTAACGTGCTCACACTTCTTTTCACATCTCCTGCTTCTTCACTAGATGTCAAAACCTTAAGTAACCTAAATGAACTATTGAATAAAGATGGGCGTTTCAAGCAAGAGCACTACACAATTTGCCGCTTATTGGTGAAGTTCCCGCCCCTTCTTCAGGAGAAGAGATCCATTTATGACTGTGCAAATTTGTAACAGAGCTTTTATCTCCATGAAAACAATTAATTAAGCACATTTTTGCCATTGTTCTTGCATTTAGACATAACTTTTTCTGATTTTCATAGAAAAACGCAACAAGTTAAGACAAATAGAGTTATATAGACATAAGAGATAAATACAAACACATTTGGATGTTTTGAACATTAAAGATGAGGGTTTTTTTCTTTTTATTCTCATTTTTGTTTTATCTTAGGCCTGTAAATGGCTGGCCTTTAACTACTTTCAATGTAAACTTTTAGTGACATGACATTTGACATAGAGTAAGGTAACCAAACATGCTATTTTGTCCAAACATATCCTCCTTCTTGGTTGTGAAATAATGTCCAGGGGTATTTTATAAAATTCTCCACGATGAGAAAATTTCTTTTGGCCTGTGTAAAGTCAAAATTGTGAGATAAGAAGTCCAAATTTGTCTTTTTGTCTCAAAATTTCTACCTCATATTCCAAAAAAGAATCTCAACAAAGCCAGTTTTTCATCTTTATATTTTTAACTTGTGGAGATGGGCTTCTTTACATAGTTTATGTTTATATAATAGAACATTTTCTTAATCCTCATACATAAAGGAGTGTTTTGAATAAGTATATGGGTTATGAAGCTACTTTTTCATCACTGAGTATCTTTGGGCTTTTTTGCAGGAAGTTTTAGGGGATACAAGTTCAACTACTTCACCGATTTACCACATCCATTTTCTTATTTGTAATGTTTTAAATACTGACTTAAGGGCTTTCTCGGATCTGCAGCACTGGAGGAATTCATGCAAATTTGCCGAGCATGTCCAGATCTTGTCTAAAATGTCATGACTCAGAGCCCAGCGTTGACCAGTTGAAGGGTTGAAGTTAGAGCTCTGATAAAATCCCGTCTTTGCAGTGAATATTTCCTCACCTATGCTGTCTGGGATCACATCCAGCTGATTCTGAGTAAGCAGCAGGTCGGTGAGAGCCAGGAGACCGTTCAGCTCTGAGGGAAGTTCCTCCAGATGATTCTCTGACACGTCCAGACACACCAGTCGACGGAGGTTCCCCAGCTCCTACACGCAAAGACACCAAAACAAACACTTGTTAGTCAAAGAGAGATGGTGGGAATTTTAAAGGAGAAATTTCTCTGTACTCACTGGAGGTAATGAGGACAGCTGGTTGCGGTCCAGCCACAGCTCCCTCAGGTTTGGGAGAGCACCAAGGGTGTCCGGCTAAGATGGAGCAGGTGAGAGAGGGTGAAAACTGAGAACAATAGTTGCCTATTTTCGTACATGTTTGTAGTCAAAAATCAGAGACTGCATGCTCTAATAAACTGAGCTGAAAAGTGTTCCCTTTGAAAGAGTTGTAGGGGTCGAGACACAGCTGAACACAGAAATAACTGACCTAAAAAGCACACAGCTGATGAAACAGATGACAAAAAGGCATCTTACATTTTAATGTCAGTTTGTGGGAGAAATTTCTAACCTTTGATTTCAAATTTTCAGTGTCACTGCTGCAAGAATTAAACGCTCAGTTTGACTTGGATCACTTTTTGTTGCAGTTCAGATTCACAAGTTTACATTTTTGTTTCTGTTGTGAGTTTAATACATGATATCAAAGAGGAGAATAAAGGCTGTCAGGCAAGGTTTCGTCATTATGTCAACTGTTTGCTCAGCCGCCGCCCTTGTCAGGTCATGAGGCGTTGTTTACCCTGTCCTGTTGGGACAGGTGGGCGTTCCCGCTGTAGGATACACTGTATGAAAGGCCTCAGGTGTGACAGACTGGCTCTGCCGTGTTTTTCAAGGTAACATGTGGTTGGGATTATGTATTCTGAGAAGGATACTTGTTAAACATGTCAATCTGTGTGTAGCTGTGCACATATGGACGAGAATCTTCTATTTACTCAGCTTCAGAGTGAGTTATGTGGCCTATTCTAAATCGAAAAGTTTAAGGGGATTTGCTCACCAAAAGTTCCAGTTCATTACTGCCCAGGTCCAGCTGTTCCAGTTTCACCAGGAAAGAGAGCGACCTGAATACACACACACACACAAAAACATGCAGTTTGTCACAGAAGTATGCGCCCTGTAGGACTTAAGAGTAAAGATACCATTCATTGACATGCTGACGAATGTTAAGAATGTTTTAAAGGTACGTTGAACATGTGCGTTGGTGCCTCTGTCATTTTCATTCATGTTTTCTTTTTCATATTTAACTTCTGCATTGAGGTGTTTTGATGAGTGTTTAGTGAGATGACACTCACGTGGGCAGAGACTTCAGCAGGTTCTCCCTCAGCTCCAACGTCACCAAGTTGGCCAGGCTGGAAAAAAAAGAAAGAAAGAGGAGTGGCAGTCAGAGAGTAATCGAGACGGAGGAGAAGGAGTTGGCAGTGCCGTGAAGAGGGGACGGGGGAGTGAGAGAGGAGGAGAGCAGAGGCAGGTTGGTTAGTCAGATGGCAGGTCTGTTAGTCTGGGCTGCCTGGCATGGTGAGGGGGCTCCTCCATCTGTGTGAGGCCAGAAGTGGCCCAGAGCCCGGAGACCAGCTGCCTCACAACCCACCGGGCTGCAGAGCCACACTCGCACTTACAGACCTGCTCGCTCTTCTCATGTAACAAGGACCTGATGACATACAAGTCCTCCAGTCTGACAATGCGGATCAGCGTGAGGACTAGAGTGGACAAACTTATGAGCTTGTTTCGTGTCTGTAATGGAATCATCCTCTCATTGTCTATGAATTTCATTCATATTTATTGGAAGAGTTTCATTTATCAAATATTTCTATTCTCTCCTTGGTTTTATACCTGTTTTATCAAATGATAAAACAGTCCTTGCTGGGATTATTTTTGCCCATATTTCAAAATTTTTTAAATAAAAAGTTCAATTTATGAAAAGTGCGACTCCTCAAAATTTTAAGCTATCTCAATATTGTGAGGTTTTTTTTCCTGATGATTTTGCCTTTATCTCAAAACCTGACTTTGTTATCTCGATGCTTGACTTCTTATCTCATGATTTACACTTTTTACCTAAAAAATGTTGACGCTTTCCTCATAAACTTGCATTTATTACCTCAAAATCCGATTTATCTCAAAATGTAAACTTTCTATCTCTTAGTTTTTCTCTTTTTTATCCCAAACTTGGACTTAATTTTAAAAGGCAGACTTAACTCAAAATTTGGACTTTTATCCCAAAATTTTACTTCTTATCTCAACATCTTGACTTTTTATCTCAAATTTTTGACTTAGTATGGGCAAGAAAATTCTCAAAAAAGCCAATTTTTTATTTTTATTTTCATTAACTGGCGGTAATGTGCTTCCATAATACTTACCTTCCATGTGCAACTCAAACAAATCTATGAACTTTACAGTTTCCATAAACCAAAGCATTTGTTTATAAAGGTCTGTTTCCTGCAACAAAATACTAAAATGTATCTTGTAATACAATAGTATGACCAATTAGTCAAATAGTTTTCCTGATCCCCTGCTCTTCAACTTAATGAACCACCTCATCATTCAGTACTATTGTTAATATAACTTTCAGATGGCTTATTAAACGTGAGAAAATGCAAAATAACTTCGTAAAACAAGTATGTGACTCCATATTCATCGATTTTGAAATGGCCGCAGCCTCAAGAAGAAACAACAGTTTTACTCTAATGATAAAAAAATGCAACATTACTTTTTCAAATGTTTCGTCCAAGAGAAAATGAGCATATGTGTACGTACTTTCCTATGTCGTTGGGTAATATCTGCAATGACACGTTGTTGAGCGCCAAGTGAGCCAGCGCTCTGAGCTGAGTGAAACCATCTGGCAATCTGGAGCAGAGGAAGCAGAAAGAGAGATTTGAGGAGCTTTGTATTACATAGAATCACATGAGCCTCAAACAAAGGAATATGGACCTTATTTTATCAATTCAAGCTTTGGTTTGTACTTGCACTCACCTGGAGAGAGGGTTTCCACTGAAGTCTGCGATCTCCAAGGCTCTGCAGAACTTAATGCTCTCGGGGATCTCAGGAATGTCTTCAGGAGAAAAGAGAAAAGTGGAAGACAGAGGGAAGAAGCAGTCAGCAGCACGAACACATGGATGGAGGTATATTTTACAAAGACCATCATTTTAAGCTCTTTGAAATCACAAGCAGATGTTCAGGAGCCAAAAATGAAGAGATTGAGTTCGAAAAGTCACAATCCAGCTTCCTTTGACCTTGTATGTGTGTGTGAATCAACTTCAGCTGCACTGTCCTCTTGCTATGATGCTAATTAAAGCAAAAACAAGAACAGAAAAAGCTGTTTTGGAAGCTGAAAACAATGGCAGTGTCAAGTTTAATGACAAGTGATGATGCCTTTGATTGTGCGAGTTGTTGTCTCATTGTTTCGCAACTGTTTCTGCCGCGGGCTGAAATGTGATGAGGTCCTGAAATAGATTTACGTAACACGCGTCAGCGTGAAAAACTGAATTTCCCCCGCTACCACAACTCAACTTCTGAAGTTGCATATGTTGTGCTCTTGTTGTTTTTTCAAAATGAGGAAGCAGAAATGAGAGATATTACAGCTTTTTGGCTTCTATTTGTTTATTTCTAATCAAAATTGGTCAAAGATGTGTGGGATGTGCTGCCAAATGCATTATATTGCTTAAGATGTTTTGCTGCAAGGTCACTACATGTCTGCATCTCGTCGCTTTATTTCTTTCCCTTGTAAGATGACATCATTTCACCTCAACTGCCCGCTCAGCCTGATGCACATAAAAGAAGAAACCTGACACATCGCCCCGACAAGGTAAGAGCCTCTGCCCCCCCTGAACGCTGCAGGTGCAGGTTAAGAAATCCCTGCTGAGGCGAGCAGCCTTTGACGTTTATCTGGCTCAGCGATGTCCTGCAGCAGAGGAGCGAGCTGAGGCGCAGACAGGCAGACAGATGGGAAAGGCCCTCACAGGCCACTGCGTAGTGCTCACACAGCACTTGATGCAGCGTGGAGCCGAGTAGATGTCTCCTATCTTTCCAGCATGCAGGGCCTCTCTGCCACTACAAGAGTGTGTGAGTGAGGAGTGGTGCAAGGACATGGAGAGGGCAAGATAGCTTTGTGGGTGTCGGAAAGAATCAAACAGAAGCTTTTTTAGACTTAATATAAGCAACAAGTTCAAAAAATGTCTCGTTCAACAATATTAAAAGACAAAAATGACACCTTAATTGCTTGCATAGAGTGAAAATATCTGCAAATGAGATTTTTCAGCAATTTAGGCATCATTTTTGTCTTTTAAAACCTTGAAATTAGTGGTGGGGAAATAGCGAATATAATTGATATGCTGCAGGTTATTGCATGTGAGATATATGAAATGACTTTATTGTGACCATGGTAAATGTTTTAAAACATTGGTATATAATTCTCTTCATAGTTTTGCATCTTGCAGTCTCTGCTGGTGCTCCTCTCACTCCAGAAAACTCTCCTGCACATACGTCTTTTTGTATTTGGTTGGAAAACAGTCGCTTACACATCTCGTCAGTTGCAGGTTGCAGGTTTTTTGGGCTTGTTTTCTAAGAGTAGTTGCTTACTTGGACTTGCTTTTCTGCCTGTATGATCCTCTTCTGATCTTCACAACAACAAAAAAAACCCCGCAACAACGCCTACTTAATTTTCAGTTTCATTTTTGTTGGAGCTTTGCAATATTTACTGCTGAATACCAACATACCGGGCGCTGGTGTGTTATCAGAAAACAAAGTTCTGCCGCGTCACTGAAAACTTATATAGTCAAAAATTATTGAGACATTGGTTTTGGGCCATATCGTACAGCTTTACTTATATTCAACGTTTTTTTCTGGACTTGTCAAGTACATGTGGCTCATATTAAGTCTGTTGAGGCAATTTTTCATGTGCCCTGGTGTAGACTCATGATCTCACAAAGAGGGTAACGCTTGCTGCTCAAATGCTGATTTTCGAACAGAACTGGCATCTCTCCTGTTGCTTAACCTCCACGTGAGATCACTCTTACAGACATTACATTTCACACGTTAATCCTGTTGTTGTTCTGTGTCTACTCTCAAATATGTCATTACAGTAATTGTGTGCTAATCTGTGAACGTCTTTCGTACCATTTCTGGAGATGTCCAGCTCCACCAGCTGCATGAAGTTGGCCACCTCAGGAGGGAGTCTCTGGATCTCATTGTCACTCAGGCCGAGCTTCCGGAGGTTCAGTAGTCTGAAGAAAGGCTGTGAAGACAGAATTATGCTTTGTTAGTTCAACAGATCCTTACTGAAAGGATGCAACAGAGGAGGATGTTAGAAGACTTTTTCTTTTCAAATTTCAAGAGGGCTATAAAGCTTTCCAACATTTCAAAAAATTATGTAAAGTAACAATGCTCAAATTGAACATCTTAATTAAACTTGCTGAAATGATGAGGTCATCACATACATATCCCCTAACTAGTTCATGATGCTTTGGGGGCCTCAAACACCAAGGTCTGCCCCTGACATGCCTCCACAGGGCTGGCCAATCAGAAAGAAGGAGGTTCATGAAGCAAGGTGCCAGAAAGAGACAGTAACTAAGATGAAGCATTTCAGAGAGACTGATAAAAGGGTTTTCTGAAACACCAGTGTGAGAAAAATGGCGAGTGTTTAGAGCTGTGAATAATTTAACGCTACTACAGGGATACAAGAGGAACAGAATACAGATTTTAAAAAGGACAATCACCCCTCTTTAAGAAACAGTGTGGCAGAAATATTATAAATATTGGACAAATGGGGCTTAGAGTTATTTTTTATTTACTATGAAATTTCGTCTTGTGATTCATGGAACTATAAAGGGACTGTGAGGAGAAACCATATGATTGCTGGATACAACACAATAAGGCAATGTGTTTATCAACACTTACGAAATGCTGTTGTTTAAAACGAGACAACAAGAAAACTTTGCTAGTTTGTATTGCAGTTTAGTAGCCGGCTACACAAAGTGCCTCTCAAAGCCCGGTGCTTTGAGATGTATTCATAACATGTAACTTTAGTGAATCCTGGTTATGTCCTCCTTTACCAAATAAAGCAAACGTAACCTGGCTTTCATTTTATTAATAGACTCTCAAGTTTGGACTGCAGTGTAACTGCTGCATGTGAGTTGAAATGAATAGTTTCACAAACAGCTTTACTCATGCCCAAGCCTCTAGTTTGTGTTTTTGCCTTTTGCCTGTACTCTATCACTCTCTCGTTTAGCATTCTTCTGTCCCTTTAACTATATGACAGTCAAGCTCCAGTGTCCACTATTGCTACTGAATAAATAAAAAAAACTGTTTTCAACAGCGAAAAACACAGATCTCTCTTCCCACTCTTTAACTTTGTCAGCTGGTGTGGTGTTGTCATAGAGACTCTGACCTGGTCCAGTCTAAAAAGCATGTTAAGATTAGATGTTTTGGCGATGGTAGTTTTTGTCTTTGTTTAAATTGTAGATTATGAACAGGTATATATCTAGATTCACCTAGAAAGTCCTCACAGTCCCTTTAAATTAGATATTCATGCTGGGTTTTTGTTAACAGACCAACTCTCCAAAGCCTCAAAACATTCAGTTTAACTACACCAAAGGAGAAGAAAAGCAGGCTGCTACATTTAGAAAGCAAAAGGCTAAAGAACACAGTGAAAATTTCTAAAATTACAAATTCCTCTTTGCCTTCAAACTATAGAGCCCACACAAAGCTTCCTGTATATTCAAACCAGGCCTGTCTCCAAAAACATTCCAATCATCATATTCCCAAAAACTCCTCCTCACCATGGCAACACCAACCAAACAAAGTGGCTTTGGATAGGACGGCGGCGTTGAGTGCTGAGGCTGTCGCGGTGCCAAGTGCTTTCACAAGAGGCTGGTTGTTGGATGGGATGGCGTTCAGAAACATTCCTCCGCCAGCCTCACTGTGAGCGCGTCTGTCTATGTGTGTGTGTGTCATCTGCTGCTAAGATGGACAGACAGGACAGACTGGCCGGGAGGAACAAGCCAGAAGTATGTAGTTATTAACCCCTCAATGAGTCCCGGTTCTGGAGCTGACAGAGGACCCAGTGTCTGTCTCCAGCCAGTTCCCAGACACTCTTCACTTGGCAGCTTCATTTGGGGATAGATAGAAAAATTGGAGCCTTGACCTTAATTCAAATTAAACTTCATGCCGTAAGAAAAGACCTCAGCTGAGAACAGCCAGTGTGTCAAATACGAGACATTAATACACAAAGGAATCCAAGAAATTTCTCAGCTCCTCCTTCATCCCTGGGACTGAAATCTGAAAAATGTAGCACTCTTACACCCCTGTGAGCAGCCTGTTGCATAAACACATGGTTACACAGATAACACAAGACCTTCTTTGATGTGCGTTGTCAGGTTTCTGCTTGACAGAAGTGTGAAAACACACAAGTACAAATACTCGAGACAACACGCAGACAGAAAGTGCTACAATTATGCTGCCAAGAATAAGAATGCTTCAGCTCCGCTCTGCACTGTTTCTCTGTGACAGACATTTCCTGCTCTTACTTTATTCTGTGTTTGGAGCTGAGGTGGCCACTGAAGCATTTTCTTTTACACAATCAACGCCGCAGTTTGCTGGAAGGGAAAGACAGAGCTTGTTTGTGTTTTTGCAAGATCTCCCTTCTATACGAACGACAGCATCTTATCGAAAAGTGAATCTTAAGAGTGACATAAACGCTGGGATAGAAGAAAGACTGAGACAAACAAAGAGGGTGTTGGCTCCCCGTGCAGCAGGTGACAGGTATCAGATGGCAGCAACAGGAAACAGGAGCCGTGGGTGACCATGTGACCAAGCCAAGCCCATATGGGAACCAGCCCCCAGGTGGAGGAGGCAACCTGGCTGACACTTAGGCTGAAGTCTCTAAATGTTGCAGAACACACAGGAAAAGTAATGCTGCGGGCGCAAGAACACACAAAACAGCATGTTGACTGTGCATTAACGCTGATGGAGCTTGTCTTTTCACAATGAGGCACCACCCGAGGTATGCAAAGCCATATCACTGTTAATGGACAATCAGCTGCTACTCCACGCAGCTGAAGCAATCATCAAATTAAAGCGTCTGCATCGGTGCATTCCTCCAACTCTTCAAATCAAATAGAGAACAGTTTAGTAATGAAGGAACAAACTGAAAAAACAAGTTGTGAAAAAACACAAAGGTAGCATTCACTTCTCAGCGATGATTCACAGCAGAGTTTTATACAACTCAAAAATCAACAGTAACTTTTCTACAAATCGAATCCCAGTTAATCGAATCTGAGCAATAACTAATTGAATCAAAGACCAATCGGATTGACAATTCACTGAAACACAACTATTTCAACTGACGATGAGTCAACCTGAATCAACAATAATTCAAATTTTACCAACAATATATCGGATTGAACTAACAATCAAAATAAATCAACCATTCCTCAGATTGTCGGTTTTTTAAAACAACAATGAGAGATTTTAATCGACGAGCAATCAAATTGAACGAATGAATACTCAAATTGGCCATTGAAAAGCAGAATCAATGATCAGTTATTTTTAACTTACCATGCATTGAACTAAATCACCAATCAAAATCAAAAGAATCATCAATTAAACAATCAAATCAACAATTCATTTAACCAAAGCAATGATTCATTGGACTGAACTGATAAGTAGTCAAATTTGCAATTTTTTAAATTGATAGTGAAAAGAATCAAATCAAGGATTAAAAGGGTTGAATAAATAAATGCCCCATTGGAGGCAAAAAACTATTGAAAAATTGGTATCAACCCTTTGAACGAGTTGAATCAATAATTGGATGAATGGAATCAATGATTTATCAAATTGAACGGACGATGACTCAAACTGAGTCAATGGTTTGTCAAATGGAACCAACCATTCATTGAACCAAATCACCAAACAAGCAAACCCAATAGAATCAATATCCAAACAAATAAATCAAATTAATCAAATCAATGATCAATTTGATTTAATGGACTATTAGTCAAATTGACCATAAATCTCATTGATGGTTAAAAGAATTGCATCAACAATAAAATGAACCAACCATAGATTGAACCAAATCAACAATTGAATCAAATTGACTCAACTGAATCAAATCAAGGATTAATTCAATCGATAAATGATAATTAATCAAATCAATGATTACTAAAATGGCTGATCAGTTGATTTACCAAATAGTCACTGGCCTTTTTCCTGAGTTCCTCATTATCTACTTGCATTAGACAATAACCAATGATAAACGGTTTATTATGTGAGCTGTTTGATCCTTTCTGATTAAGCGATTAATTGAGAATCATGACTCCTCTCAAGAAAACAAAGAAACTTTGTCATCTCTAGGTTTACAAATCATCTACTCAGACATTGAATACAAATTGTTTTACAAGATATTTTTTTATTCTCCAACAAACAGTCAGACGCTGCATTACTTTAATCAAACTCTGAAACTCAACAACCGCCAAATCCATCAATGAAAACTGGACCTAATGTTCCGGCTGTTTCCCACCCACTGATTAAACAATAGGGAACCAAACAGTGCGATACGGGTCAATGGGTCAACTGGAATAACAAGTGGGAGGAGAGGGATTTACTGTACCGCCACCGTCTCTGCTTTATTGTATTATTAGTGCGGCGCAGCAGTCTGCTCGGTCTCTCCTTCACAGAGCCGAGCTGAGCTGGTGTGAGGCAACACGTTGGTGAGAAGTAGTGAGCTACATTTCCTTTCTCACTTTACTACCAGGATGTTTTAATGAGAACTCCTTGTGAGAGCTGTTTGCTGAAGGAAGGGAGTGAAGCTGTGAGACAGGAGGAATAAGTAAAGTGGGAGAGAAAGGAGGGGGAGTGAGGGTGGGTGAGTGATAGTGGTGTCAGCAGAGGGCAGTATGAGGTCTCAACAGCAGAGAGTAACACACTCAGTCAATAGTTTGCATGGATTATACTGTAAAGTCTAATTTTGCTTATGTTGACAGACAGGAGCAATTGTTCCTGTAGTTTTAGTGCCACTGTATTTAGAAATACAAGTTTTGTTATATCTTAAAGATTAACATCACACAATGCAAACTTCAATCAAATGCTGATATAAGAAAATGGTCAAATCTGTGTGAAACTTGGAAAAAGTGCAAAATCATCAAAATATGTCAAGATACACTACTTTTAGCTGCAGTTTTTTTCCAAAATACACAGTTGGAGTTGAAGATTCATCATGTTATTTTAGCTTTTTGGTGAAAAGCAATTTTCACACTTTAGCAAAGGCTTCATTTTATAAACCCAATGCTGCCCTTTGCTACATGCCCAGAATTTTACGTTATAAAAAAGGGCTATGGCATAGGGTACGCCCACAATTTGATGCAGAAGTATGAACCATATGAAGGTAAATGGGATGCACAATGAATCTGAGACCACAGAGAAAGTGCCAATGAATTTGAATGTGTGTAACTATAAATTTGCAGTACATTTTGCATACTTGAAGATTTTTTTTCTATAAAAAAACAATCGTCTACATGTTCTCAAATTTATTTTTTGCAAGTGCAAATGGACAGCATTTTCCAACAGGCCCCGCCCCCTAATCCTGAGAGTGCTCATATCCGTTTGCACCCAATATCTCAGTTGAAGTGGTGCAAAAGTGAGAGCAAGCAGAGGAGCAGCAGTGGGTTTGTGCACTTGCAAAGGATAAATTTGAACATAAAAACACGCTTTAGCCATGAGGCAGACAGCTTGGGTCAACTTCACCTCTTTGCCTCTTGTAAGGTTGACGTAAAGAAAGAAGAAAGGGTTGCTTTAAATGTTTTAAATATGGTAACCACTGTCAAACTTAGGCATCAGAAACCAATCCATGATGCTGGTTGTAATGTTGAAATATAAAAACCACTCAGAATCATTGAGTCTCAGATTAAACCCAAAGTTGGGTTCTGCCCAAATGAATCGGAGGCTGAAGTATCTGTGATCACTCCAGTAAAAAATGTAGAGTCATATCTGCATGTTCACTCTTGCACTGCTTTAAAATCTCCAGTTTTAAGAGAAGCTGAAGATTACACTAATGGTGCTTAAGGAACAGACACGGCTCACAGATTCTGTTGGACGGTGATAAGGTTTGACACAGGGGGGATCTGCTCCATGTAACACTCACAATGTGACCAACTCAAGCTGGTGTGAAATGAGTTCTGTGGTGCAGCCGTCCTCCGTTATAATTATACAGTGGATGAAGCCTCGTCACCCCTGCTCAACCTGTGACTGCGAGCTCTGTGTGTGAGTGTGTGAGTATGTGTGTGTGTGTGTGTGTGTGTGTGTGTGTGTGTGTGTGTGCGTCGTAAATACTCCACTTTGTCTGATCTGCGTCACCCTGCTTAGCGTACATTCCACTCAGGAGCATGTTTATGCGCTTCAGGATGTGTGCACACGCACTTTTGCGTTTTGCAGGCGTCCTTAAGTCACTGGGGAGAGGATCCTGTGCTGTAGGTCTTCAAGTCAGCAGTGTTTACACAGTCTTCATCTTTTTTTGTAGATTCTGCTTGAGGTTGCCAAAATCTCTGGCTGCTGCAGTGAGACTCAGCATGTGTGTGTGTGTGTGTGTGTCGGTGGGGCACAGAGCAGCATTTTAACGCGCATATTTGTGTGTTCATGTGTATCAGCAGCCGTGGGTGTTTGTTTAAGAGTGTTTATGAGTGTGTTTATGCGCGTTAGAAGAGACTGTAAATTCACAGGGGTGGAATGTTAATGTTTGCAGACCTCACATCACTCTAGAAGAGCCAATTAAAATCCAACAACAGACACCGGAGAAGCAAAGTGTGTAAGTGTTTGTGACATAACTGTATGCTCTCTGTATGCTGATGTTCACAGAGGCTGCACTGTTCCAGTCAAGTGACTCCATTTAGGGTACAGTTTCCCTCCTACATGCCATCAGTGAAGAGAGCGGACTCCTCCTTTAAGTCCTCTTGGAGACCGTAGAGAAATCCCAGACACTGCGCTCTATGTTTGCACTAAATCATTAACCTGAGCAAGTTTTGCTGTTTCAAAAAGTGTGGGTGAAGTTTCAGCAGAGACACTGGCATGAATTCTGGGAATTTCGTGAGCCTAATCCAACTTCAAGTCTCAGCTTGACTACAAATCCGTGCACACACAATTCCAAAACGGAAGTCTTACACTTTATTACCAAACCTCTCCTCCATTCTTCCCATCACACACGTTTTTTTGTTTTACTCCAACACACTTCCTTTCCGCTAAGTGGAATTCCTTTTCACACATTCCTGAGCTGCTTAATCGCATTCAAAATCTGCCCACTCTGCCCGGGCCGCATGTCCCCACTCTTTCCTATATTGAGCACACACACACACACACACACACACACCACTGGGGTGAGGGATGAGGGGAGGGGATGGAGTTGGCGAGCACATGCTTTTGTACTGGTCTGGATTCCCTCAGTGTCTAGGGGGGGATAAAAACAGAGAGGATTTGGATGACTGAGTAACTTGCACGGTCACTTGAACGGCGAGCCTCGTTACCGGGTATATGCGTCTTTACATAGATACAGTCATTGTGCAGTTGTTGTATAAATGAAACACACGAGTGACCACAAGCCTGCGCCAAGAAGCATCTCTCTTCTTCTTGCTAAACTTTGTGCTTTAAGAGACAAAAACTCCACGTTCAGTCATTTCAACTGAAGCTAACTCCGCTCAGCTACTTTGTAAAAACTAAGTTCCTAAAACTTTTCCTCATGAATGATACTGCTCCTCTTCCCCTCCTCCTTCCTCTCTGGGTTCCCTCCATTTTCCCTGGCAGAAGGACAAAGGCCAAGCAGGCAGTCCCACACAGCAGGGTCTGTCAGTCACAGCCAGGGGATTCCTCCATTGTCCGAGGGGGCACAGCCAAGACGAGAGAGGGAGAGGGAGAAGGAGAGAGAGAGGGAGGGGGCTTGATGTGGAGGGACTTTAAAGAGGAGTGAAGCAAAGGATCACAAAAGGCAGGAATGACTAAGAAGGATAGAGAAAGCGACTGGGGAGGGCAGAGCTGAGCCGAAAAGGAAGATTGTGTGCGACGTGGAGAGAGGAGAGAGAGAAAGGGAGTGATGGTGGATAATTAATGAAGAGTGGAGGAGTAACAATGGATTCCTGCAGAGCACAAATGGGGACAGAGACTTCAGTCACTGACCAACAAATTATCTCAACGCACGATGATCCTTACTCCAGAACGTTTCAGTTTTACTCTTTTGGGATTTATTATTCCAGGACATTTTGTCCAAACAGTTTCTGTTATCAATAGTTCCTCACTGAATTACCTTGGAACACCCCCTATAAAGTGTTTCACATTTTAAGAAGTCCGTTACAAAGGCACTATGAGGGCTTAATAGGTAGAATTTAACCCTATACAGTCAAACGTATCATGTTTGATACATATGTTTGAAGACCTCTATATCATCAAAATCATAGTTTCTTTAAAAACCTGTTAAAATTATAAGTTGTATTTTGGCCCTTTTCAAAATGTTTGCTCTCATGAAATCATCCAATCATATATTATCAGGAAAATCATTGCTTTATTTTCAAGAAGTTGCAGCAAGAATAGTCACTTTTTAGAAATAAGTGTTTTCTGCATGAAAAAATGCATATTAACTAAATAAAAACTTGAATAAAATAGATATAATAGGACGCAAATTTGCCCAGTGTGTCAAATGTGATACAAGAAATATGTCATGAATGACGTAATAAAGCAATATTTTTTGTGGATTTCGTTAAAAGGGTTAATTAACAAACATCTCAGTTCCAAAAAAGTGGAATTTTCTGACTATTTTTTGATAGGTTGGGCTTTACAGGGTTAAATATCCCACCTTTGTATGTTTCCCTTTTCATAATCAAAGTGAAATCAACAGCGCCAAAATTATTTATTTCTCAGCACATGTGGCTTTTTTATGTGTGACTTTAAATTGGAGTTTTCTTTTGAAACATTTATGTGATGATCTCTAATGTCAATTTAAGTTAAAATCTGATATCTGATCTGCAAATCTGTCTGTGTTTTCTGCATTGAACAGAAAAGATCATCGTGCACTAAATATGGTTCAGATCGGCTTCCATATAGTCAGTGTGGAGAACAATCCAATGCACATTACAACCATAAACCTACACTACACTCTCCACACTCACTGCCTCCCACACTCACTGCCTCC